>JAYGXS010000009.1:6154119-6297899 GCA_036362985.1 Ligula intestinalis
GTGAGATGCTTGAAGTTGCTTTCAGCTGGAAGGATGTACTTAATTTATCGATTATTAGTTATTATCGTAAAACATAATGCAAAAATATTTCACTTCCCATTAACTTTCCGACTTTTAAAGGAGTATTCTTGCTACCGCTTGAATAATTACAGACAGAACAAGTGGCATCTTACGCAATATTCAAGTTAATCAATGCTTTTTGGTATCCTTATAGTTTGAAGTAAAGAAGGTGGAAAATATACCCTGGGACTAGCAGTTTATTTGTCCAATGTTTAGAAATCTCACTCGAGCCCACTGAGGATTAAAGTATGTAGTTTTTTAAATTAAATAACAGGTTTGTAGTTGTAATTATTTAGACTTAGACCATAAAATTTTAAATGGACATAATTAAGAGTATTTAGGTCTTTTGAGAAAAAAATTTCTTTATGAATAGCTGTGAGACTCACGGTATTTGGTGTTTGCGTGATCGGTGTTCAAAGTAGAGAAGAGGGCTGATGGAGCAACAGAACAGTTTTTTTATTGCCCTTAGCTTCCAAACGTGTACAGGAATTCCTCAGCAAAGATAAATAGAGCAACAAAAAGTCGTTAATTATAGGGAGGCATAAAACAATCAACTATTAGTGGCGCACCTCTGTATGTGAATACGCAGGGCTCTGTATGCCGACGCCAAATCAATACATTGACTGTCTGAATTCCGTCTTTGGACCAAGCTTCATTAAATTTTCGGCGCGTCTTGTTTCCAGCGTAGGTGAGTACCTTGACGGTTGGGATGGTAATGGTGATAATCCGTCATCTCATCTCATAACCAGCTAAGGATTATGTATTCGCGATCCGAGTCTGTGTTCATTTTGACCTCTGTGATTGCAAGGGCTGCCTAGACTTTGGACGCAGCACACTACCAAAGATTTACTTTTCTTTTTAGCCGGTCTTTGAACTTAATCACTCCGGTGTGCATGCTAGATTTAAATAGGTGAGCAATTCCAACAGCTAGTACAGATGTGATGCACTCAGCCGCATTTTACACTTCCCTGATGTATGGCCCAGTGTCCATATCCTTTCTGGTGCTTCCATTTAGGCCCTCTAAGGCCAAACACGTAGGCATCGGCTGCATGGGTTATCCCATCCGCAGAGCATCGGTAGCGGAGATGTCGGGCTTCGTCGACATTTGCCTCCGGCCCGCTGTAATGTGCGTGAATCCGTATGAAGTGCGTTCGCAGACAGCTTAGTTTGTGACCAACCAGAGGGTTTCTACAAAAACTGAAAAGTTTTGTTGTGTTTGCTGTGAACCCACGTGTCACTTTTACCCTTGGGTGTTCCCTTGGCGAGGACAGCAAAAAATGGACCTCATGTTCTTGTTCTTCTTCCTTTTGTGAATTTAGGGTCAGAGAAGATTCCATTGAGAAGACCATATAAGTTTTGCAGCATGGTCATCTTGACGACAACAAGCGTACATTTGATGAAGACACGCCAAAAGACAGGTTCCTATTTTTTGAAGTCAGTGTTTTCCAGCTCTAGTGTTTTCTGCCAAGTCCGATTGCAGAAACGAATGCATTACTTTACTTTTTAAGGAGATAACTCATGAAATGTTACATTTAGTACATAGTACATATAAACCGAACATGTAAAAGTAAATGCACCAATGAGGAGACATTGAAGGACAACCGTCGTCTCCAGCCTGTTGAGGATGTTGGGCTTGGTGAGCAGGAATTAATGGGGAGGGGTGTTCTCACGGTCGGCATGCGTTGTTTCGGATGGCGTGTTTCAAGCGTCTTGGTTTTCGCTCGTGTGGTTGGTCAATGCAGGCAGACTGCGGCTACCAGCGCTTTTTTAATAACAGAGTTGGCTTTGCCATTGCTTCGGCTGTGTGGAGCACCTACTTGCGCGGGCCCTTACAGTAGTGTGCCAGTGCCTGCTACATGACTTAAAAGGCTTGTCTCACGTCAAACTCGTGGTTCATACCGATCAAGTGTGCGAGAATTGAACTTGAAATCGATCGATTTTTCCGTCACATGGTTCAGTCAATATATCCCAGTCCACAGGAGCAGGTAAAGGCATTAATGTACATGGATGTGGCCTTCAACGGGAGCCTGTTTGTACTTCCCAATCGTACGAGAAGAGACTTCGTGAATAACACGTGTAAGTTCACAATACTTAAGGGACGTTTGTTTCTTGGAGACTTAGTTAAGTACTGCTGCCGACAGCAGGTACCCAGCGTCGACTTGAAATACCTAACTTCTCTAGGTTCAGTAGATTTAAGATCTTCGCACAAAATGTCCTCAACAGGCTAAGCCAGCAGGCGTGAGGTGAGGGGACACGGAGGTGACTTATTACACCTGCCGCCCCCACCCCTCCGGTAACCATTCAAACACTACTTATCACTGAACCTTTCAGTCCCTCCAACTGTATTGGTCTGATGAAGAATTGCTGAAAACACGTGTTCGTCTAATCGACTTTTCAAATTAAACATGGTAACGTTTTCCAGTGTTTTCTATTTGGTAAACCCAAGCACCCTTGGCGGAATGCTTGTTAAATGCTCGTACGCAGAAGGTATGCCTCTGCGGTAGGAGAACAGATGCACCATCTCCTTATCCGCAGAAAATTGGTCGCGGAGACGTAGGACATTTTCCTGCGCTCTGATGCAATGAGTCTGAATATATTTGAAGAATGTTTGCACACAGCTTCCTTTATGAGCAACAAGATGGTTGCTGGGAAAACTGAGAAGTTATGTTGCGTTCGTTGCCTTCCCGTTAACCTTCATGTCAATTTCACGTTGAGTGTTCTCTTTGCAAAGACTTGAACAAAGCGCAGCTGCTGCGCTTAATCTTCTTTCATCGTGAACTTTGGGGCAGGGTAGATACCACTGAGAAGATTTAAGCAGTTTTGCATCATAATCGTCTTGATGGTATCAAGTGTCTACAAAGCAGCGACACCAAAATTCAAACTCGTATTTTGTAAAAGCAGTGTTTTCTAGCTCTAGGGCTTATTTCTAACTCCGATCGCAGATTATAATTCATTCATTAAATTTTAGGGAGAGAATGGACGAAAGGCTGCATATAGTGCCTAGTACATATAAGCTGAACACATAAAAACGCAAACGTACAACTGAGCGGACATTGCATGGCGTTAAACTATTTCATAACATAGTATATTTCTGAAGCCAAATCGTGCGATTACTATTCCGACTTACAGGTCATTATGCTTTAATTTCCCTAACAAGCGAGAACAAGAGGATAAAATTTGTTTGCATTTTTTGCAAAGATAATCATTTGCATTGATAAGGACATCGAAAATACAATTTTTTAATGAGGTTTGGCAAATTTGCTAACTTGAGTGGACCCACTTGTGAAAAAACTTGATGCGTTCGGCGGGATTTGAACCCACGTAGTAGAGAAGACATTTACCGCAAACTAACGCTCTAACCATCTGAGCTACAAACGCCCCACCTCGCGCTATGAATTTAATAACACTTGGGTCGATATTACCCGCCCAACTTTGCCGCTCATATGGAATCCATGAATACAGAACATCAAGCTGACTGCCCAAGCAGGAGTTCCTAAGCAATCATCTAGAATCCACCGGAATGACTAATAGACTGAATTATTAGGAGGTGTGGCAGATTTGCTTAATTTAAGTGGACCCAATTGTGGAAAAAACTTGAAGCATCCGGCTAAAAACTATACTACTTATACAGTAAGAAGTCCCTGCAGACGGCCAGGAGGCAGCTAATTTACCAGCTACAGTATCATCGATTTCACGCATACAATTCAATAAACGTCATATTATCTACTGTACATTGCATGGTTGTGGTTAATATTTTCTGAACCGGCTCCCTGAACCAACTGTTTTCTAGTGCTTTTTGGTTTTTGGTAAAATACGGTATTTTTGGCGGAATGTTTGGCAACTGTCCGTAGGCAGAATGTTCGACTTCGTGTGGCAGATTCACAACCTACTCGCTGAAGATGAAAAAAGTAGGAGACATGTATTAAGTGTCAAGCCCTGCTGTTGCTCCTCCTGAATTCACAAGTCTACATAGCCTACAGGAAGGCAGCGCCAGCTGCCCTGCCCACAAACACGGCATGTGCGCTGGCTCCTGGCGCCAAGTTTTACCGCAGAGGAGGCCTGACTTGAACGGCACACAGAAAAGCCAGAGAGCAAAATAATCGGTGGCCAGTTGATCCCAGCATTTGGGCAGCCTGTAGGGTGTCGCTGCGTGGCAGGCTGGCTGGTACGCACAAGGTGGCAATTATTTTAAGGTTCAGCAGGCATGTAAATCCTCCCCCTCGACGTTAGTCAAAGCGCTGGCCGGTAAACTCTTTGCTTTTGCGAAGAGCATCACAAGTTGTTCACCTACAAAATGCTAACTGCGTTCACCAGACTGGAAAAACTGAGGGTTATTTTTTTCGCCGTAAGTTGAGGCGAATAGTTGAGCTACCGCAGTGTCATTATTCTGCGTTTAGTATTTTTCTCGCTACGCAGGTGTTTCTGCTGAAAAATTGCAAAGCCGCTCGGTGGCTGGTATGTGCCATTTTTAACATGCAACACATGTGAGGCTGATACTCACTCACTGTAGAAGCAGATAAAGACACTCCTTTCTCCCAATGTATTGCCTTGCCTGTAAGATTAACCGCGGTCATACCTGTACAACCAGGAGAGATGTGCTTCCTTCGGAAACGTTGACATAAATTTTGAAAATATATTTTTGAAATATTACTTTGTAGAGTTCAATATGTATAGCCATGTAGCATAATCTCAAAATATTTTAAGAATTTCGTTTCATTTAGAGAATTTTTCACTCAGAGAAGTTGAAAGCTGACTTGTCTCTATAGTAAATATGGATATCGTGTAAAACTTTAATTTTGAGTAGTCTATGACCTTTGACATTTGACTTCTTACATGACTCCTTACTTACCTGATCTCTTGCTCTCAGTGAATGGAGCCATTTTTCAATGAATGCTGAGGGAATTATATTCTTAATACAGCATTCATCTCTCTCTGTCATTTCTATAACTTACTAGTGTAGTTTGCATTCGATATATTAAGTTCTGGTGAGCAAAAAATATAGTTTCCTACACTTCGCAGTGAACTGTTTCATCTTTATTTCTCTGATTTAAACGGTATATTTAGAGTTAAAAACTAAAATTTAACTCGCTGAACATTTTGAACATGATGTGCTTTTTATCAAGCAATATTAGCATGCATCCAATCAAAGGTAAAAGAAATTATTTGTAATGAAATCATGAAGTGATCGCATATTTCTTATAATACCTTGGAATGGGCGTGGATCGTTTTGTCTACCTGAAAAATAGCTTTAACAGTTATGCTGCTTTATGAATGAATATTTAACAGTCTTTAGATACCACATTACTAAGAACTATTGTTAAGTCAAAACGCAACCTTTTTTAAGGAAAATATCGTGAAAACACGTGTTGTGCAACCCAGTGGCTAAAAGAAACATATTTATTGATATGTACTTTCCAGAAAATATTTTTAAATTAATAACTTAGGTAAGCAAACTAATAAGCTGAAATATTATATATCAAAATTAATCCTACTTAAGCCGAAATGTTTTGAAAACTGTGCTTGTAGGTGGTCAGCACGAATCGTCTTTAAACAAACATGTCATCGCTTCAGCATGGTTTTACTGTAACAACATCATTTAAGTAGACGGTTTTCGAACCTGAAACACTTATGATAATTTCGGCTTACGTGTACTGAGCTAGATATTTTACCTTAGATTATCCTTTAAAGGAGCCCAGTTTACGTTTGTTTGAAGCCAGCAAACATTGACTGACAAAAATAAAGTTGAATAGGGCAAAGATTAACGTCAGATATTTTCGCAAGCTGCGGCTTACAGCTGCAAAATTGACCATGATTTAAGCAAGAGAATCGCCCCTGCCGGAAACCAGACGAGTCAAAATATTTAAATAACTCTGGCCCACTGATAGGAACTCAATAGACCGAGGCATTGATTTTCCGTCAGCATACTGAGCCCTGCGCATTCAATTCCAGACCTCGGTCACTGATACTTGATAGGATTGCGATTGCAATAATTTATTTTTATCTACTAGTGATACCGCAGACGATAAACTCTTGCGCGCGATCGAATGCTCAAGATACTAAAAAAGTTGTTTTAATATTCATAAAGTTGTGTCCTTTACAATGATTACCACAGCTTTCATGCTTTTTAAAGTCACATGGTCTATGGCCTCGGTACCACATAATGTTTTTTGCCGCAAAATCATAACCACATTCAAGTAACGTTCAACTAACCAATTTAACTTCAGCGTGGAATCGGTATATTTCGTCAAAGCCTGAAGTTACAGCTGTACCAGTTGCATTGAAAATTTAAATTACAGGAATCTGGGTCGCAAGGTAGACTCGACACAGCCTAAATTTATTTTTCATCAGAGAACTGCATGCAACTCGAACGCACGGAACAAGATTTCCGTTGCAACGGCGCCGTAAAATTGTCTATTTTCCTCACGCATAAAATGCATATACCTTAATTCTATCAGGGACCTTGAAAGGATTCTCTTCCTCCTTAGTAATTTAAAATTTTCGTAAGCATTGCAACTTTGTTTAAACTGGAGCTCTACCAAAAGATAATGATGTTCTATGGGCGGGAAATCGGTCATCAGTCGGCCTTAGTTTTTTCGTAATTCTTAGCAACTCCTTTTGACGTTATGCAGCAGTTTTTTTGTCTGGTGCCTTTTACACATTCCGCCTGTTGTACAGTGTCCTGTGCGTTCATATTCCCATTAAGGGTTTCATTTTTTTTCCAAAAGTTGCCTTCTGTTCGTCCGTAAACAGCACAGTGAGCTCACAGAACTGAAAGATCAACACCGCAATTTATAAATTCTGAACTGTTCCACTCTTCAGCCTTCTCTTGTAAAAGCGGATTCATTTGGAGAATGAAACTGTAGTTGAGCAACTAAAATTAAACGAACGTAGAACTCTCAAGGCCCAATTGTTCCATTCCTAGCGAACATTCGTTAAACAAAAAAGTAATAGTCAGCTCAAAGTAACAGCTGCTATTTGCCCCCTAAACAACTATCAGCGTTGTTATTCGTAGCGGAGTAGTGCCAAATTACCGTGCAGAGTTGCCCTATGTAACGTTGAACTTAATTTTAGAACTTAGTTTAAATATTAGCAACAAAAGATCGGCTGAGAATGTCATACTCCGATGATGAGAATGCAACTTAATTCCAATATATTTGATTAAAACGAAACTCTGCGTCTGCTTTCAGACTTTATTCTATTTCTGATGTGTAATTTCAGAAGCAATACTTCTTTTAACAAAAAAGCCAATTTTACCACAAAACTGTATGCAAAATTATTGCGTAAAAGTCCTCATTGTCAGTTCTTGGACGTAGCTGCAATACCAGTTGATTGGTAACAGCTGTATCAGTTTTTTCTACAAGAGGGGCAGGACTGGTCACACACGCATCACTGAAAATGAACATCCACTCTTTGAGTAATAATCCGGCGGAGCTCAAAGACACGGGCGACACTCGGAATAGAATGAGACACACAGGGCCGTCCTACTGTCAATCTTTTTGAGTGCACTGACAATCTGAACTGTTGTTTAACTCAGTTGGCATACTGTTTGGCAGAGCATGACTTGAAGGAACAGGAATCAAAATGCACTGTATTTTTCCAAGATATACATCTAATTTCAACTAATACCTCGCAATAGCTACCTTCGATACGCATACAGAAGGTGATTTTGCTCATAAAAATACGAAAGAATTGGTAGTTTGGAGAACAATTTATCTCATCATTCTGATCTGATATGTGCATTGCATTCTCAGAAATCATTTTGCCAAGGAAAACTACAGTAGACGCCGTTGATCATGCAATATTTCGACATATGCGAATGACTTATACTATTTTGCTAATCGTAATTGACTCCAGTTTTGATGCTGATTATTGTGTAGTGTATTCTGAAGTCATTGCAGTCAGGATAGAAAGCCATCTTTTTAACGAGCTTCGTTCCGACTCCTTACAAAACGTATGTATTTTAAAAACTGACTTCTTAAGTAGTATGCCTTTTAATCATTGATTTTGACTGCCTTCATAAATTCAAATATATTTTATGGAAAGCATGCACGAGAAAATTATTTTGTGTACTTGTTTGATAGCAAATCACGCGCTCTTTTAATGTTTGATTCAAAGAAAGGGTAGCTTTCGGTTTTAAAAAAGTTGTCCAATTGCCGAACAATTTTCTAAACGAGTGAATGCTTAGCTCGAATTCAAGTTTTAAAAACTGCGTTCTGTGTGCATCATGTCTAAGGAAATGTACAGTTTCGCCTTCAGTTTGAGAAAGATGTCACATAGTAGTCAGCAAATATTGAAATATATTTGGAATATGTTTTATTCATTATAGGCAGCACTTATAAACTTACGGATACGATTTATTATGGATGAAGACGTAACAATCGTAAAAAAGCTCATAATAAGCAATTAATTTGAAACCTTAAGCTACCCTTTCTTTGAGAATAACATTTTAAGGAGGTGTTTTTTGCTATCGACCATGTAAAAGAAATAATTTTTCGTGCATGTTTTCCATAAAACATATTAAAATTTATAAAGGCAGTCAAACGAAATGATAAAAAACCATACTACTTAAATAGCCAGTTTTTTAAATAGATACGTCTTGTTTGGAGTTTGAGCGAAACTCGTTAAAAAGTTGGCTTCCTATCCTGATTGAAATGACTTTAGAATACACTACACGATAATCAGTATCACAACTGGAGTCAATTCCGATTAGCAAAAAGAGTATTAGTCTTTCGCATATGTCGAAATATTGCATGATCAACGGCGTCTACTGTACATGCTCAATTCAGTCTACGTAAGGCAAACAGGGAGGAGATTGGCGAAAATGGAGCTTGCCGGATATCGTAGAAATTTACTGTGCTGTTTAGCATGATAGGAACAAAAATTTTGTGTTTATACGTTGTGATAGAGACGAATACGAATGTGAGCATAAAAAATTGAAATATATCAATTCTGGGGGAAGCAAATGTAGTTTTAATTTGAAATAAATCAAAAAAAGTAAATTAAAGGAAGCTTCCTTGTTTTTTTCTAGAGTAAAGGAAACACTTCAGGTCCAAACATCATTCTTTTTCAAGTTGTGCACCTTTTCGTTATAAAAACGCAGTCAAAACGTTTCGACCGTATTTCGTTTTGCCGCATTAGCACCCCCAACAAAATGCGTATATTTAACCGTGCTCACAGAGGCTGAAAATTTCTCGTCGAAGTTAAAGCCTATGGCTTGACACTTTTTTAGAATATTTGCCACAAATGCACAACTTAGAAGCAGAGGTGACAGAAAAACAACTATTTTTGAAAAATATTCTCAAAGTACTCATATGTATTTGGCCATTGTTTTTTGCATTTGCAACCATTAAAAAGGGCCCTAAAGTAATCAAGTGTTAAAACATAGAATCAAATCTGGTTAAATATGAAGAAAAGGAGGATTTCTTTCATTTTTATTTAACATTTCTCGTGAATTATAACATTTTAAAATTCTTCATTTTAACTTATTGGCTGAATAACTAATGAAAGTGTTTTTAAGGAGGATATATATAACAGGACTTTATAATTGATCTTAGACATAGGAATAGCAGACTTTTCTGTGCACATTCTTGTTGCTAGACAATGACTTTTCTTGTTTTGAGTAATTTATAAGTATGAATAACATGACTATCTTACCTGTTTGTTAAATTATTTTTAAAAATATAATTATTTTTAAAAAATATATTACTTTGAGGAGTTTGAGGAGTTTGGTGTACACGCCGAACCAAATCTAAATTTATAGGCCAAAACTAGAAAACACTGAGAAACAGTGTGAAACAAGTGCCGAAATTTAAAGGTCGATCTAAAACTATTTGTTTTCCAGTCCCTGAAATATTGGTTAAGAAATGTGCCGAAAAGAAAGTTCCTTTAATATTAAGAAAACATCATGACTACCACTTCACCTGAATATTATTTAAACATAAACTAATCAAATTTTTGGATACTTTTCACATTTAAGAAGGTTGTTCACTATTATTTAAACGTCTTCGTACATGCATTAACGCCCATTTATCAGCGATTATCAATCAACGGTCGAAACCACTGAGCTTGGGTATGACTGGCTGATGATGTCTAACAAGCCAGGAATGGCCATTCTGGCCTGCTTTTGCCTTTTTGGATCCAGAGGTCAGTGGTCGATTAATAAATAAGGGTCATAGGCAGATTTTCCTACATTTTTCAGTCACGAGTCCGACTGAGAGCTGAGACCGGAAACAAACTGGCGCACACAGATAGCCCAACCACTCTCAGACAGATCATAAACCCTTCATTAAATAAAAGTTAATCAGAGTGTTGCCACCTGCTATTCTCTGTCAGTCAAGTCAAGTCAAATTTTTTTGAAGGAAATATAGGCAAACGCCTTTAAACTCCCTATTGGTACATAGTATTTAAGAAATACATCGGCATAGCCGAACATTTCAAAGAAGTCGTTGACACAATTTTAGGCGACTTTTAACTTGTTTCAAGTAGTACACTCACATGTGGAGATATCAGTTAACACGAGCCAGCAGTGCAACTGAGCAATAAGAGCAGACAGTGAAAAAACTCCTAAGGCATGGCTCATAATTCAAAGTGGAATGAGGATCGAGTATTATTTCACTCACAAATGGACGCACATAGACCTAGTGGCTTCAGAATTTCCGGTGGAGGTCAAGATTAGCTAGCCAATTTCTAAGCTGGTCTCCACAAAGCTCTGCTAGCAAATGGATGAAATACAGCGCGTAGATAAAGAGTTAGTTTGGAACAGGAGAGCCAGTATACGCAAATAGAAAAGGCGGATAATTTGTGGACAACGTTAATCAGATAGGCTAAAGCACTTAGTTGGACGGCAGTTCGTCACTGCCTCGCCACCCGACTGCTTTGGCTTCCGAGCTTATCTGATTTTGAAAACTCAGTTGACCGATATGTTCCACTATCATCGTAGTAATTAATATTCTGGCTGTACCAACAAAATCTGAGAGATGGCGAAACACTGATGAAGCACTTCGTGTCGATGTGGTTTTTTTATAGTCCAGACAGTTCAAACCAAGCTGATGTCCCGCGACTGACCAGACTGGCAGACACCTCAACTTGCCTTTCGGTGGCAGTCTCCGGTCCACTTAAGGCGCTGGGGATCGGCATCGTCTGCCGACTGGAGTTAACAATTACGATATGGCAATGTGAGACTTAAGGTGCCCCTGCTAGGTTAGATATAAGTCCTGTGTGGTCAACTGCATCGGAGAGACTGGAAAAGGATTGCAGTCCCGAGTTAAGGAGCAGATGAGGACAGCAATAAGGATGGGTGCACTGTGTTTGGTGGCTGGACATTTTGCAGATTCTGGACACACTTTCGTGTTTCAGTGCGTCGACAATTTTGGCGACCACATATCTAGAGAAACAGTCAATGAATTGCACACGGGATCTATCTCCATGAACCGTCGTATGACGTTTCCGACAGCCCATCAAGCCTTACGAACGCAGCTCAATGAACAAAAGAGACAAGCGGGAACAAACCCCAAACTTGAATCCGAATGCACACGATTTATTTGCGGACACACGCGTAACTACACCATTGCTTCGGTTTATGCAGCCACTAATGCGACAGGTGCGTAAACAGACGAAAGTGCAATTACAAACAAAATAACTGGCCTTAGACGACGGCTAGGGTTGATGGGGGCATTGGGGAACGCTGCCAACGTGCGATCACCGCCCTTGATGAGGGGGGCCCTTAACACAGCATAATCCGTCAGAATCCTTTCCCATCTACCATGAGCCCCGCGCTCAGGCAAGAGATGAATACAAAGTTCACGTTTGCAACATTCAGAATCCCGAGATATGAATCAGATATCATGCTGTGCTCACCAGATTGTGTTTATTTATGCTTTTCAAAGCGTAGACAGACTTTGTCGATCAGCAATTGGAATTTTTGGCTGCAGGTGTGTGCCGCGGGCTGATCAATTTTTTTGCGTTCGCTGCTACGCCGTCCGTGTGGATTTTTGTATGCCTTGACAGATGCTAGTAATCCTGCTCCCTCTTCTGATGGTTTTGGCACAGAGCCGTCTTCGATTGCAACTTCTGAGTTTGGTCTGATCTTTTCCTGTCCTTTACTCCCGTAAAGGCTTTGTAGGCCGCAAAAAGGTCCAGATGCCTGTTGACGGAGTTGGCGTCTGATTGCAACGCCTAAAGCAGCCTCTACCGTGGGCGCAAAACACAAAACTACCTGCCGTCAAGCTATGCCCAAAATACTCACGAAAAGTCCATCAGGGCATTAAGAATAATCTATTAGCTCATGGCCGACTAGTTCAGGCACAACTTAAAACTGCTGATCTATAGGGTAGGTCTACACCACGAGTAAAGACAACCGGCCCAGCTGTTCTTAACGTCAGCGAACAAATAAAGTCATTCCACTGAGCACAAAACGATATCTGAATGCAAAGCGGCACGATGATGGGATGCAAAGTGGCAGTACCGACATTGAACTGGAAGACTTGAAGGCTGTACACGGCTTATGATCTGTCTAGTGTTTGGCATATCTTAAACGAAATTTCCCCCCTCCCGGGGTTTGAACCCGACTGCTGTGGGTTATAATTTCAATTTTCTAAGAATCGAGCTAGGAGTCTGTTTATCCCGTCATTTGAGAGCGAATAATTGACTGTACGAAGAAGACGTTCAGCACTGGTGTCATGCGCTATGTTTGCCCCGTTTGATTTTGAGAGAAGTCTGCAAGGTCTTGTCAAATTAGATAAATGAAATAACCGACAGATGTTGCGGAGATTTGCGTGGTCATTTATTGTTTATTTGACATAATCAGCTAACGTACATTTGCAGATTTGTCGCTCCTGCTGGCTGACAGATTGAAATGTGGGTTAAAATTTGCCTAAATATCAGTTGCTAACAAAGTATTCTACGCTACCAGAGGTCTGTGTTAACATGCATAAATCGCGTCGTCTCGTCATCGCTTTGTGATTGGCTGACCTCCATTGATATTGATTTTTTGTGTGGCATTTAGATCGATAGGTTTATAAAGATATGCACCATCGAAGGGCATCATCGGTATTATTTCACAGCTTTTTCTTTCTAGCAACGTGTTGCAGGTGTCGGCGAATTCAGTGTCTAGTGTCTGAATGGACAGATGGGATTCAGTGTATCAGCGCCTCACTGTTACCTACTAACCGATCATGTTGTTTAAGATAAATATTCATGCTTGGCAGCAACAGGCAACAGCAGAAATGGTGCGTGAAATGTTTTAAACAAAAAGCTATATTCCGTTGATCCAATTGTGTGAACTTCCCGGTTTCTGTGGGAGTTTTGGTGCCTCTTCCTTCTGAGTTGAATGAGTTATGGAGGTGGTTACATTTATCTGTGACATGGTGACATATTTTATCCAAACCTCATCAAAATTTGCGTACATATACTGGATAAATACTGCATAAGTCGGTGGCATGTGTCAATGTTGTTCCTCAGGGAACACACTTAACTCAGTGACCAATCTCGTGAAAACTTAACCAAAATGCTAAAATTGGTTTTTCACATAGGAGACATATTCTTACTGTGCTTGTAATACTGAAAAGTATACAGCAAGTTTTCATTATTAGTACCTATTTTGTGCACGTCATTACACGCATCTACAAGGACGCAATATGTTTGTGTACGCGGAAATTTTTTTCACAATTAGATCAACTAAATTAAGCAAACTTCTCAAACCCCCTCCTTAAAATTAAGTGATCCTAGGCAATCAGATTGCTCTTCCGCAATGATGGATTCCATACCAGCAGTATATTGGGCAGGTTAAATCGATTCAAGTGTGATTAAAGTCACGGCGAACGGTGAGCCATGTAGCTCCTAACAACAAACTGTTTATCGAGGTAGCCTACACTGTCCTAAGGGGGACAAATCGCGAGCGTACTGTACTTTTTCAGTATAAACCAGTTCGATAGGTGATTTTGTTTTGTATCTTGGAAAGGGACTGTAGCCTTGATGCTTGATTCACTGCATACCACTACGAAGTCTGTGTACGTTTTATCTTATCTGCAGCATCTCAGTTTGCAACCTAAATATTTACATTCCAAAAAGCGCTTTTGATTCTTATGAGCTGCTTTTCCGGCTTCGCATAATGTCTACATCCTTATTCTTTACGGTGCTTGATTCAGTATGCACTCCCCTTGCTTATTGACAGTCTGCAACATTCTGCTTGAAGTATGAAGGCAGAGTTGATTAAAAATAGCCCGAAATCCTCTCGGTTAGCGCGTTGCCGCCATAACATACAGTATATTAGTATAGCAAAAAAAGTGTGCAAAGTATTTGCATTGTGTGTACATCTCGCGTATACATGATAGTCGTTTACTATTTTTATCGCTTCATAGGTCAAGGTGAGCTGCAATTGTTTGGCATCTAGAGACAGCTTTTATATAGCAACAAACAGTATATGAGGATCAAATATATCCTAGCTACCACCTTTGCTCTCTTTGTCATCTTAAAAAAATATGGTGAGAAAAGAAGGATACATTTTTCATCCAAAAATAATAAAAGTAATATTTTTAAAGTCTTATCAGCAAAGGTATGTCTTCGGCAATTCATTATAAGGCCTATGCATTTTCGTTGATGAGAAAAATTGAAAAATTAGACATGGTTGATTAAAGTTTTATTAAGACCAATCATTTTTACATCGTTCGCATAGAGAGTTCGATATCTAGATATAAGTGTAATGGTGGAGGGGGTAATCGTTTAGGCTGTCAGTAGTGGTCATGGATCAAATACGCGCCGTGAAAATCACTGGCACCTGTTATTGGTGAATAACTGTCATATATTTAAATCTAAATTTAACTAAACATCTTCATTTATCCTACGTTTGTTTTCCAAAGGTGATAATTAACTCTTACTGCATACATTTTAAAGCAAAGTAAAGTACCACCTTTATGTAAAGTTTGTGAAGTTTTGGTTTTATAGAACATATCAGTGCTTGGTAATAGATGAATTCCAGGATTACACAGAGCATTTACTAAAATAAATGAACAGAGAGCAGTTTGCTTAAAAGAATAACTTATTTGGCAGAACACATGCTTACCTTTTTCGAAAAACACTTTGCAATATCAAGTCAGAAAATTTAACTTTGTATTAAAGTCAACACATCCCTCACCATATTTTTTGTTGATGATGAAGTTTCAATAAATTTTTCAAACGGCAACTAACAGAACAATTTGCAGTCAATTGAACGATTTTTCCTAACAACCTGCCGAGTGCTATTGTACTTTAGCAGATAAATTGGCAAACGATAAATTCTCGCCACTTCTCCACATTTATATTCTAATAAAATAAAAAGCCTAGGCTGTTCTATGGAAAGATTTAGTGTGGTTGTTGATTTCAAGGTCGGTGGAGGAGAGAATTGAGGTCAAAAGTTTAGTGTCTCGGCGGACCAGTGGCAAAGGCAGGTGATAAGGTGGGTGCGGTTGAATTGTGGACTTGGCCGTCTCTCCGCAGATCTGTTTTGTGTTGTTAAGGCAACACTTGGAGAAGAGAATGCCCAAAATGACGGGTGATATATCATCGAATTACCAGCGTCGTGTTCGCACGAACTGTGCACTTCCTTTCCTGTTACATGGAGAGAAGACATATAAATAAAGCCAGGGATAGCAGTGACAGTTTCGCAGTATTACCTATGTCGAGCAAGTATATAACAAAAACATATTTTATCAGCCGAGCAGCAGACATAGGCATGCCAAATAGGTCCTCTTTTTCTAACGTGCAAAAGGGTAAAGCCCTGTGTGAAGGTGATCTCAGCACCCATGGGCTATAGTATGCTAAACATTGAAAAATTGCGTGTGAAAGCATGGATAGCAGTTTTGAAGAAACTGGCTACTCAGATTGTTCGAATCTTACCTGTCAGCCGATTTGTGTCAGTACCGAGCTTAAAAAGCTCAATCAACATGCTCTGCTACTGACCGCTCGTGTATCCTACGGCATGTGGTAAGAAGCAGCTGTTTGGTTTCAAAATTGCTGGAAAAAGTAACACAAATTATTTGGGTAACATCTTTACTGCCGTCTGCTTCTTGAGAGCCTAGTACGGACTCGGCCATCATGTACAGATTTCGCATGCTTAGTATATTCGGCGACTACAAGCGGGCATGTGAATCCCAGGAGGTACATGAGAAGGAGACGACTCGATCGCTGGGATAATACAGTATTGTGAGTTCTGCAAGCGGCTTGCTTAGGTTTGTAAATGTTTGATTTTTTCGCCCATACCTGCCAGAACGCATTTACGAAAACTTATCAATAATAATGAGCAGCATTAGGTTTATTAAGCACTTAAAAGAACAACAAGTGCTAAGTATTTGTTAAGAAAAATGAAATTTTCTCGATAACCCCCTGGTTCTGGAGAGGCCAAAAATAGCTATAATTTAGGACGATAAATTATTATATTTTTAATTATAAAAATTAAAGCAATCACTTTCTTTATATAAAAAGAACTTGCCTTTTATCAAAATTTTGTGCATATGGTAATGAGTGGATAAGTAGTTACTGAATATCGTGGAATATAATCTCTCTTCACTCCGCTCGTTTACGGTGTCTTCATTGATAAGTTCATAAATTGCGGTTCTGTTCGACTTTTACATTAAAACCTTCAAAATAAGATATAACTAAACAACATTTACCGAAAAAATGAGCTTTTGGATATTAATTCTTATGAAGATGGCGATGAAGGTCAAATTCGAAAATGCTTCAAAACAGCAAACCACATTGTCGAACATACAAAATGTCTGCTAGATACCACACATATTGTTATTCCTAAGATCAATCAAAAAACTCAAATAATAGGTGACCTCTTAAAAAAGTGCTTTTATTGGATATTTATCTGAATGACTACTGTGTATATCAACTTTTTTTAAGGTAATGTCACAGTGAAATTGGAGACTTTTGACAATTTATTTAATTTACCTGAAGAAAACGGATTAAGTTTGACTGAAAATGAAAGAACATATCTCCTTCTTTATAAAGGATTATTTTCCGCTTAAGGGGTAAATTTTGCGATCCATAATGAGCGTGCGAATGCAAAAAACAGGCCATATATATGACATTTTTTGAAATACTTTTTATTTTTCTGTCTGTTTCTATTCTAAATAACGCTTCATCAGAACCTTTTGCTTACAAAAAATATACCTCTACATGACTTACAATCAATAACGCCTTATATAGATTGCTTTGCGGTAAAAAATGGAATCTTTGTTTACGTTCAAGGCCGGCAAAAGAAAATGTTCTACCAAAAACGTTTTGTTACCGTACTTTTTGCAAAAAGCTTCACAAAATAGGTAAAGATAATTGTTTAAACTTATATCACTGCTTTTTTCTGAAAATAAATGTAATTCCTTTAACTTCGCTTCAGTTTCATTTGATCAACTTCGCACAAAATTTTCCAGTCCTGTAAGGGATTATTCTTTAACCTTTTTTATGAATTATGGAAATAATCCGTAGCACAATGTATAAAAGAAGAAAGTTTGGTTCTGTGTTTCCTTATAGCATAGGACATTTTTTAATATAAACTTACTCATGATGTAGCCAAAATGAGTGCCTATTTCTCTTAGTAGCTTTTACTATGAGTGCAGGTTTCCAAACCAAACCCCATCTTATTATTAGATCCACTCATTTGATCAAAATAACTTGTCCAGATAAACGCTGAACTACCAAGTTAAATTTCGTCATGAAAGTGGTTTGCAGGACTCACAAGACTGTACTTCTGTGTGCCTGATGTTTCGAGATCGGTCGCGGATTCATCATCAAAGACATAATCATGAACAGCAAAAGTTTCCCATCGTCGGGCCGATCAATGCGCAGCGCACCCAAATAAATTACCAATACAAGCGTACATGTGATGGATCTCGAAACGTCGGGTGAATATAAGTATTGTCCCAGCGATCGGTTTTTCTTCTCCTTGGTATATTCTGACGTCACGTAACAAACGTGAAGGCAGATAAGCTACAAGGTGATTTCTTGCATGGGCATATGAAACCACTGGTAGCCAAAGCCACTACGCACCGTCAACTTCTGCCAACTTTTCAAAATCCTTTGCTATGCCTTTATTCCTATTCTCAAACCGCACCTATGCTATTCTGAGTGAGAAGTGCTCTGAACTGAATAACAACCTTTGGAAACGCAGATTACTTCTGCTGATTGCGTCAAACAAAGCACAGCATATTGAACCGTTGTTAAGCTAAAGTATGTCATCGAAGAGAATGCCATGGGTTCGTAATCAGTTCACCATGGCGGTGATGATGGTGTTGGTGGACCTAGAAGTGTTTCAGTCAGTTCTTGTAGTCACCGCTTGAGGTCTTAATTGGTGCGGTGATTGCTCATTAATTGCCACAGCGTTCCTGTCCGCGTCGGATGCGGGTTTGGTAATTACGCGACAACTAAGCCCACTGTCGTCGGAGTTGTTGTTGCACCCAGTCCTTCCCACGTGACTGATTCTCTTGCTCAGGAAATGTCTCAGTACACCATATGGGAACGCCAAATCGTTGCGCTTGTTGATGGACTGGGTGTACTGAGACATTTCCTGAGCAAGAGAATCAGTCACGTGGGAAGGACTGGGTGCAAAAACTCTGACGACAGCGGGCATAATTATTGCGCAATTACCAAACCCGCATCCGACGCGGACAAGAACGCTGTGGCAATTAATGAGCAATCACTGGACCAATTAAGACCTCAAGCGGTGACTACAAGAAATGACAATTATAGAACGCATGCGGGTGACCGCTGTGAACTATAAAGACCGTGCAATCTGTGCATGTATCACCCCTTATCTGCGCATGTTTAGATCTGTTTACGATTACCTATGACAAAGGATTCCCGACGGAATCCGAAATGGCAGGCAAATAAAAATCTTATTTCAGTGATCACATCTTCGTCTTCTGATAACTAGCGTCCTCACAAGCACCACATTTTTGTAATATTTACAAGAAATTACCTTTCTTAACGTTTTTTAGATGCAGTCTAAAAGAAGTGCACAAACGGTACGTAGCCATGGCCCGGTTAGCCGTTCCCGTTAACCTCGGCAGGTCCAGTGAAGGCACCCAGATCATCCTTCTCGTAATCAGTCCACTGAGAGAGGTGAGTTTTTTGTGCATGTTTTTATGAAGACGCTGATGTGATCGCTCAGGAAAAGTCTTTAAATTCGCCTGACGTTTCGAAATCCGTCTCCGATCCATCAGCAGACAACGGAAGAGGAATCGAGTCCGTACGGGTTTGCTGCTATTGCTGAGAATGGATCCGCCATGGATTTCTAAAGGTTCGGCGAATATACTTCCTGCTCCGGTGATCATGTCGGTTTCATCCTAATTACCTCCTGGGATTCGTATGCTCGCTTGTTTTGACAATTTATTTGGGCGCTGTACGTTCCATTCGGCCCGAATATGGGAAATATTTACCCTTATTCAGGCCCTAACCGATGCACACATCAGGTTTCTGCACAGGTGCCTTAACAACAACTCCTTCGGCACCGGCAGGAGCATAAACTGTACGCTCTGACGATGAAAACGATAGTGTGTTGAACCGTCAGCCTTACTATTACTTGGTCTCAGGAAATGTCTCATCTTCATTTTCCTCCTCCGGGGATGACGAAATCAATATTATATCTGGACCTAGAATATTTGCGCATAATAACACACATATATGTTTGAAAAATTAGAAACTGGTAAAAATCCGTCCAAAAAACGTTAACATGGCCTGTTTGTGCATATATGCAGTCATAATTTAGAAGCTAATAAAATAAGAGCAGCCCGGCTGGTTTTCCACTAAACGTTCATTTTCGTGGTAAACTTTAAAGTTTGTACCGCCTACGTTATTTCTCTAAATAGAAAGTTTAAAAGGCCATTGTCGAGATGAAGATTCATCGCACAATAAGAGACAGGAAATAATCTAAATATATTGGAATAAAATGCTGCCTACAAAGGGGTTTCACATGCAAAAAGTTGGCATGGAAAATAAGGTATAAAATTAGTTAGTTTACGGCAAAACCAAAGAAATTTATCGACAAACTTACTGTAAAATGAACTCTGCGAGAGAAATCCCTCTGCCGTTCATTGCGAATTAAGCATATAAATGAAAAATTTCACTTATTTTTGTATAAAATAAATTAAAGTGCAGTGGACTTTCGTGCCTTCCTGTTATACCTTAGGCATAGGTTGGGGCAAAGATCGTTGTCAGCTGTTTCAATTAATCTTTTCTAGTCTTCTGTGAAAACGCATTCCAAATGTCTTCGCGGTAATGTCACAAACGAATGAAAACCCTCAAGTTTTTCAAATCGGCAAATCTCAGACCTACGTACGAATTATTGGCCATTTGGCTTGGCTTTTAGGCTCGTTTCAAAACGGCATAAATGCCAGAGAAATATACTGTCGCTACGCGAAATTGCCGAAACACTTTAATTTTGGTATTTT
Source organism: Ligula intestinalis (assembly GCA_036362985.1). Classification (NCBI taxonomy): domain Eukaryota; kingdom Metazoa; phylum Platyhelminthes; class Cestoda; order Diphyllobothriidea; family Diphyllobothriidae; genus Ligula; species Ligula intestinalis. The sequence continues at coordinate 6,174,600 of JAYGXS010000009.1, forward strand.
GGAAAATGGTATTTGCGCATAGCTCAGAGCCTTGTTTAGCTTGATTTTATCTATTAAGCGTTTTTGGCTCGTGGCCATGGGCTGAATTTTCGCCAATGTTTATCATGATCTTGCAGACGCCGTAAAATTTGCTACATTCGTCAGTTTATTAAGATTTTCTCTGCGAGCAATAAGTCCACAATTCTCTTCCGCGGAACGTAAAACTATCATCAATATACTCTTGTCAAAATTAGTATCTACTTCATGTGGAGTTTAATTTTTATAAAAAAGCTAACCAATTTCTAACAGTAGTTAGACTGGACTTAATGCATGGTTTTTAAAATTACGGTGACCTGCTTGGTATTCGAACCCGCGTGTGTTAAGGGACGAATTCTGTATAACTGGCCATATTATTGCTGAATCTACGAGAATCTACTCAGAGGCTTTAATTTATCAACGGTAGAAATCTGCAGCTGACTATTTTCTACTTGTTTCCCTAGAAGGGCAAGAGCATTTTAAGTAGCGCACTTCATATAGCCCAGGTTTTAGCATTTTTTCCTACTGATGGTCATTGGGGTTTTATGGGTGGGGAATATAATTTTTTAATTTAATTTTATATAATTTACTAACTGCTGTATGATTTTTTATTTTATTGTATTTAGAAATGTTGTTGATTTATATCTGCTAATTTTCCTAATTTGTATTATCGAATAACGTATTGCAGAAAAACCCCATTATGAAAAGGCAGGCTTCTTGAACTTTTTTCCAAAATGGAAATGGTAGTAAGAAGGTCGTCTACTTCAGATCACCTGAGGTCCAACTTATCGTTCCGGAGTTAGATTAAAATAGTATGTGGCGCGACGCGCCGCGCAAACCCTTATTTATCTGCGGAATAACTTACTTCCAGTGGCCGTGGGAAGCAAACTCAACAACATTTTTCTACTTTACACTGGCTTCTTCGAATTTCTTTCATTGCCTTTCCGATTTTTCCACGCCCATAGGACAAAATGCTGGGGCAAGGAATATATAAGGAGCAGTAATTAGACTACCTTTGCCCCCTAGAAGCAGTGATACCTTGGACTGAATCCAGATAGCATTTTTGGACTGGAAAAATGTTTGTGGCTTCTGCTTTTAGTAGAAATGGTCTGGTCTCAGTACTTGCACAAAAGATGGCCTAGGTTAAGTGTCCACCACAAACTTATTCTAGGTATAGACTTAGAGCACCATTTGCATGCAATAGGTGACTGTGTAAAAAACGGTTGCGGTTTGATTTTTTGATTGACCATCTTCCATTTTCAGTCAGCTATCTCACTATCAAATGAAAATGTTATTTTATATTGCCTGCCTTCATACAAGCAGGCCTTCGAAGATCACTGCTGAAGGCATCAGGGCAATTTTGAGCATCAGTTCATTACAAAACGTCAGGGATGGTTGCGTTTGAGATTACTCTCCACGAACTCACCTGACCTCGTAAAGCCAACATCTTGTTTACTCGAATAAAAAAATCGAAAACACTTCTCGCAATCTTGCTGTTTCATTCTAAATATTTAAAATGGGCTTTTGGGGAACATCTAGAAAGCGATCAGTGACTTAGAGTGTAGTTCGCTTAGGTGTACACCTTTACCGTCCAGGAATTCATAGGTAGTAGGGGACTCTTTGATCTCGCCAACAACGATTGGTCATACAAAGCTAGTTGTTCGCTTCCCTGCCAATTGCTCAATGGCTGGCATGTGGATTTGGTCGCTTTTTATTCAACCACAACGGGTCATACATTTGATGTTCGCTGCGGCCGAAATTCTTCCGCATTGTGATAATCACGTGAGTGACGGGTTGCTTAAGTTATGGTATACGGGCCTTGCGTTTATAAACAGGCGCAGTGAACTGCCCAACCCATATGAGATAATGAGGCTCAGTTTAGTCGAACAATTCGCCACTTGGAAAACGCAGATGCCAACACGTCGTCTAACGCCAGCGCCAGGGAGCAAGATGGCTGAGCAATCATCACGTCCTGGTCCTCCATTCGTGACAAAAGTTCAGCAGCTCCTGGCTCGCACGTCGGTCATCAAGCAGCTGGCTCACAAGCCGGCAATCATCCTCGATAGGGGAGTCATTAATTGTCACAAGTTTACAGTATCATACTGACTTATCCTATGAATAGTGTGACCTGCTGTGTATGATTTACCTGTTTCTGCTGTTGTCTCTGATGATGGATTTGCGACCGATTTCGAAACGTCAGGCGCACAACATTACTGTCCCAGCGGTCTCACTTACTTCTTCTTTATGCCTAACCTACTTTTAAGCGCAGTACCGTAAACCATAACGGCCGATGGCGTCTACTGAGACAGAAAAGACCAGGATACTAGCTTCACTAAGGGGAACGGTTAATTTTCATAAGCATGCAGTAGCCCAGTTACTTTAGCATATAAACATTGTAACTTCCTGTTTGCGAAGTACTCGCTTTTGCTACTTCTACTGTCCCTAATTATGGTTTCATGAAGGAATCTGAAGCATGAATTTTAATGAATAAATTATGCCAGTGATCACGTCCGCCTGCTCTCAGGCACTTTCTGGGACGCGTTTGTTCGATCTTATCGGTTGATCATACGTTGATCAAGGTCGCAGGTCAAGTTCCTACGAAAACGTTTCACAATAAATGGGTACCCTGGAACATTCTTCAAAAAATGCAGGCGAGGAGCAAAAAGAAGAAAATGCATGGGTAACCAGAGCCAACACCCTGGCGAGCAATACCTTATATTGCTGATGCATCCGAAGAATTCGCTCAGCTGGTCAGCGAATTTGAGATTGGCGTCGCTCAGAGACTGGAAGCAACAATCCGCAGAAAACTTATGCGGCCAAAGGACCCAGTTCCCGTTAACCAAAAGTCCGGTGTAATTTACCACAATAACTGTCTTTCTGGTCAGCTAATTATGTTGGGGGAACCTGCAAACGGGTTCTCATGAGAATGCATCAACACGAACTCGCTGTACGACAGAAGGGCAAGCTTTCTTTGGTTGCCACCCATGCATCCGCGCCAGGGCACGACTTCGACTTCGAACACGTGCGAATAATTGATCAGTAGGACGACCGAACTTCAGGCTTGCTGCAGGAAGAATGGAATTAACACGCGGATTCAATTGATGGGCACATCGATCTTCCTGATGCGTATCTCGCGTTGCACGAACATATCGAGGGCAGGGGTCAAGGGCAAGGTCACTCTCAGCAGAACTGAGTTAAAGATGCAGTGATTTGTACATTATTTTCAGTCCGTGACAATGAGTTCGCGTGAGAGTTCGAAACGGACAAAAATCACTGGTCGCAGAAAACGGTTTACCGTCTTCTATTCAGTTACCTGGGCCTCCAACATTCTCGACCATTCACAGTTATTTTACGAATACAGATATACAGTTATTAAAGGTTTAAAGTATTCGACCATTGTCGCCATAAGGGGTGCTAAGCGCACCACTTCAAGTTGGCTGTAATCTTTTAGGAGGCTTAACAGGTGGTGATAGTCAACATTCTTTGTGCAAACGGTGGGTTGTTTCCAATTGCTCGTCTTCCCAGCGGAGGGTATTGCACAGCGGTGTTCATGTCTGGCTAGGCTTTAGGTAAGTCAATCCGTGGAGCAATTGACTCGGATAAGGAACTCCTCGTTACATTGCTTTCTAACAGGGGACGGGGTCCTTCAGATGCATCACTTGGCCGCATATATCACTATCTTGAATATGTCGAAGTACGGTAGAGTTTGTATTACATCGTCCATGCCCGAATTTTTTCACTACGGCAATTTCTATGTCCCCTACTACATATTAAAGGCTGTCAGATTGCTTCAGGGAGGGATACCGCATATTTTTTTGATTTTGGGTGGCCTTCATAGACAACGAAAAATGCCGCATTTATTTCATATCAGAGCGGGTACCTCATGTGAAAGCTAATAAGCCGTAGTAATCCTCATTCTTTTAGTTAAGTGTAATCCCACTTTGATCTAGGGTTTGAGTTTCACAATAAGATGTAAGTAGGAGGACGTTTTTCTGTTTTGGGCTTGTCTTCGCCCGAAAGAACACGTACTCAAAAAGGCCTCTTTCAGAAGTGCTTGCTTCTAATTGGTTAAGCGTAAAACCTACCATGAGTGAAATGGGTTTGTGAGACGACGAACTCGAGGACAGTCGTGTATTTGATGGCAAGAGTGTAATGTATGGACCTCAAGACCACCGTGACGTAGCCTAAAGGCACTGCCTTAGTTCTGGATGGTTTATTAAACCACTGCCGGCTGTGAGAATAACAAAAGAGTATCCTCACAAATTGATATGATTCATTGGGTTCTTGAGCGAAGTCCTCTCTAGGGGCTTAACTTCGCCAACTTTGGTATCTGTTCGTCACAGTTCTGCCGACAAAGTGACGGAATTCATGAAATAATCATAAGCATGGCTTTATTTACAGACAATATATTTCAATTTATTTAACAAGTACTGTGCTCGTAACATGTTGCACAAATAAAAGGGGATTTGACTTGAAAGATGACAGTGGGCCGTTGACGCAAGCCTCCTGATTGCTACCTTAAGTTTACTTCGGAATTTCAACTATTCGTGTACGTATTTTTTTAAGATCTATTTTAATTTCCATCCCAGAGACCCAATCTTGCATGCAATCATCTGGGATCCTGGGTTTAAATTAGTTGAAACATCGAGAAGAAATTCGATATGATCAATGGAACAAGAATTTCATTTGCACATGCTTAAGGAGTTGCAGCACCTATAGGATACAGTCACTAACGACAAATAACTATCTAAGACGAAGAAAACTCGATCCCTTGTCCCAGCGATTGAGTTGATTTCTTCTCATTCTCTTCCTGGACTCGTACGTTCGCTTGTACTGGCAACTAACTATCTCATTATCAAGGTTAGTAGCCCATGTGTGCGCTTCTTGCTCGAGGGGCGGCATGCGTATCATGACCTGCTGAACGTTCATCACACATGAATGAAAATGTTCGCGTTCCAGGTACCTGCATGGATAAGGAAGAAGACTTTCCGAGATCAATAGATCCTGAGCTTTCGAACTCTTGCAGGAGTCCATCTTCAGAGGTGAAAAGAAGCAACAGAAACAGGGGTAATTATAGTGGCCATAGGCTAATCAACTGTCAGAAATAATCAAGTTATCAGGGCGTTAGAAACAGCTGTCAACAGGGATGGGGGAGGGAGGCAATTAGCTGTCAGTGGAGTCGGGGGCAATTATAGTGGTATACGCTAATTAGCTGGCCGTGGAGCAGGGGGTTATGAACAGCAATTAGTGAGGCGACTTGTCACCCGATCGAGGGTCCTGGCAACATTGCCTCCTCTTCTGGCCAGCTCGTCGTGGGATCTTCTTTGTCTTCAATCCTTACGTTCGGTTCGGTCTTGTTTCGTCCTTTGCTCTCATAATGGCACAAGACTTTGTAGGCTGCGGGAGGGTCTACATGCCTGTTGATGGAGTTGGCATCTGAGTTCCATGCCTCAAGCATCAGCCTTTCGGCTTTTGAGTTTCCTTGGCCTACATTGTTTGCTCAGTGGAGATCAAAGTCATGGCCACGCTCTGCAATGTGTGCTGCAAGTTGATAGTTTGGATCTAGTCTCCCAGCTGCCGTTTTTGCTCGTGAATGCGGATCTGAAATTTGCAGCATAGGTTTCTGTAAGAGGCATTTCGTCTTTAGGTTGCATCACGCGCCGGCGTATTGTTGTCTGCGGTCGGTGGACGACGCCTACGCCAGCAGGTTGCAACAGTCGTGAAACTGCTTCGGAGACCCCTTTTATGTAGGGAATGGCTCTCCAGACTTCGGGTTTTTTTGCACTGGCCGTCGTCTGTTCATTCGGCGCCTGCTCTGTTTGGTGAATGACTTCGGTATGCATTTGCTCGGAAGAGTTCCAGAAGGTATTATTGCTCAGCTCTTTATCGCATACGGCTTACTAGAGCATGATGCTTGCTCGATCATCTGACTTCCTGGTGCTGACGCATCGATTTGTTCATTTTCAAAGTGGCCAATTGATCCAGCCAAACTGAGCATCAGTCCCCAGTATGGGCACTTGCTTTTAGACCGGGTGGCTCGTGAGGCATGACACAAGAAACCCGCGACTCAGACGACCGTCACCTCTCGCAGGAGTTTTGGCCTCATCAAATGTAAATCTAAGACCCAGCGATCACACCTGGTTTTTGGTTTAAAATTCATCTTAAGCCGTCCACGAGCAGCGTGGGCAGTGATGAGGTTTATTTTGTAATCTTCCTTGCCTAGCTTGTTCAAACAAATATCTATCAGAAAAAGATTCGATCGCTGGGACAAAAGTTATATTTGGCTGACCTTTCGAGATCCTTATTAGCTGCGTCTCTTCGCTGCATAAGGATGATAAGGAAGAGGGCATGTAACCGTTTGAAATTTCGAAAAATGGATTACATCACAGCAATTTGTGTATGTGTTCACATTCACTTGCAGATGCAAGTACTATATGCGCACGCAAAGGCAACTAGTGACCAGGGCCGCTAAGCACTTGCCCAACTGGCTATTCAAGCAAGAAGACAGAGTACCACGGTCCTCTATTACTAAACATCTACTAGACAGTGGTTATTTTGTCGAAGTCAAAACAGCATTTCAAGTACTTGCTCGGGCCCAAACAATTCGAACCTTGCGTTACATGGAAGCTGCCTACATACGAAGAGAGTAACCTAACCTATGCGAGCAGCCTGAACACGTGGTCAACCTCCAATTATCCTGGTAATTGGTTACTTAGTTTTCATCCCCAAGTGATTTTCGTTTTTGTCCTCAATCCTCACCCCCTTTTCCTTCCCATACGTCGATTACTGCAGTGTACTGCAGTGGCCCTTGCTGCTATGTCATCCATTCTGAGAAATTTAAAACGGCTGCATATCCTCTTCGTTATCATCCTTATGCAACGACAAGACGCAGCTGAAGAGCAGTCACAAAATTAATTGGCGCCAATAAATCCTTCCATTTACGTGTGTTTTAAATTTGTACCTGGAAAAAAATGCTTCAGCTTTCGAGATCCATCGTGGATTCCTCGCCAAAGATATCAGCAGAAAACAGTAGCAGAAGCCGGTGACTTGGAGTTGCACACAGACCGAAGGCAACCATAAGGCGTCAACTAATGAAACCGAAACACCCACTCACCGCGGCAAGTAACATCTGGAGTCGTGTATAAGATCTGGTGCAGTTGCGGATGAAGCAATTACGGCAGAGAAACTGGCTGACTTCTCAAGACGCAAATTGGCAAACACGTGGCAGCAGTGAAGACAAATGACTCCAATTCTAAAGTTGCGGCTCATTTCACGAGAGTCGGCCAAGCATTCAATTTTGCTGAAGCCGAAATTCTCGCAAGAGGTGATAATCGTGTGAGCCGAAAATTACTTTAGTCAAAGTTCATGGGGCCGCAGTCCATAAACAAGTTCAACGACTTGCTCAATTCATATTAGGTGCTGAAGCCTAATTTGGCCAAAGCAATTCGCCACTTAAGGAACACACACGCCACCGCGACGTCTTACGCCAACGCCGGGGAGCCAGATGGCCAAGCAATCATCACGCCCCATTTCACAACGCATGATGCAAGTTTAGCAGATCATGGGCCACATGCCGGTCAGCAAGCCGTTAACGCACAAGAGGGCAATTACCCTTAATTCTTCTTGTCAAAAGTGTGCAGTAATGACAGCGTCCTATAAATACTGCAGATTCCTGTGCATGTATTACCCGTTTCTGCTATAGTTTTTGCTGATATCTCTGATTAAGCGTCCGCAATGGATGTCGAAATGTCAAGCGAAAAAAGGTGTCGTCCTACCGATCGAATCTTCTTCTTCGTAATTACTTCCTGGGACCCGCAGGTTCACTTGCATTGGCAGTCAAGACATCGTTTGAGGGGCACTTAAAGCAGATGTTTCCTTCTTTTCCTCACTAAGCAGTTTGAAACTACCGGTCTCCTCACCGCTGCGTTCCTTCACTGCTTCCGTGAATGCTAAGTCCCATTTTCAGGGTAAGAATTATCTGGATAAAAATAGGACTTTTACAAAATACAGGAACGAGTTGCCAGTGCTGCTCTTGTCGCCATGCACGTAAACTAGGCACTCTTTCAGCTCCGTTGACTAAGTCACCTCTAAAAAAAACCATCAAAGTGATTGCTTCATTAACTATCCACTTCCCAACTCACCGGGGATTTTTCGATATAAAAATTTAAAGAAAATCTCCTCCACAAATATTTATATTTCGATAGTAAGGAAGTCGTTTGCGCTAACAGCGCGTTGCAGTTCAATGAATTAAGTTCATCATCTGCCGACAACCGAAGCAGTGAAAAAAACTACCAATGAACTGACTAACTGGCTGACTCATCACAACTGCCCACGGAGTTTGGGGCGAAAAAAGGTATGTCTAACCTGGATAGCATTGCGGGCAAAGACAACGGCCATTTTTGGCGCCTTAGCCGTCGTTAGCTTGTCATGCCCAACCCCAAAGGGGTTGAGTGGGTTCCGTTAGCGATTGTTGAATGTTTATTTTAAGAGTTTTTCAATATCTCCCGATATGCGCAAAAATCCGAGATCCAGATGTACTATTCCTTTTATCATCCCCGGAACAGGAAGAAAAAGGGGCGATTTCTGGGACCAGGTTTATTTAAGCTGACGTTCAAAAGACCTTCTAGCTTCCATCGTCAGATCGTGGTGATCGTTCTCCTGCTGTTGTCAGAAGGTGTATCCGGACGCTAGCCTGACGTCTGATGTCCATGTGTCAATCGATTGTATCGATTTTTGTTGCTGTTTGAATTGCCTGCGCCCTACCGGGCGCTTCCATGTGGTACGTAAAGTCGTTTGTGTGCATCCTGAGCGTTTCCACCTTCTTCATTCGCGGCTGCCGGCTGTCGGCTCTGCGTATCTTCCTCCGCCCAACCTATTGCTCCGTTGTTAGCAGATGTTAGCTTTCTGCGGAGAGCTTGATAGGCGGAATGAAGGCCTGTGGCTCTGTTTAGTGTGCCAGTCGAGGACCAACTTTCTTGCAGCAATCTGGCCATATTATCGTTGGCTCGGCCTATTACTCTTGCTCTCTCAAAGACATACGTGTGGTAATAGACCATAGACAGATTATCCTCGCGGTTGATTGCGAGCTGATGCTCATGCAACCTTGTGCCAATGCGTCTGTCCGTTTCACCAACATACCTTGCATTGCAATTTTGGCATGGCATGCTGTATACCACAGCTGACTGTTCTGTCAACGGAAGCGGGTCTTTTGGGCCGATCTAAACCCACAAGATAACGATCTCGTGGCCTGGTGGTTAGACCATTAGACTTTTGATCCGAAGGTCGCGATTTCGAGCCTCGGGTCGTGCACCACTCAAAATTGGGCATGACTAGCTGAGGACGTCTATCTTGTCCTTGTTGATAGTGCTTTCCCTCTTGACTGCTAGCCACTCTGCGATAGCTGGCGGGGCTCAAAAATGAACCGCAATACATAGCCCGACAAATGAGTTTCGTTAGCGATTGGTGAACGTTCGTCACTGAGTGTCAGTGTTCTACCACTTTCGCATACCTAACCTAGCCTCCGGCCACTTCGTCTTTGTTAATAAGGCGTAGAACTTAAAGAGAACGCGCTCTCGGATTGCGAAAGGTCGGGAATGGATCCCCTGGTACGTTATTTTGCATCATTTCCAAATAGTGTAATCCATATTTCGTAAATGAAAAAGCCTTTGGGTCACGCATCATATCAGTCACATCACAGTAGTTTTAAGGGACTAAATGCTCCTATGAATATAAATTGTAAATCAACTCTTCTTGGGTTTTTTTATACTGCTCATATGTACGGAACAAGGTTCAAAAGAAAGACACTGCCGCCGATCTTAGAGGGGTGGGCGGGGGGCAGACTAGATGAATGCAGCAGCCGAACGACTGGAACACTTTTGCCTGAATGTTTTTGGTGGGACGATATAACTTACAGGCTACTAGGCGATGCATTGTACGGCAACGTTGGGACCTTGAAGAAAAAACGTGTTATCTTCAAAATGTATCAGTTTTCTTTCGGAAATAGGGATACTTATGAAACATAAGCCGTCTGCATTTAGTCTTTATGCAAAAGTTAACAGTGTATATTATTATCGCTGTCTCTGTGAGTAGTGGGCTAATATGTACCGCCACAGTTACACGCCAAACGCATCTTTAAGAACTATAACGCGTATACATAAGCAAAGGGTTGCATTCTGCACAAAGCCAAATACCTTATCTCTGCTCCACTTCAAGCTTCAAGAATGACAAAGTCCGCAGTAGCCACTCGGTGCCCCACACCAGAGAGTTATTGGTTTTCTACGCCTTCAAGCCTTTGTTTTTCACACAAGTTTTAACTAGCCCCCCCCCCCCCCCCCCAGTTGTTGCTGCTTTCTAGGTCTGACGATGGGCTTTTGTAGGAGTCCGAAAGTAAAGAATAACAAACAAATCGTTCCGGGGTTCAACCTTCTTTCTTCTTTACCCAAGTTTGAACTTCGGTCTACGGTGTTTAATACACCGGACGGCTACTATATACATACTACTCTGAAACATGTTTTTTCTTTAGTCAGCATTTAACGCGTGCCAGTACTGCAGAATTTATTAGGACAAGAAAAGCCGCGACTGTTCGTCAGCTGCTCACTATCGCAGTTTACACTTAGAAAAGCTTGAGAGCATACAGTAATTCGGATTTGCCCAAATAATCGATGCAAAACGAGGTCGTTGTAAATTGCCATGTTTGCTACTACGTAAAGTGCTGACTATCGCTCTCGGCGATTTCCAACGGAATTTGATAGCCGACGTTGTGACTTCAGCTGAATTAGAGTAAAAGTTGACTCGTGGAGAACCTACATCACTCTCTGGCCAGTCTCACCCCCGTGTCCGAGGTCACGAAGGCCGGAGATGGAAGAAGGCGCAGGCGGCTGGCGCGACCAACGCTCAATATGCGTGCCAACAGCACACCTCGCTGGGTAGGCTCCCGCATGGGAATGCCGTAGAGACCACAGTTTGCAGGAGCCATTGAGCCTGACTCTCAGCCCGCAGTAGGCCCTTCCTCTCAACATGACACACACTGGGCTGACTGTGGTTTCCAAGTTATCCCGTTAGTTGGCAACCCTTAAGGCCACGAAGATGAGCGCACCGTGATTGCCCCATAAGCGCATGAGTTTTTTTTTATTGAGGAAAGAAATGCGCCAATGAGTCGACCTCAATAAATAAGCAAATTAAAACACAAAGGACGTAGTTTTAAAAACTTCAGCGACCTCGATGTGATTCGAACTGACAAAAGCGACTGCAAGTCTTTATTACAGCCGCAGGGAGGAAGCATTAATTTAGCCATATTGATGATTGTTCAGATAGTAAGTGAATTTTCAACTGCTGACTACCAGGCCGACCGTGTCAGAGGTATCGATTTGTACGATTATATAACACGGATTAGACCTTTTCCTCGTCATTTTTTAACTGTCAGAGTTTTCGAAATACTTTCCTAAGTGATCGTAAGGGGCTGCGGGCCATTTAAGTGACTGCTCTGGATGCCAATGACTCACAGGATGTCAAACCAGTGCTTTTCTGGAGCATGCAAATGTATTTTACTCGCAGGATAAATCCGGGGATAGGGGGTGCGTGAATGCAGACGCTTTTAATGTGCGGCTTTAAAGGCTGCAACCGAAAATAGAGGGACTAAAAATACTTTTAAGCTACTGTGTGACAGGAGGGTACAAAAGTGGTAATTGCATGCATTAAAATTGCCCTGCCTATGTTCGTACAGTAAATTCTTCACTTGGAAGGATGGTTTGCTGACAGTTATTTATTTTGTCCCTGCAAATGGGCTGCATGCTTTTAAAACATTTTGCTGCATACACTGTGGTTCACATGCCATCGCTTTCGTTAGATACTACGGTTGATTCCGTTTTCTGCTATCGATCAGGATAAAACTTAAAGTAAGTTGACCGTACCGAGAGGATTGTAGATCACGTAAGCCTCGATTTAAATTCTAAAATTTGATCCCCGTTTTTGGGCAGGCTATGATTAAAGCCACGGCTCAGTTTGCTGGTGTGTTGGTTGTTCTTATGTCTTGTCCGTTTTTTCACTAGCTAGACTATGATCTAGGTTGCTTAATATGTCATCAATGAGTACACCACATTTTGGTACTTGAGGGAACATAGGCATGCCATTTTGAATGGTCAATAACAAACCGCTCATCGTGTTGTGACTAAAATGTTTTGGTAAAATCCTGCGTGCTAATGAATGTAATAATCTCGCTCAAACAGCCCTCTCATCTTAAATCAGATCGCAAAATATTAGTGACTCTTTAATTAAAATCGTTTCTTATTATTCTTTTCCAGCTTAGGGTGCTAAACGTAAGCAATAGCTGGGGTTTTTAGGATCAGCTGCTCACAATGTGGTGGTAAGCATCTGCATCTTGAATTCCAGATCACCGATCAGTCGTCACATATCCCTTTCGATGATCTAAAAGGAATCCTCGAGCTATTCAAAATTTCCTAGAGAGCGTCTGTTAGCTATGACAGATTTGGATGCTATCAGGTTATCTTAACCGGTCTTGTGCGCGCTTAAATAAAGTCGTAAAGGAGCTTCAGTTACCATGGCCGAAATTTGTCAATTCAACCGACTGCTGCTTATAACCTTATCACAGTGAGTCAGGTTAATAAGGTGAGCCCCTTGCTACTGCGATCTTCGGGCTCGGAGGAGAGAAAAGTGGACGCCGGGTGGTAGGATAGAAAGATGACTAGTGAATGGGCGTGCAACCGAAGTTTTGACTGAGGTAGTCAGAGAAGACGTCCATATAGAAGCTTTCATGTGATAAGCCTTGCGGGTTATTTGCCAGACGGATTAGAGTCAGCCTATGAGTTCACGCCAAGACACCACACGAGGCAAGCTTTCGCGTGGGGTTCGTAGCACCTGTGAATGGCTGTCCTAGAGGCAGACCAAGACTGCAATCACGTGAGCATCCACGCGGAATGGGGCCTGTAGTCTGAAAACTGATTTACAAATGATCTCATTTTGCTTCCTCCACCCTGATCGTGAAAACCGCCTTTTTTTCTACCTATCAGCATGTTTTACTCAGTAACTTAGCGATTTACATACTCACCAATTTACCTTTTATAACTCCAACAGAAGAAGACCAAGTGTGACACTGAACTCGGCCGAACATTTGCCACCATCCTGTCTGACCTAGAATTTCGCCGGCAGTTGATCTACGCCGCTGACGAAAATGAGGTCAAGTCGCTGTTGTGGGCACGTGCTCACGAGCTGCAGATTGAACAAGAGGATGCCAAACGACAGGTTCTCAAGGTCTGCGAAATGCCTGATGACCTCTTTGAACCCGTAAGCAAAACCACTGTTGCTTTGTTTGTTTAAAAAAACACACGGTTTTTCCCCGTGCCCCCGGTCACACTCAACCTTATCCGCCGGCATGCGTTGCCAGTATATTCAGATAAAATTACAATTTTCACCTGCGTGTCCACAAGAAATAGAATACGGTTGCTGAGTATTATGGCTTAAGCAGAGCACTGGTCACGGGGACAGTTGGATGACACCCTGGCGGCGGTAGAGGACCAAACTGGTGGAGTAATGCTTATCTTCTCCATCCATACAGTAGACTGCCTAACTCATAAAATGTGAAGATCGACAAATTTTGTTCATTGAATTGATTTGAGGCGCAAAATGCTGTTTACTAGAAAGGAGTTCAGATCAACTCAGTGTGTTTAATTTAAAAAATGAGCCAACGTGGGCCGAATGCAACGCCTTTTCGGGTCTTGCGGAAGATAGAGAGACGAACGTATGTTTGTTTTCGACAAATAATCATCAGGCCTTTACATTTATATGGTTAATAAACAAATAAACTATGCGGGTTTGAAGAAAATTTTTTGTGGTTTTCAGGGCAGATGGAGAGGAAGGAGTAAGGGAATCGGGGGGGGGGCTCGTAACCGAGAGAGGTGATCATTTGCAGGCTGCTAGATTAGCGACTTTCGGTCATGGTAACTGCGGAGCCGCGATGACGGTGTTTTGGTCGCACCGGACCCGTCGTTGTAGCTTAATGGCGGCCGCTTCTGCCGTAGCCATCAGACGCTGTTAAGGAATTTTGAATAGCTTGACGACACTATGTTGAGCACTCAGAAGACCTCTCTAGCATTAACGCGACGGTCTATGCCGCAGCCGCCAATCCAACAGGCTGCAGCTTCTAACCTTTCTCTGTTACCAGTCCTCCCTAAAGCTGATCAGATTTCTGAACCCGATTTCTTCCCCTTCTACACCTGTCCTGATAAGCGTACTATTTTTTCAACCAACTGGCATAGTTTATTGATTTAATAGCTATATAAATATTAAGGCCTGAATGTTCGCTTCTTGATCGCCAAGGAATATCCTACGCTATCAAATGCTGCGAATCAAAACGATCTGTTCACGCATGTTGTTCTATAAAAGAGAAGCTACTACAATTCCGAAAGGTCTGAACTATGTTTTTCAGAGAATGGAAAATTTTGTTTCGCCTTCATGAAAATTAGGCAGATGTGAATATGAGAAATTACACTGTTTTCGAGAAAAATGGACCGAATTAAAATTTAAGAAATTCTGCTTTGCAAATCTGGTAGTTGTTGTGCCATGAGTTTGTGCCACCGTAGTTTGTTTTACCACGCCGAAAATAAGGACCGTAAAGAAGCATATGTATCTAAATACACGAGAAATGCCGTCACTTTTCGCTGCCAGGCCTAAGGCGAAGGATATGCAAACAATTGCTATCTTCAGTGGGGTCTAAGCGAGTGCAAAAACTTGAGCCAGAACTCTCCGGAGATTAGCATTTTTTCAAAACCTCAATGTATATATTCTGCCAATCGTTTGTGCATTGGCATTTGACTCTTTCTTGACACCGGGTCCAGAGGGGCGAGTGAGTACAGGAGAGAGTGAGGGAGATGCATCGGCTGTCTACTCTCACTATACTCTGGTGCAGGTCACCGTCCCTGTACCACACTGTTGTGGACCTCGCCCAAGAAACGGTGTCCAAACTCTCGGGGGTCCTATGAGGAAGAGCGATCCCTGGCATAGTTTCCGCTTCTTGTACATTTCAAATCTCATTGCCTGCATCAGCTACTGGGGGGCGGGGGGCGGGGGGCGGGAGCATTTTTTTTTTCGACCTTCTTGGGACAGGTGAATTGTGGTTGGAGATGGGTCCATGAAAAGGCTTTCAAAAATTCGGCTTCTCGCTAAGTGCCCTCCTTTTGTCGAAATCACCATGCCAATAGGTTGGAAGAGCTGGTTCTATCGACTCATATAATATATTGCAATTTACCTCATTCAAGAGGAACATTCAGCTCTTCGGGCGTGCTTGATGTCTGGTATATCGAACATTTCTCCAGTGCATATAGAAAAGTGAGTTCTTTCATTTTCAGCAGCATATGTATCCATTCTCTTCAGGGAAGTCAAAATACTTATTAAACTTTCCCCTTTGTATGACGACTTACACTTCGAAAGGGGTAAAGTACGCCAAGATTCGAGGTCACCATATCTCATTTACAAGGCTTTCACAGAAGGAACGCTTTTTTCCTAGATCGTTGGCATAGTATTTTGCGACTTTTGTGAGGGACGTGAATTTTTTATCACCAGTGAGTTTAAGCGTTTCGATAATTGTAAAACTATGACCCAAACAGGCAGCTGCATAATAAGGAACTCTATTTATTAAAATGTGCTTTTAAGGACTGCCATTTTTGAAGATTTGCATGAGGACGTAGAAAAGACCATTTTTGGACAATCGCCTGAAAACACTCTGAACTTCGTCGTACTCCAACAGCACAAATAAGTACCGAAAATTGTGAAAGAAAGACATTTCTTTGCCTGTGAACCTAGGAAATACTTTAATTCTCTGGCATCTTTATCGGTGCAATCATGCGAAAATCGGGTTGCCTTAGTCTAGCGTCTTTAAAAAATAAATGCAATGGGGTAAGGATTAACAATTTTCCTGTCATCATGCTGGCATACAAATTTGAACTTTGGGCTGTTTGGTAAGAGCTGTAGGTTACATTGCGCGTAAAATGGAAGCATATGAAGCTGAGAAATTTACGGAAGGCTTTTATTCCAAAAAATTTGTATTTAAATGCTTTTTTCACAACTTTTTGCATGGACAGGCTTTATATGCATTTCAAACTAAAGTTCACCCAGTACAGCCGATTTCCATTTTTTCAGAATGAGTCAGTTGCACCACAAAACCAATTGTTTCTAGACAAGGTAATATTACTCGCTTAACCACAATGTGTCTTCTCTTTAAGAAGGAAGGGTCTTTTACTGCTGTAACGCTTTGAGGGACGCAGAATAAACTGTTATTTTGTACCAGAGGTTTTATTGTAAAATGCCTTGCATTGCATGAGAAAAGCAGTCAACGATACAGTCGACATCATGATTGCAGTTTCTGACTAGGAAACATTTGCGCAAAATTTAGGGCAACATTAGTTTATGTAGCACACCTCATATACCCCTAGGACCAGGATTTTATCCTACAAAAACTGTGTTCATACGATTTTATCGGACGAGAATTGTGATAGGCAGTGACATAAACTTTTCTCACTGCTATATGCATGTTTATTTTTTAATATTGGGAAATAATACTGATTTTTATCTGTAGATATTCCAAATTTGTAGTGTCGTTGAACGTATTGCCGGAAACCTTGATTATCAAATCGCACGTTTATTTACATTCCTGAAAACTAGAATTGGTGGTTAGGAGGTCAATTGCTCCAACTTACCTGAAGCCCAACTTAACGTTCTGAAGTTAGATAAGTATAGTCCGTAGCACGAAGCACCACGCAAACCTTCAATTTACATGCAGAACAGCTTTCTCTCAGCGGCCATGGAAACAAATGTGACGCAATGTTTTCACTTAAGATTTACTTCTTAAAATGTCCTTTCCTGTGTATTGTATTTTCCTACACCCAAAACCCCATAATCACCGTTTCTGTAAGGCAAAATACTGGCAAGAGGGGTATATTAGGTGCAGTACATAAACCATTATTGTACAGGCGTTATCATCCGAGATCGGTTTCCACGCGGTGTCACATTTGCGGTGGAATAGGTTTACCCTCACTCACTTTTATGAACCATACCGGCGTAACGCTGACTTCTGCTTAAACAAGCTAAGTGTCTTTTGCCCCAATGCCTGTTTAGTCCTGACAGTGGTGATCCAAAGAGGTGGAGGAGGTTTTTTTCTTCTGCCTATTTTTAGGTCGATTGCCTAAGCCTGAATATTGGCGCCGTAAATCACGACGTATTTAAGGACCTACAGGTAAAACACACGTTTTGGGACGTACGTACGTTCATATGCCCCTCACACACAAATCGCACAGCACATGCTGCCTGTGGGGTCTCAAAAAATTGCCTGCGTACCTGCAAACGTATTCATAGCAAAATATTCTAGTACACAAATTTCAATAAACGCTTATACTTAATGTGTATTATGAAGAGACTGAAACGAAGCTAATATGCCAGGAAGGGTAAATACAGTCAAACAACATTCTAAATAATGACTTAAATCTGGACATATTACTCAAGTACAGTTGTAAGACTAAGCATTCTACAGCCTAATCTTAAGATATATCCGTCAAAGACAGGGATGCCAGCTTTTCTGCAAAAATGGTGTTCTAGAAAAATGGCTACTCAAGAACTGGGCATTTCGCTTACTGATTTCACTGTCCATATAAATTCAAACATATTTCGACAGCATGCACAAAATTATTTTTGTTGTGGTATTAAATTCTTAAAATTTTATACTTGCAGAAAATGCGTTTTTTTTATATGTAGACCAGTAGTTTTGAACCTTCACGGTAGTCACACTCGAATTCAACGTTTATAAAGTGCATATTATAAAAATTATGTCTTAGAAAATGTTGGTATTTCCATTTGGCATACTTAGACGGCAACGGTTTACAATTGATATCTGCGATATATTATGAATTAACAGTTCACGATTTTTAAAAGACTCATAATTGTGAACTTTTTTAAAATAATAGTTACTTTTTTCTTCCAGTACAAAATTTGAAAAAAAAGTGATTTATTGCCAAATAAGTACAAGAATGAAATACTTTATGGGCAGTGCAAATCAATAAGAAATGGCATAATACATAATTAGCAATTATTTTGTACAATCTGCGTCTTGTAGGCAGTCAAAAAGAAACGCCTTCAAAATTAGGCATCTTGCCGTGAATGAAATGGCTTGAGAGTATAATATACAATGATTAGAGACGGAGACCATATTATACTCACAGGACAGTTTTCATTAGGGTATCTAGGCCGGCTGTCCTTTGTCAAAGAGTAAACTGACTTCATCAACTAGCAATTCAAAGTTGTGGCTCTGCGTTTTGGCCATCGGCTGATCGATTTTTCTTTACGCTCGCTGCGTGGCCCTTCGTGCGCATTTTGACATAACTTTACGCCAGTAAGTTTTGTGTTTCGTCCCCACGGTAGAGGGTGATGGTAATCCTGCGTCCTCTTCCGCTGGTTTTGTCGCAGCTAGTAGTGTCGACAAACAGAAGGTTGCCCAAATCAACAGTCAAAGAAGATGGTGTTGGCGGACGAAAGTATACTACCAGAAAATAGACAGTATAGAGGCTGTGTTTTGCGCCAACCACCGATACGTCTGCTCTACAAATGTGTCTGCGAAGTTTTGTGTTTGCTGCAGTCAAGCCTTGCCTGCCGGGCCGTGGAAGAGTAATCAATCGTCTGCCGCCAATCACATGAGGCGAAATTATCGATTACCTATGAGTGCATGCACGTATGAAGCGGCGAGTGGGTCGATAACAGGCAAAGTAGATGACTTAGCACAAAAAGCAGAGTCAGTGCGGCAAGTTCCCACGGTTTCATCATGGGGTCATCTTTTTTTGCAAATCCTAAGTTCGGTTTGACCTGGTGCTGTCTTTTAGTCACGTAAGAGCGTATAATTTTGTAGGATGAAGATTTATCCAGCGAACGTAGAGAAAAACTGATCAGCCCATGCCCAACACACAAAGCCACAACTTTTAATTGCTGATCGATAAAGTCGGTTCACGCTTTGACAAAGGACAGCCGGCGCAGCTGTCCAAAACGTCGGCGACCAAACGAACATATTCCGATGAGCATAATTTGGTCTCTGATCCTTATCCGGGAATTCTGACTATTGCAAACCGGATTACAATAATTAGTCTTTCAAACTGTTTTCAATCTGAGAAGACGTTGCAGAATTTTGGTTGCAATTTAAAAAAAACAAGAAATCTACGGTATGGTTTAGTGTAGGAGTTTGCATTCCGAGATGTTATGCTGAAAAGAAGGAACAACTTCGGGCAATCGAATTTTTTTCGTGAATTTTCGAGCAGGAAGTGCTTGTTCGTCGTCAGACTGAATGAACAGTGGGGGCTAGGATTGTCGTAGTAGATGATTTGGGGGCAGAGGTGACGCCGAACGGGGGTGGAGTGAGCGAGGATTAGGTTGCCGCGAATCCTGCTGCGACAGGTGCTGTAAGGGAAACGGGGTGTGAATGCTTAGATTGCGGGCCACGTGTCCGGGGGAATGCAGAATCAGTAAAGTTTTACTTGTTCAAGCACGGATAAAATGTTGTTGTTTCACGCTGGGCTCAAGTTATTGGACCATGCGCACAAACCGTAGTAGTGTTAATCAAGATCCACGTTTGGTCTGTGGAACGGTATGCGGGCTCTGACCTGCTGACCTTTTATCACGCGTGGTGGACTCCGGCGTGATGAGTGCCTGGTCATCTGACACTCCGCTACTGGTTAAGGATGAGGTGGAGGCCTGTCCGTTTCCCAAGTGGCGACTTGCTTTTGCCAAATAGAGTCTCAGCACCAAATATGGATTGGGTGAATCGTTGCACTTGTTGATTGATTGGGGGCTCGTGAACCATGACTCAAGTAATTCTCGGCTCAACCGATTTTCACCTCTTGCGAGAATTTCGGCCTCATCAAATCTGAATGTGTGGCCGGGTCTCGATGAATGAGCCACAACTTGAGAATTTGCATCATTTTGCCGCACTGCTGCCGCGGGTTCAGCGATTCACGTCTTGATAAGTCTTCCAGTTTTCTCCGACATAGTTGATTTGCCCGCAACTTCACCAGATTCTGTAGACGACTCCAGATGTTTCTCGCCGTGGTAGTGGGTCTTTCGGCTTCATTATCTGACGCATTATGGTTGCTTCCGGCCTGAGTGCGACTCCAACTCTAAGTGGTGCGAGAAGGCGGCCGATAGCCTTTGAGAGGTTTTTGACGTACGAGATCGCTTACCAAAATGATCGGGCAATCATTACGCCCGAGTCCACCACGCGTGATGAAAGGTCCGCAAGTCAGAGCCCGCATGCCGTACAACAGAACAATAAAACTCAAGAATACAGTTACGGTTAATTGTTGTCGTACGTTTAAAGTACCTACTGTATCCTATAAATACTGCAAACCCCTGTGCATGTGCTGCTATTGCTTGCTGACTATGTCTCTGATGATGAAATCGCGACGGATATCGAAACTTCAGGTGAATAAAATTATTGTCTCAACGATCGAGTCGTCTTCGTCTCAGTTACTTCCTGGGATTTGCATGTTCGCTTGTACTGGAAATAAAGTTAATTATCTCAAAGTCTGCTTGGGTATATCACAACTTTACTCTTAACAGTTTAATTTCTTTAAAGTTGCTCTGCACTCTTCGCCTTGAGCATGCTTCTAGTAGACATTCAGTTGGAATGTATTCTAGTACTCTTTTACAATTTCCTCGCTTACGCAGACCCAGTGCATATAAGAGCAAAACGAACTGGGTGTGTCTGCCTGTATCCATAAGTTAGCATCCCATTACAGACAGCGAGACTACCTGCACACTGCAAGTCCTCAGCAGAATTGTATCTGCTTGAAATTCTACTTCCTACTACCAGACTGAAAAAGTAAGGTCGGAGACTAGGTCAGATGGAGTAGTTAACAAGCAGGCAGGAAGCAAATGTATGAAGCATTTGGGCGCTTTTTAAATAGAGCGATATGAATTTAGTGCTAGCAGGAGGAACTGTGGGTTTGCTTTTTATCATTTTAACATATGACAGCTAAAGCCTTGTTGTGTTCAAGTAGGTACTTGTTATGTTTTCTTTGCCGCTGAAGTTTTTTGGTGATATAGAAAAGAAATTATTTTTAACAACACTTGTCATTTTAGATTTTAAGTCAGTAAGGAACAAGTGGACTGTTAGAAGTTAAATGCAAATTGAAACCACGACACTGATAAATCCGTTTTTGCAACCGGACTTCGTCGAGTTAGCTGTAATGGTGAACATTTATTTCATCTATGTGGGTTTGTTATGTGCTTATTATAACAAGTACAAGTGCGATTTAAATATCTATGCCAAAATTGTGTACTCTGTAGACCATTTTACTGACCTTCACAGAAATCACTGACTATGAATACTGAAAAACTAATGAAAGACAGAATGCTTAAACAGTTTTCAACAGTAGAGTTCATTTCAAAAGTTTACACATCCCTCCTTCGAATGATTCGGTTCCGACAAAAAGTTAACCTTCACTTGTGTGTTACCTCAAAGTAAAATAATTTCGAGTTCATATTATCTGAAATTAATGTAACTGTTATGTATGTATCTAATAATAAATGTCTGATTAACCCCTCCGGCTATTCCTAATGGTTTGATGATTTATAAGGTAACATAATAACTACCTTCTCATAAGTCGTCAAGTACAGTCTTTCGGAAGTAATTATTGCAATTTAAATCACAACTAATAGGAGACCGACTAGAAGTCATAACTATAATTCAAACGTAAAATTGTAGTTGCAATTCTGAGCATTTAGGATCCAAATTGGATTTTGTAGTTCAGTATATCTTTGATCATGTTAATTTGATCAAATACTGGATCTAATCCCAAGAAATCCGTTGTGTACGGAAAGCTGTTTTTTCTACAGGCAAGAAAAATTTAAAATATTTCCTTTTGAGAATTGAAAAATCTCTTCTTGGGTTTATGAAAATCAGGTGGGGCTTATTTTATGGAATCGCATTGCGCTCCCACATATATGACTGCAGTGTCGGTGCGTTCACGGCTGTTGTAGGCTCCAAATGTTCACATATATTTTTGAAGCCTCACTTGTATAGAGAGGCTTCTCTAAGCGTCACGGTGACATTCAACCCTTGTACGCAGTCTTACGGAAATAAATCACTCGTTTTTTATGGTCTAGGGAGAAGCGGAAGCCTGTTGCGTGTAGACAACGGACGGTTCATTAAATGGTCGTCCACCAGTCCGGTGTACTTTCTACTCATTCCTCCTTTCCTCCCCCCTCCCACACTCAGCAGTCGCTTGGTTTCTTCTAAATGACAAATGGCCCATGTCTGACTGCTAGTCGGGTCACTGGCCAATCAGTCTTCCCACATCCACCCACTCAAAGACTGGAAGAATCCCCCCTGGTATTCTTACACCACCTCAGACAATGCACCTTGTGACGTGTATGGCCTCACCGAAAGGCAATCAGATTCCACCGATCGTACCGATTTCATTTGATAACCGCCCAACCCCATTATATTTGCGTGAATTAGTTTTTTTCCCAAAGAGCCATATTACACTTATTAACCTGCACCCTGAATGCATTTCCCCTCAAGACTCCGGCTAAGTGATAGAGGGAATGTAATTTGTGTGTCAATGCACCTGCATATGCCTCCACAACCAGTGGTCCACACATCCTGAGGTCACCCAACATTTTGGAACTTACAATCTCATTTCTTAAAAAGGCAGTTCTTTTAACCGCTTGGCAAGTCGAACCCGACCGTACTGTTACTGCAGTGAAATATAGATTCAATGAAGATATGGCTATTTTTACTTTAGGGTAGGCGAGCGTACGTTTTCGATTATGCATCATCAGATAATTAGAACAATATAAGGGTACAGTGAACAGCAGTGTAAGTAACTAATCTGCAGTAAGTAAGCGCAAGAGGTGTTAAGGGATAGGTCGGTCAGATTCTAGGCATAATTAACGGTCAGAGGGAATGAAAGGAAAGAGAGCCGATCATTAGATCATTTCGTCCCGTCTTTACTGCCTCGCGGCGTGATAGAAGGCTTGTGGACGGATGTTGATTTAGTTTTCGGCCAAGATAGCTCGAGTGTGTGTAAAATCGCTTTTTTGCGCGCATAAATCTGGGTTAGTTAGCCGGATGGCAACGGCCTCTGTTGTCACAAGTATCTGCTGACGCAGGAACTATAATTATTTCTTCAGCACTTTATAAATTACTAGGAACGCTTGACTGACGTCTACCCGTTGACCGGTGTGAACCAAATGAGTCAAAATCATGCTAGACACGGACTTTAGCATACTTCAGTTTAGCCTGATTGGATGGTGTTCTCACATTTGCTTGGATAGACGTCCCCTATTATGCCGCAGGATAGTGAAGTTGGGTGACATAGACTCATTGTCAGAGCCCTTCCGCCCTCTATGGCCCCAAGTTGTGCCTAAAATCTGACCCTTTTACCCCTGAGCACCTGTCCCCCTTACTCCCTACTGACTGGTTCACTCTACCCTTCTTATTATTAATGATCTAAAAAGTATGTTCGGCTAAGTTGAATTCCTGAATGGTAACATGGGTAACATCGCTGAACCTAAACAAGTTGTCTTCAGTAAATCGTATTCCGGTTGTGATGTAACCCACCTATTCAGTCACCCACCGCACAACATGTATGCTCGAAAGATAACTCATATCACTGGTGCCTGCGGAAGGGTTGCGAGCTGCTGGAGACAATGCATCCAGCCGAGGCCTGTATCAATAAGCTTATTTACTTCGACATCCCATTAAACATTGTTCAGAGTCAACTGTAAGCCGACTGACTTGAGATTGAATGTTTCTTTTAATACGGCACACGCTAATTGGCATAAGCGTTAGCAACCGTAAAATATTTTGTTAGGCTGAGGAATAATAGACGATCATGGAAACTATAGCTTTGTTATCTCGATATCTCAAAAACCTAACAAGTTTCCATTTTCGGAGGTAGGTTATATACGGCTTCTCCTACTATTTATACGGTAGATTTTATATCTGATGAACTGTGAAGATTAAAATTTGAGTGGAGGATTTAACACACAATTAAGGTTTACTCTCTTCGTTGAGTTCAATTGAGGCGCAAAATGCTGTTTATAGAAGAAAAAAAAACATTTTAGTTCAGATCAGCATACTGGAGGTAAATAGAGTCAGCATTGGGCCAAATCAAATGCTTGTTGATAGCCAAGGAATTTCCTACACTATAAAGCGTTGCTTGTGTGTAATGTAGTATAGAAGAGCATTAACAAAAACCAGAAAGTGTCCAGCACTTTAAATCCACACTGATGAACTGTAGTTACCAGTGTCTGAACAAGAGCACAACAAACCAAGGAATGCTGACAAAAACACATCTAGGAAAACTAAAATAGCTGCGACCGAACAAATACATCCTGGTTACTAGACCTGATAAAGGAACCGGTGTCGTTATAATGAACAGAGCGAACTGCATAAGCAAGATACAAACCATCCTTTCAGACCAAACTAACTTCAAGAAAGTAGACAAAGGAAAGGATTGCACGGAGGAAGTAGAGACAAATTTGACGGACTGCTTAAAAAGACTCCACACGGGAGGTTTCATAAGTGACTGTGACCTCGAAAGCCTTCGGCCGATAGGCACTCACATCCCCCGTTTGTATGGTCTACCAAAAATCCATAAGAATGGCCTCCCAGTTCGTCCGATTATGGACATGCGCAACTCACCGTATCATGCGATAGTTAAGTGATTAGCACAGAAACTCACACCTTTGTAGCATCAGCTGGCCCCACGTAGCTATCAAGACACGTTTGAATTTATCAATAACATCAAAGACGTGAATCTAAGCGGCAGGAGGATGCTCCCTCTAGACGTATCATCGCTGTTTACAATCATCCCGGTTACCGAGACAGTAGATTACATTTGCGAATACCTGGTGACAAATCAGCTGGAAATGGGAATACCGACAAATTCACTGAAGGAACTATTACTTAAATGCACATTAAACGTACAGTTCTTTTTTGACAGCCGACTATGCAGACAAATAGACGGTGTTGCCATGGGCTCGCTTCTGGGACCTCTCCTAGCTGACATATTCATGGGCAAGCTGGAGAAATTTCAAATAAGTGAGCAGATCTATAAGTTAAAACACTATGGATGCTACGTCGATGATATCTTCGCGATCGCCGAAACCGAACCTGACGTAGATGCAATCATAAAGGCGGTCAACAAAGCAAACCCATTTATTAAGTTCACGCTGGAGGTGGAAAAGGCAGGTTTGCTTCCGTTCTTTGACGTCCTCCTAAGTCGCGTCCGAAGGAGCATGTTTCGAAAGAAAACCTAGTCAGGACAGTGCACGAATTTTAACAGTTTCGTACCACTTCAACAGAATCGAAATCTAGTTTGATAATTAATGCAAATGGCCAGGAAAATTTGCTCAACAGACAGTATTGAGTAGGAGCTCAAGAAAATCGAGGGCCTACTGCGTGAGAATGGATATCCTGAGAGATTTATTACAGGGAATATGGCAGAGAAACAAATAAGAACCACCGCACCTACTGTAGAAAAGAAAACACTATTCCTCAGAGTCCCTTTTCTAGGGGACGCAGCAAGTGAACTGCTGAAAAGACACCTTGACCAAGCCGTTGCAAGAATCTTCCCAGCAGCCAGAGTTCAGTTGTAATTCTCAACCAACCAAATCTTACATGGGGAACGTAAGGATAGGTTACCAGCTCAGACCACCTCAATGTGCATCTACTCCTTCACTTGTTCCTGTGGAGCAGGTTATATTGGTCTTACGAGCCTGCGCCTATCCAAAAGAATAAAGGAACATCTCCTGGCATGGCTGAGAAAAGGTGAAGTCAGGGGCATAAACAGCTCTATTCTGGCGCGCATTGTTGATGTCGGACATCGGGTGGACCCCAGCGAAGCCTTCCGTATGATCTACGGGGTCCCAACAAATTATCGGAAGTCCCTGTGTCAGCGCCTGCTAGCAAAATCAGAAGCGACCACTATCAGGCTGATGAAGCTCGCTTTGTGTGCAAAAGAAAAACCAATAACATTTTTTAATGTTATGTGTTCACAGAACAGGAAATTTTGTTTGGTATTCATGTAATTCAGGTAGGTGCATATATGAAGTAACGCCTTATTTTTGAGAAAAGGGCGGAATCAATTGCAACATTTTTCTTGGAAGGTTGTTAAGTTCTGTGCCATAAACAGAAGTAATAAGCTCATGAGACCACAACTTGTCTTACTACGCCGAAAATAGAACCCGTAATCAACCATGTACGTGATATCACGAAATGCCATAATTTTTTCTCTGTAACGCCGTTAACGAACCTCGTTTAAACTTCTTCAATATAGAGAAGAAAGTCATCAAATACAAAGCTTGAAACAGACCGAGTAGAAGATCCTTATTTTTCGTAAAATCATCCTTACTCCTGTACCGATCCAACCGGCAATATTAAGCGAAAATCGGATTGGCTTACTCCGGCGTGGTTAAAAAGATGTAGAAAAGAAACAAACACCTTGAATTTTTTGTGAAAATATCGATTCCGACCGGGAACTTTGGCTGTTCCTCAACAACCACATTTCACATAGCGCGTAATACACCAGCATGCGTCAGAAAATTTCACACAAGGATTACTTTCAAAAGTAATTCTTCTTGTGTTGCCTAACTCACTTGATTTTTTGCACGAACACTACTTAAACATTTAGAAGTTAGGTCTCCTTAGTGGCTCCAAGTTATCACTTTTTCGAAGTTTTCTGTTTTCTACAAAAACTACTTTTGCTTTACCACCTAATATATCTCGATCCAATATCAATATGTCTTCTTTTTTATTAGGATTTTTACTGCTATGCATCAGGACTTGGGGGAATGTAGCTTGGACGATTTTGCGTGTCAGGGATTTTCTTGTAAAAATCTTTGGAATTCATCAGTTATGCCACTTACTGTACGTGCAGATGTAGAAGGTGCGATGGCTGGAGCATCCAGTTTATTTGTCTGGCGTTTCGGAAGCTGGCTCGAAACCATCATCAGAGAGGTGACAGCAGAGTAGCGTGATAAACGCACATATTACGCGGTAGTCCGTAGCGGCCATGCGACCGCATGCACAATGCAGTTTGATGCTCCTGTGATCATCGCTTGGGATGTGATGATGGCTTGCCAGTCCGCTACCGAGTCACTATCTACCACGATTTCATCCCCCGTGTTGTGCGTTGTCCTGATAAATTCTCGACAAGTAGTATAGGAGTCTGGGTAATGGTTGGGCTTAGATCGCTACAATCATCGGGTCGAATCCCAGGTTGGAGGAGAAAAGGCAAAAGTCACCAGAATGAGGGCTTTATTGTGTAGAGAACCCGGAGTTGCTGTCTCAGGTGGCAGTGGCCATTGGCGAAGCCAGGGCTGGTCCTGACTGCGTCGAGAAGGGCATATTCAAGTTGCACTTAGGCAGGCGTACTTATTGGGATGCACGTGTACACGTGGGCGCACTTGTGTACGGACTGAGTAAGCTGAGGTCAAATGTCGGGTCCGCCGGCACGCCGAAGAGCAAGAGGCGTGGACTTAACTGTTATCGGTTAGCTAGAAGCAGCTCTGAGGTGAAGTCTCGGGGGCTGGGGACACCAGTGAATGAAAGCATTATGACAGTCGTTTTTTGACGACACGAATTTCGGGCAGCGAGCCTTGGACAATGAGGGAGGAGAGGCATTGTGGCTGTCCACCACAGTAGTTTCATCCTCACCAAACTTGTTGA
This sequence comes from Ligula intestinalis, assembly GCA_036362985.1. Taxonomy (NCBI): domain Eukaryota; kingdom Metazoa; phylum Platyhelminthes; class Cestoda; order Diphyllobothriidea; family Diphyllobothriidae; genus Ligula; species Ligula intestinalis. The sequence continues at coordinate 6,202,336 of JAYGXS010000009.1, forward strand.
TGGTCCGTGCCCCCTCCGCGTGACTGCTCCGACGGACTGTGGGAACAGCTAGTCATTGCGCTTGTTGACTGACTGTGGGCTTAACATTCATCACTCTGTCGAGCAGCTCGCACTTCACGCGATTGTCACCTCTTGCGAGGATTTCGGCCTGGTTAAATTGGAAAATATGACCCGTCGCGTGCGAGGTAATTTCCTGGTTTCTCCGAGGCAGGTGCTCCGTCCGCGCAAGCGCATCAGATCCGGTAAACGATTCCAGGCGTTTTCTGTCGTGGCACTCGATCGATGCGGGTTACGACGCGTTGCATTTGCATGAATGGCAAATAAACTTCTTGTTTTTGCGATCGCATCTTCTACCTGCTGGATCCGCCTCATAGATCTCATCTGTTCGCTTCGACCAGTTTTTTGGGTGTTAACAGTTTTAGCATACTCTCGGCTCTCGGACTAATCGTGCAAAGGGGGTGCGGGGAGGCAAAGGAAGGCAGTTGATCGCTGTAATCCTGGTCACTGCAACCCCTTTCCCCCCCCCCTCTCATTATCCGGACGGCGGGGTGTCATGTCGGCAGCGCCTATCGCTCTCGTCCTGCCTTTGTTGACCCATACCCGCATGTCTCCGCTCGGCTCCCCCGTTTGCGTCTGTCCATGCTGAACCCTCACCGGCGTCCCCCCTATCCGATTGCACTGACGGTGTTTTTGGCCGTCAGGCTCCCCATTGGTGTTCATTTGGCGAATAACGCGTCCATGTGCTTTTGCGTTCCAGGCGCACAGGAGGTCTTGTTTGTCCGAGTTCTCCGCGGTCTTCCCCGAGGCTGAGTTTGTGTCCACCTGTGCTTACGACTGCATCCAGTCCGACGTTCTGCCTACCATTCCGTTGACTGAGCCACACTGATACAGTAGGTGGGTAAACTCGCGAAATCCAAGGACTTTTACAAGAAAAGTCCTCTTACGCAAACGCAACTCACGTTGCGCCCTCCAAAGTCTTACAACAGAAGACTAATGGTCGCTCGTCAAAATAGGGCAAATTGCGATTTGCAAAGTAATATTATCTTGTTAAGAAATATCCGATATTTTGAAAAGCCGAAAATTCCGAAAAAGCGGAAATCGGGCATACTATGTAAACTCATGTTTTAACTTTATAGAAAGTGTGTTTATGCAAAAGAGATGAGTTAATATAGCAGCGCAAATATAATTTCGATGGATAGGTTACGGATACATATGCTTCCATATTATGCGTAATGTAACGTGTGGCTAGTACCGAACGGCTTGAAGTTCGAGTATTTATTTAAACATGGTTTCGTTAGAATCGTTAGTTGTTTCTTCCGCTAATATGTCGCTTGAGTTACGTTGGACTAAGGCAACTAGATTTACGCCTGATTGCGCCGATTGGGAGTCACAAGAGTAAGATATTTCGTGATCTTAGGTGAGGACATGCCAGTCAATGACTAACACATTTCAATGGATTTTCATGTGCAATTGTAAACGTACAATGTTGTGCATACTGAGAGAAATTTCCTTTGTCCCATTGCTTTGTAATTATTTCATCATTTCGATCACGACGAGGTACAGGTTGTTCTTGAAACGGTGGTTGACACTTCACGGTTTGCAGTGGTTTTAGCCGATTATTCTCTACATTCAAAATAAAATATTTCGTCAAAGTATTTATCGAAATAGTGAATTTTTGAACATTCTTTATAATGTACCTGTCTGCTTGGGTCATAGTTTTACAAGCACTTACCCATGTGCACCCATTGCCGAGGAAAATGAACGCCCGTAACAAATGTTAGATATTAATATGCCTGAGATCAATAAATAAGCTTTCTAGAAGAATTGCCCTCTTGAAATAACTACTTTATTTAGATATTTCGGCGAAAACTTCCTGCATCATTTACTTTTCCGAAGATTTAGTCGAGATAAAAAGGACAAAGTCTGATAGTTTTTTGCTTTTCCAAAAATATAGAATAAATATTATGCTGAAAAGGAAAAAATCGCTTTTTCGCGTATAATGGAGCCGTTTTTCATATACGTCTTTACTCTTAAGCCTCGTTCTAAGATTCCTAACGCACAACAGAGCGGCGGAGAATGCACTGCGAATTTGCGAATACTAAGGATCTTCGGCCTGTTCCGGTTAAAAATTCCATATTCGTTCATACTGAACTGTAGATAGAAAACGTTTGGATACCTTTTGCATGCGGTTTGAAAGAGAAGAGTTTCGGTATGTTTCGAGTTTTTATCTTAATGTTTGTTTATGGTCATTTCTTCGGCGTGATAAAATAAATTACAACACTATGAGTTTATTTCTTAGTTTAATGGCATAAAATGCAGCACATTTTCAAAAAAATAACTATCTAAACTTAATCCGCTCTTCTTTACCCGACAATAATGTGCTGTCTCGTACTTGCAATTACGTCGATTTGATGAAAACAAAACAACACTTTTGTAGTACAACACATGTAAATGAGGTTTGGTCCGCAGCGTTTAAAAGGATAGGGAATTCCTTGGATATCAAGAAACCTTAGATTTGGGCCCATTTGGTTCAGTTTTTCTACAATGCACTCAGCTGAAAAAAACTTTTCTAACAGACGGCAGTTTGCGCTCAGGTCTATTCAACGAATAAAAATACCACCTCAAATGTGTGTTATATCACCAATTCCAATTTCAATCTTTACATTTCATGAGATAGCCACTTTACAGCGGTCGAGATATTTTGGTGTGGCGCGTGTCATGCTTCTACCGCTTATCTGTTTGATCTCAAATTGCCGTTGCTTCCAACGACATACGGCGTCTTGCAAAACTCTCAGTCGAATATATGAATAAAGCTGTACTTTTTTGTGAAGTTCCAACAAGGTCTTTATGCGATTGCTCAATTATGCTAGATGGGATTATCGTATTACCCAAGGCCGTCTTCAAAGCCATGTAGGATACGGACGGTTTAAAGTCACGTTAGCAGCCGTCCATTTTATCCCTCGAACTTGTTAAGGTTCACTAGAACTGGTAATATATCAGGGATATCTAATGTTTCTTGATATCCTCAAATTGAGTTACACTGCACTAAGATTAAGTAACATAACCTGCTTTATTCAGTATCCAAATATGCCTTCCGTTAAATAACTATTGAGCTGGCATTTGGTCTATCCATAATCTTCTCCTTCCTTTAGTGGGTTGTTAAGGGAGGATAATATTTGATAGATACGCATTCGAGAGAATCGTTTTTATTCACTCACCTGCGCAACGGTGGACAGTTTAAGTATTGGGCAAAGAAAAGGGAAACTGAAATGAACATTTCGGGCTCATTCACCGTCATCAGTCGGTTACCGATTGATGTCAATGTCTCCCGAAACAAACTGGCAAGACAAGGACCTCTTAGCTCAATGGTTAGGATGTTTGGCTCGAGAGGTCACGGGTTCAAAGCTCGGGTGGGTCACCACTTGGGTTTGGGTATGACTAGCTGACGAAGACTTATGAGCCAGAAATGGCCATTTCAGTCCCCCTTGTCCTTGCCGGCAATGCTATCTGCCTAAACTAGTAGCCGCCGTGCAGCTACTGTCAGGGCCCGAGAATGAACCTAAAGGCAGAGCAGGCAGAGCGAGTTTCGTCAACCATCAGTGCACATTTATCAACGGGTTTTAGCATTTCAGCTGAATGCTTATTAGTTATTCTTCATCCTCTCTTCGTCAAATCTGATGTGATCCCAGCGCAGTGAAGCAACCATTTACAGACACGATATTTCGATGTTGTCATGCTGTGATATTGCGTTTCGTTTGAGCAGCAGTGTGTAAACTTCTAGTGGAAGGCGCCAGCCACCATTCCAGGGACAGTTTTTTTAGAGCATAGCTTTATTAGACCGAGCTTTCGAACTCCTACAGGAGTCCATCGTCAGAGATAAGAAGCAGCAAGAAATGGGGGGCTAGTTATGACGTGTGTACAAAAGAGTCGTTTAAACGTGTAGAAACACAATAATTATCTGGTTTGGGCGCCGATTGGACACAGCGGACTATGAAAAGAAAGAAGATCTTCGGAAAATCGAGTTGTACTCGTGGATTTTCGAACAAGCATTCCGTGTTCGTCGTCAGACTGGGAATGTCGCACTAGATATTTTGGAGGCAGAGGTTACAACGGACGGGGGAGGGAAGGGGGGATTGGGTGATGTGACGTGACACCCGCGGCGATAGGTTGTGCTAGTGAGGGGAGGTGGGTGTGCTAGCGTGGACTATGTCAGTCTGCCCAAGTAGGCGAGATCGGCGTGTTGGATGGGAATATTCACAAAAATAAAATCGTCAATGAAAACAAGCAACATTCATGGGGGAATGGTCAATAAAACGTCATAGGGGAGGGGAAGAGGACCAACTAACTACCAGTGCCGTGAGTCTGGAGATGCCTGCGCTGGGAATATATGCAGGTGCCAGCTCGATACATCAGTTAACTGAGTTGTCATCCGATGCCCAGGCTTCAATCAGTTCTCAGCCTGCCTTGCTGCCAGCATGGGCAATTATCTTTGCAGCTGCGAAGTTGAACTCGTGACCCGTCTCCTAGGTGTGTGCCGCCAATTGCGATAATGTGTTACCCCGTCGAATCAGATAGCTTATGTTCATGTATGCGCGAATCCAGCTTACGTCCAATCTGTTCCGGGTAATTGATGGGACAGTTTAGACATGGTATGTGATACACTATGTCCAACTATTCATTGTTACTCAATCGATCCTTGATTCTCATGACATGGCTGCGCATTGTAGCCTTGGGACGGTGTGCAATTCCGACGCCTAGTCCCGCGGCAATGCGTTCAGTCGCTTCCGGCACATCCTTGATGTACGGCAGCGCATGCGAAATCGTAGGGGTTGTTTCTGTTCGGGTCCCCGGAGGGCGAGCATGTAGGCATCGGCTTATGAAGGCCTTTCTGCCTAAACTGGTCGCAGAGATATCAGCCCTCACATACTTTTTCTTCCGGGTTACAGCAGTGAGTCTTGATTATTTTGAACAGCGTTCCCACACAGCTTCATTTGTGAGCCACCGGATGGTTGCTATAAAAAATGATAAGCTGTGTGATGTTCGTCGCCTTCCTGTATACCCTTTAGACCTGTTTCTACTTTGCCGTCGGGAGTTCGCATGACGAGTACTCCGAGGAAGGCTAGTTGCTGATCCCTTTCATCTTCTTTCATAAAGTATATATCTGTGAAGGTCGAGTATCATGTTCCTTTCGACAATAACGAACGTGTCGTCAACGAAAAGCTACCAAAAGATTGGGGGCTTTTGGTGAAAGGCGACCTTTTCCAGTTATTGCAGGACCAATTGTGCTACTAAACCGGAGATTGGAGAGCCCATCAGATACAACTTCTTCTTCTCAATCTATACACTTATCTGGGATGCGAACCTTTGCATCAGCAGTTGTTTGTGTTTCTACTCCCTTTTTGTTAAATCAGCGCATCCAGGAGGAAAGTAAACTGGATTGGAGTAAGGAGAACTGGTCGAACATCACAGCAATTTGTTCTGGGCATTAAAACTTAGGCTGGAATCCATCCTAAGGTATGGCATTAGCAGCAACCGAAAAAGACTACACTTAGATGACGTAGGTGCAAGCCTTCCGCATTATTTAAGTGATCATGAATCGGGTTGTATCACCCCACCCTTGTGACCTTTTCTGTTACGGCTGCTACTCCTGAAAGGCGACGCTTGCACGGGTTCAAATGTCAAGAACAATTAACAAATTATTCCGCTGTTCGAGCTGCCCACTTCTTTGCTTGCAGAAACATCTAGAACTTTAACTTTCGTGGTCGTTCGTGATTAACTAAATATCCTTTGCGGAGCTTTCGACAAGATTGTCTGCAGATAATGTTTCTATTGGGCACTGCATCAAGGTACTCAATCGAGTGCCTAATCCTCGCCCCTGGAGAATCCGAATCATGCCACGGCCATACAAGATTCATAATTGTACTCATGAATAGTGGAAAATTGGTCTTCTTATTTGGTGTACTGCTCTGCTGTAGGAATGACACCCGATAACAACGACACTTTGGTCAGTTTGTTGCTTTAAGGTGACCGGAGGCTAAACTAGAAGAGGGAAAAAATTTGCCCAAAATTCCTTAAGAGTACCTCCTCTCTAGGCGCAGAAATCTCACTTTACTTTTAGGTTTATACGCTTGATTTTACTGAAAAAACGTACTTTTTAATACCTGTGGCTTGCAGGTGTGTAGACATAGTCTGCGAGCTTGAACTGTACTCACCGATGCTGATTGAATTTAATAAGATTAAATACATATGTTCTGCTTATCTGGTCGAAATTTCAGGTCTACCCTTGTGATTTTCGCTCACCGGCGCCGATGATGTTTTTTAGAAAAAACAAATCAAGTTGGCACCCCTCAGCTTTCTGGCAGAAAACGAATATCTTTGTAAATTTTCATATATTTTCACTGCCAGACCAAGTGTGTATTCTTCCTTCCCATATTTTAGAACCCTGGATTTCATCTCTTTCGTGGAGTCATTTCCGACTTGCGACGAAAAATTCCACTCTATCCCTCCGACTTCCTTGATGGTAGGTTGACATGTTTAGGCCACTAGTGTTTTCTCATTTGAAATCTGAGGAGGCGAAGAAGAAGAAGAAGAAGAAGAAGAAGAAGAAGACTCGATTGCTGGGACAATATGTTTATTCGCCTGACGTTTTGACATCCGTTAGGGGATTCATCATCAGAGACATGAGAAGCAGAAACAGGCAAAGCATGCACAGAAGTTTGCAGTATTTATAGAATGCAGTAATAACTGCAAGCATACAGCGACAATTAACGCTAATTGCCTTCTTACGCGTGGATTGCTTGTTGGATGGCACGTGGGCTCTGACCTGTTGAACTTTTATCAGGGACGGTGGGCGCGGGCGTGTACCTTATAAAAACTGCAAACTTCAGTGCATGCTTTACCTGTTTCTGTTACTCATGTCTCTGATGATGAATTCGCGACGGATGTCGAAGCGTCAGGCAAATAAACCTATTTATTAAACGATCGAGTCTTCTTCTTTTCAATTGCTTCCTGGGACACGCATGTTCGCTTGTATTGGCATTTGAAATCTTTCAACTACGCCACAACTTCTTAAATGTTTATCATCTAGCGACACTCAGCACACTGTCTAATTTGTACTCCTTCCTTGGCTACGTTAGAGGACAATTTGTCCTCAAGTTCCGTGATATTTTACAAACGTAAATGTAGTTTTATCATTCAACACTTAAGTGCAATTTTGTCAGCTTAAACCTAGAGTTCGACCTGTGTTCCATTGTTTCTCATACAACTGCCTCAAAAGGATATTTAGCATTGCGGGATTTAAGAAATGTTGCGCACGGTGTGTAATTATGCTGATAGAAGTTTCACAATTCATATAAACAATCCTATTTTACTTATGCATACAAAAATATGTGAGAACAGAGCATACATTGGATGATTATGGGACGACCATTCTCAACCTGATCAGTCAAAAGAAACTCGATTGGGATTCAACTGCTTTTGCACGAGAGGTATGCTGAATATTAAGGAATTAAGTGTGGTTGCTTTTGGCAGTGATTTTCCCACACAACAGGAAAGGTGGATGGCTAGGAACAATTTGTCTTTTCTAGTTGACCCAATTGTGAAAAAACTCGCGGCATTCGGCGGGATTCGAACCCGCATATAAGAGTGTTCTTTTAGCCAAACCAACGCTCTACCCACTTGAGCTAGGAATGTTGCGCTTCACACTGTGAGTTTCATCACACTTGGATCGATATTACCCGCCCAAATTTGCCGCTCACATGGAATCCACCAATGCGGGACAGAAATTTGACTGCCCAATTTGTCTTTTAACTATAATAGTGTTTACAGTTGAGTGAATATTCCTCTGATGGCAAATAGTAATAAACCGCTTTGCGGACGGACCACCGCAACACTTCTACCAATTAGCACTTAGTGCTGTTTGTGTTGTAACCTAGCGTGTTCCTGTGTCAACACCGGTTATGTTCCCCCAGTACGCGTTAGTAAGAGAAGACAGAATAGGATAACAGCTAGTACTTTATGTCATTTGTACTAGTACTTCAACGCTGTTTCTGTGTGTCCAGCAGCTTGCCTTCTGTGGTCGGTATCGCTTCGACAGCCGTCACGGATCGTCGGCAGCGTGTCCCACAGCAGAGTTCCCGTTCTGTTGGCAGCCTCGCTATTTAAGGGGCAGTCGTCATTGCTCCCCATTGGCTCTCCACTGTCATGACTAGGTACAACAGTTTGCGTCCAAGTTAATGTCTTCCTAAACTTCCGTGACCTCAGAAATTGACGCTAGCTATCTTATTTCCTAAGCTGCACGTATTTATCTGTAAAACTGTTAACACTATTCTGCCCCTGTTGGAACGTTAAGGATAAGCATTTAGTAAAAAGTACTAATGCTACCAATTAGCGCTGTACTGTGTGTCTTGGGTCGCACGCTTTCCTGTCAGTAGCCTGTCCTACTTGCTTGTACTTGTACTTGATCCGATCAGTTCCTGTTGTTGGATGAATCGGCTTTATAGGAGTTAAGGCTTAGACGGTTAACCCTAACACCTACAATCATTCAGGCCCTGGTTCCTTAGGAGATGGGAGAAGTCTTGAGAAGGCCAGAGTAGGAGGAAGAGTTTTTGTGTACACGGGACGGAGGATAGATGGAAAGAGTGTTGACTCGTGGATGACCGCAGTCCGGCTGCTAGGGCATCAATTCCGGAGTGACTAGAGCATCAGGAATCACCGGCGAATGCTTTGTCCCGGGGGCCAATAGGGCTGCTGATGTCTAGACCAGCGTGTGCGCACGACCTTGAGGTTGGCTTACGCTGGCTAGCCTGAGCGTGCATTCGCGCTGAGGCGTATGTGCGCGTCGGTCAAAGACAGTTAGCGCCTAGCCTAGCAGTGGGCGCGCAGGCTGGCTAAAGGCACCATGCGTCAGCGATTGGTCTTGGGCTGCAAATGGCTGCAACAAGGCCGCTACAGCTTCACGGATGTCACGGATAGCGGCGGCCCATTGGTGGCAATAGGAAGCGAGCCCCTTGCAATAGTTTACCCATTGTTTTTTTTTTCCAGTGTCGCAACCCGTAAGCGGTTACGCGGCCCATCCGTTCAAAGTCTGACTTGACGGTGTTGAGCCATGTCATCAATTGACCGCCATGTCGGTCTTTCCGGTTTTCACTACTAGATGGGTTCATCACCAATATACAGAGGTCAGTCGATGGCTTGCGCAGGGCGTGGCTAAACCATTGCAATTGGCGATGCTGGATGCATGATGCTAGACTTGGTAGTTTGAAACGCCTGCAATAAAGCTCAATATTGGAAATTTGATCCTGCCGAAAGACTCTTAAGAGCCGTCAAAGACACCAACGGTCAAAAAACCGCAAGTGATACTATGTCTACCTTTCTCACTGGCCTTATTTGGCAGGTATATACTAACGCCGGTCCGATTTATGCTTTGTATATCAGCAGCTTAGTACGTAAGCTAATGTCTGAGCGAGACCAGAGTGTTCTGTCTAGCAGCCTCAATACATTTCTAGCCTGCGCGATTGAGTTCCTGAGCTTCTTTTTGGCCTGTTAATTGGCTAGTATATTCGAGCCCAGATAACGGAGGCAGTAGCTTATCCCCTGTGAATGCACTGCCGTTACCTTTGCGTTCTTCGAGGTGTTTTCTTTCAATTTGAGAAAACGTATACAGTCCTGAATACCATATCATGCCCTTTACCTTTTGAAATGGATGTGAGCTATTTTGTTTACTTCGCGAGAAGTGTTAAAAAGCAAACAGGTACAATGCTGCTTGGATTGACATTGCACGCTATTAAATAATTACTTAACTGAAAACCGTTAAAAACTAAAACTTGGACTCCTTCGAGTGTGCAATTGAATTGATATCACATGGTGTGAAGAAATGTTATTTTAAGCTTAATTAATGTAGGTTATATTCGAGTTTTCAGGGGCTTTTCTTACACGAACGAAACGTTTTAGTAACATGGGTGCTACAGTAAGATATGTAGGCTGCCGTTAGGACAACGCTAGATTCCATAATTAGAATAATTTGAGTAACATTATTGACTGTAAGGCATCGTAGGTGGTTTGAGTTAGCAAGGCTTCTGCCGTCTGCCAAGTCTGCCCGACGAGGTCATAGTTATCTGTAGGGCTAGCCGAGGTGGTTGTTAGCAAGTCTAAAACATATTTTGACCAATGTCGGCGTTTCGTCGTCTTGACTTCTCTGACTGTATCCAGCGGCCATGCGTACATCAAAAGTAATCCTTACAACTATCAAGACAGCGCAGTATTGCTAAGCAAAATAGTAAAGGATAACTAATGTCCAAAGCTCCACAATGGATACACACAGTCTAGAAGGGAGAGAGTCGGCAAAATTGCTTGACTCTACACAGCAATGCCACTCAGGGCAAAACCAATCTTGGGGGAGCGTGAGTGTGTTAATGGGAAAGGCGGGAGCTCTCAGTTTTATGTGATTATAGGTGGCAGTTCCTGTGGGCTCCCATGTGTCTGAAACGCCAATGCGAAAGGGGGAACGTGAACAGAGGCAATACAGTACCGGCAAGGGGGGGAGTAATTGCAATCGTTTGAGGTCCGCGGTGGTGACAACTGCAATCGAACCAGAGGGGAAGGGGGAGGCAATACCGAATAGCTCTTGAAACAGTTATTTCTTGATGCAGTGGGTGGGTGGGGGGCGGTAGAATCGTGGGCAAAGGTGATTAAAAGGCAAGAGAGCCGAACGGGGGGTGGGGACAATATTCCAGCACCACTTAAATGGTACTTATCCGGGGGAATAATTTTAAAACCAGTGTGCATTCGGCCGGAAACCAAAGGGTCAATAGGAACAGAATTCTTGGAGAAACGGGATTTGGGCACGCAGTTCAGAAGACGAGGGAACAGACTTTTGTAAGAGGGAAGCAATCGTCGTAGGTTTAACAGGGAGTCAATGGAAAGAAACGCGGAGAATTTTAAACTTATTCAGCTGGAAATACCAGTCAGTTTTAAAAACTGATGCACTATTTTCCGCCTGCATACGGTACTATTGATTCAAGTAATTCAAGGCATTTTCGACTTGACTCAAAACGCTGATTCTAAGTCGGTACACTGTTAAATTCAATAAGGACAGAGCATAGGCAACGTCGTTTGGGAAAGCCGACTTTAAATCTCTACGGTCGCACCTCCCCCCCCCCCCCTGCCATCCTGCTCCGCCGAGGCTACGGGGGCGAAATCAAGCGTAAACAATAGTACATCTGCTGCACCACAGACAAGTGTTTCTCGTTCGCAAAAACTTCGCATGCACCAACGTACTTCTCTGTGGCGACTCAAGCATTTTCTTTCAGGCGACGAGGAAGAAAAACCAACACGAAACCGCGTGCAATTGTGGTAGTTTTTACAGTCTGCAGAGTTGAACGTCTGTGAACCCAGACTTTGGCGGTGTTCACACGGTTTAGACCAAAGGCTTTTTGCCGTCATCCTCAGAGTTATTGCTGAACACTTTAGGGGGGGGTTGGAGACTGTTTTTACTCAAGAGACCGGCCGCAAAAGGTTGCCCATACGCACTTGGACACCCGAGACTGAGTTTCTAACGGCCGCACTGAAGACAGGGGACATACATGGTTCTATCTAAACCCGGAGTAGATGTGATAATGGATAAAAGCCGCTTGATTCAAGCAATGAAAGCATGAATGTATTGTCTGGAAATACTCCCCTGTTAAACTTGAAAAGCCTATTTTGCAAGCATATGCTTGCAGCATTCCATCATCGGGCTGATAAAGTTGTAGGGAGAACTGGCCAAGACAGTTTAAGTAGTGCACTCCATTTACTCAAAGTCTCAGCATCGTGTCCTGTGGAAACGGGGGTAAGAGGAGTTTTCGGGGGCGAAAATAGGATAGGCAAAGAAGGAAATTTGTAGAAGTAATTGGAAAATGGGAAAAGTAGTTGATTTTTTCCCGCAACCGCTGGAAGTAGGTTGTTCAGCATGTAAATTGAAGGTGTGCTCAGCCCTTCTCGCCGCAGGTTATACTAATCTAACTGCAGAATGGCAAGTTGGACCTCAGGTAAGTTGAAGTAAACGACCTCCTCACCGCCATTTCTATGTTTTAGGAGGTTCAAGAAACCTACAATTTGATAATCGGATTTTTCCGAAATGCGTTAAAGGGTAATACAGATAAGGAAAATCTCCACCTATAGATCAACAACATTTCTTAATACAATAAAATAGAAAGCATATGGCAGATATTTAAGTATATTCGGCTACACATCTTAATTCCCCACACATAAACCCCTATAACCACCGTTTCCCTAGGACAAATGCTGGACCTAGGGATATATGAGGGGCACTACTTAGACTGCTGTTCCCGGATAATTTAATTACTATCGTTTGGATCAGGTTAATAAGTGTCGTATGACTGAAACTCGTCGTTTCCGCGCCACCCTCGTGGCGCGATCGACATGTAGAGTTTATTGTGCTTGGGGAGGATGGTGGAAGAAAGAAGGATAGACTGTGAACATTGGTCATGGGTCGGGTGTGTAGAGTTCAAGTAACTGTCACGTGCACGGAATGAAAACTGCCATCAGGGGAAGAGGATGATTTGCGATCGCCACCTGAAGTCGGCGTCGGTCACAGAAATGAAACTGCTTGTAGTAGCGTCTTCTGACATATCAGCAGCCCATTTGCTAGCCGCGTAGCCATTGCTCTGGCTGTTGTTGGCACCCGCTAGCGTAGACCCTTGGGGAATTTGGCTGATCTCCCGTAGGTCATCTGAAAGGTTTCGTTAAGATCGGCTTAGTGATTCGCATTGACAAGGTGCGCGATAATGTAATTCGTGCTCGATCTAATTTCAGCTTAGCATAGCCAGACCAGTCTGGGTTTACTTACCATCTTTACCAGGCACCTCCTTGTTCAGCTTTTTAATCTCCGGAGAAATTAATTTCTGAGCGTGGTATATATCAGTATATTGAGGGTCTATAGGCGTAGACCGAAATCGTTAGTGTATATTTGTGTTGAAACCCATCAACCCCTGTGAAATATACACATGCTGCCATCAGACAGTCCTTAGTAGTATAAATTGACCTTGTTACTTACTATACTAACAGCCTAGGTACTTGCTAAAAGGCCCAGACACGTGTTTCGCCGGTATTTTGCCGCTGCTTGACACAGCTGCGAGAAGTGCAGCTCATCAGTGGGTCACCCCAGCTTTCCCTATCTGCTTTCTGGTTGATATACCGGTTTTGAAAGTTTTGCTTTTTTATCTCCGGAGAAATTAATTTCTGATCACACAAATATACACTTACAATTTCGGTTAGCGCCTATAGACCTTATACATACTGATATATACCGCGATCAGAAATTAATTTCTCTGGAGATTACAAAGCTGAACTTGAAACACCGGTTTATCAATCAGAAAGCAGATAGGGAAAGCTGGGCAACCCACTTATGAGCTGGAGCCCTCGCAGCTGTGTCAAGCAGCGGCAAAATACCGGCAAAACACGTGTCTGGGCCTTTTATCAAATACCTAGGCTGTTAGTACGGTAAGTTACAACCTCCTTGTTCGGCTTATATATCATGTTCCACAGAAGCAAGTGAAAGAGTAAATGCATATGGATGTGGCCTTCAAACTGGGTTGGTCTTTACCCGCCCCCCCATGCATAGCAGGGGAGAGGTCGTGAAGACTACGCGTACGTTCGCCGCGAATCAAACGTTCGTGATCGTTGTCTTACGATATCGCCTCAGCAGCTCTCGTGTTGCATCGCCTGAGAAAAGAAGTCTTAGGTTAAGCTAACAGGCTTCTTGATGCGTATGCCAATATTCCCGATGATTAACCTTTTCGAGTAACCAGCTCCCAAGAAGCATGTTCTGCAGCTGTTAGAGTTCTGCTTCGACAGTTTCAGGAGAGCAGACCCAACGCACACTAGTTCACAATTCCTGGACTAAATTTCCTTATTTGACAGAGTTTCTGATAGCATTGCATATGCCCAGTGTTCTTACACAGAGCATTGAGTGCAAATGTTCTGGCAATATCCCCTTTTAAAGCGAGGGCAACCTCAAGCATTGTTCGGCATCCCACTTATCTGCTCCGGCGACCGTATTGGCGGGGGAGGGTAATCAAAGGGCAGGGACCGTCGTCTTCTTATCTGCACTAGCAAACTGCTTTCCCGGTTCCCGATAGCCCAGTCAAGTAAATTGATGGTTTCGTTGTATGCAAGACCTGCCAGCCACACCCTTGCAGAGGCCTTATTTTTTTCCAACTACGAGAAGTAGCCTCCCTTTGATAAGTCTATCTTCCCTGTCATTTTAAAGAGTGCGCGAGCACTCAGTGGAGTAAATTGAGGAAAAAGGTTAATTGAGCAGCTTGGCCGGGATGAATATGCAGTCCCCATATTCAAGTACTTGTACTGTTGTCCATTTATTATTTAAAAAGTTTCTGTGAGGCAGTGAATGAAAAAGCTTTTCTGTGGTTACTTAAAAACGCTCTTTCCTAGTAGTTGACGTCAATAGGAGTCCCAGGGTCTACTCGCGCGAATAAAAGACTCACGCAATTCAGAAGCAAAAAAACTAGAATTCACCAAGCAATTCCGGGAGGAAAGTTATACAGTCGGTTGGAGCAGATGTAAAAATGTTAGCTTAAAGATACTGAGGGCAGAAAAAAGGGGGGGCGAATCGCTAATAGAGCCCCCGTTTCGAGAGGAAGGTAGGTAAAGTGAGGAAAGTAAGTCCTGGGAACAGGCCCTTAATTCAGTCAGTGAATAAATCCCGCCTTAGTTATTTGGAATACTGAACGTTCTAAAGCATTCGAGCTTCTTGTGCACCGATTGGCTGGCTGTTGCGCGAAGAGTCCCCGCGTGAAAGCATCTCGAATGTTCGACCGACCATTGATTGGACCGCACGCGTGAGCAAAGGCACTGGTTGGCTGTCTGACTTAGCGCATGTATTCCAAGGCCGGCTGCACTTACTTTGTCGAGCGTGGTTTCATTTTCTCTTCGCCTTCAATCGTGACTCCACACCATTTCCAGTCTCCAAAGTGCAGGTTTTGTTAAAGGAGAGGAACAGGTATTATGACAGAAAAGGAAGTTTGAAATAATGTGTCGAATTGGTGTCCATCCTACATTCCAATTTACGCTAGTTATGCTGAGCAAAACTAGTTTGTGTAAGGCCTTGATTACAGTGCACTAAGCACCTTGACTGCTCCTTTACCGAAAAGACAATGTAGTTTAGCCAATAGTAGAGAAGATGCGAGTTCCAGGAAACAGTTCAGAAGAAGAAGATGCGATCACTGGAACAAGATTTTTATTTGCCAGACGTTTCGGATTCCCTCGGGAGTCATTAATCATAGGTGATGACATAGTTATGATCATGCGCAGATGGGGTGGAGACATGCAGAGGCTGCATGGTATTTATAGTTTGTAGTGGACATTCTGTGCATAGGCCAGAAGCAACCATCAGGCGCCGGGTCATGAGGCCGAACGACCCACTGCCACGGCAGGAAGCGGATGGAGTTATTTACCGGAGCTGGTGCAGTTTTGGACAAAGCAACTACGTCGGAGAAACCGGAAGATTACTCCGGATGCGAACGGCCGAGCATGCAGCGGCAGTGAGAAAGAAAGACGCCAACTCCCAGGTTGCAGCTCACTTGACGGGACCTGGCCATATTTTAAAGTTTGATGAGGCCAAAATCCTTGCAAGAGGTGACAACCGCGTGAGCCGCAAGCTGCTGGAGTCATTGTTCTCAGGCCCCCAGTCCATCAACAAGCGCAATGATTTGTCGTTCCCATATGGTGTACTGAGAAGTTTCCTGAGGAAGAGAATCAGTCACGTGGGAAGGGCCGAGTGCAGCAACAACTCTGACGACAGCGGGCATAATTGTCACGCCATTATCAGGTCCGCATCCGACACTGACATGGCAATTAGTGAGTCGAACGCCAAGTGTCAAGCCAGGACCGCATCAATTAAGACTCAAGCGGTGGCTACAGAAGTGAGCAATTATCACACACACGCGGATGACCACTCTGAACTATAAATATCGTGCAGCCTGTGCATGCCTCCACCTTATCTGCGCATGATCATGACTATGTCATCATCACCTATGATTAAGGACTCCCGAGGGAATCCGAAATGTCAGGCAAATAAAACTTTTAGTTCAGTGATCGCATCATCTTTTTCTGGCAGCTTTTAGAAACAAACAAACGCTCAGGGGGTGGGTCGGTGACCGCAAACGCACGTTGTACTTTAATTACGGACGCCGGTTGTTCTTCATTTCCCCCCTTGTCTCCTTCCGCTTTTCCTCAGTCACGGGAAAAGACAAATGTGTCAGGCCGGGGCGTGAACAGTTTCTTTAAGCGATGATCTTCACATTCCCACAGTCACTGGTGGACGATCTTTAAACCATAATTTCGTCATTCGAGGTTTGAACAACTTTACAAAAATGGCATTGGTTGTCACTCGATACGCCTAAGATGGGAGGATAACTGCTACATCCTCGAAATCCCCTTTTCCTAGTGATTTGTTCCATGCAACGTAATTGTTTTGTAAAATTTTCTAGCTAACCTAAAAACAAATCTATCAACTCCTGTGTGCTTTCTAGTACGAATATCGCAGAGTGAGGCAAGCTCACCTATCAACCGGCTACACATGTTTTGCAAGTTTCATACTATTGACCATGGAATCCTTCTGGCGTCATTAAAACAAACGTACTATGTCATGATTTTGTCGCTGTCACGTCAATATCAGATAACGTTTTTGTTATAACGCTAAAACGGGCCGTTGTCAAAAGTTGCCAACGGTGACCTTAATATGTCGAATCCCTCGGGGCGTCAGTCGCGTTTTGCTGCGTCAGATAATGATTGGACAGCACCTTTACGCGAACCCTCTAACATAGGGAGAAGCAAAAGACCAAAATGTATTTTGCTCCTTAGAGGCCTTCCCTACTGTTTTTTTAAAGCACCTGTTGTTGTGTGACAAAACTCGGCTGGTTGAATTATTTATAAAAAAAACGCTAGAACAACGGTTGCCCCACTCGCTTCCTGCCACGAACGTGTTCCTCGGAGCTGCTCTCACCCCCCCCCCCCATAGGAGACTGTCAAGTTAAGCGTTAACACAGCTCGGCATGTAGTGCACGTTTACCACACAGCCTTCCTAACTGCAGCACGTTCTCAGTCCAGCATCCATGCATCGGTCGTCACATTGCCTTATAGGAGGTTGCTATTAGCTACGGATATTCCTCATGACAACAATTCAGCCATTGATTTCGATTATG
The DNA here is from genome assembly GCA_036362985.1 of Ligula intestinalis. Lineage (NCBI taxonomy): Eukaryota > Metazoa > Platyhelminthes > Cestoda > Diphyllobothriidea > Diphyllobothriidae > Ligula > Ligula intestinalis. The sequence goes on from JAYGXS010000009.1 coordinate 6,219,558, forward strand.
TCCACCATATGCTCCAACCAGTTTGGGGCAGGGAAGTTGACTGGCGTGTGAATTAATTTTAATTGCCAGTACAAGCGAACATTCTAGACCCAGGAAGTAATTCAAAAATATATCTGATTGCTGGGACGACATTTGTTTCGCTACTCGTTTTGACATATTTCGCGGATTCTTCATCACTGAAAACATCAGCAGAAAACAGTAGCAGAAACGCTTGATGCATGCACAGGAAGCTGCAGTTTTTATAGGCTACAGTCCTTGCGGCACACTCCCAGGCCATACACGATAATTGTCCTCGTCTGCGTTCCTTGATTGCTGAGGGGCATGGAGGCCGTGACCTGCTGAAGTTACCTTACGCAATGTTTGTAGACTTGCGAAGCGTCTACTTCACTTCCTCTTCGCTCCCCACTTATGCCGGTGTCAATAGAGAATCAAGAAAACCGGAGGCGGTCTCTGGCGAAAGACCACACTTCCTATGCCTACCGCTACACCTGTCTACGATCCCGGCTACCTGGGAGTGCCATATAGGCCATGCTAGAAAGAAGCCATTGAGAAGAAGACGAGAATCGCCCCACTCTCTCCATGCTTGTTTGAATGCCTGCCTACAGTTAATGCTGACACTAAGAGTTTTCTATTTAGTCCCTTGCACATTCGCTGACAATTTAAAGCAAAAATGCCATAGTATGTCACGTAAATTTTGAATCAAGTTTTGTCTGTAACGCTTAAACAGACTGTTGTCAAAAGTTGCCAACGCTGAACTTATTCTGTGGAGTGTCAATCAAGTCCTGTTACGTCAGATAATGATTGGATCGCGCTTTTACGCAAACTCTCTGACAGAGAGAGAGAGAGAGCAGCAAAGACCAAACATGTATTGGGCGCCTTAGAGGCCTTCCGTGCTGATTGTGATTTGCAGCATCTACCGTTGTGGTATGAAAGCCGACTGTTTGGATTATTTATAAATAAACAGGGCTAGCACGACGGCTGTCCCCTTCCACCTACCGTCCCTACCACGAAATAAATGGCCACATTCCCCTGAGTTGCCATCTCCCCTCCCCCCTTCACCTACGAGGCTGCCAAGTTAGGCATTTACACATCCTGGCATGTAGTGAACATTTGTCATGCAGCAGCCTTCCCCCAATTGCTACACATTCCCAGCCCAGCATCCACGCATCGGTCGGCACTCTGCGTTATATGGATTGGTATAAGTAACGGATATTCTTCCTACACAAATACACACATGCAGGCCGACTTAATTTATATCAGTTTAGAGAGAGAGAGGCCACAAATAGGCCTGTGAATGCAATAAATGCCATGACAGACTGTTGCTAACTCTTTTACGATGCACCTTTGTGGGAACATAATTCGGCAGCTGTTGGCATGAACTATAGACTGTCCCAAAATTATTTGCACCCTTTAAAAGTTTAACAAGTTTCTTACCGGTAAATATTCAACAATCAAGTTTATGCATTCCCCATCTTCATGGGTTGGTGATTTATTTTTAAATAAAAGTCAAACCTTATACTTACTGGACAGAACAGATATATTATAAAGATAGATTGTACAGATATATTGGACAGGTATACAGCCAATACAAGCGAACATGCGAGTTCCAGGAAGTAATTAAGAAGGAGACAACTCGATTGCTGGGAAAATACTTTCATTCATCTGACATTTCGATATCCGTCGCGGATTTATCATCAGGGACATAATCAAAGCGCAGTAGCAGATACAAATACTATGTGCACAAAAGTTTTGCCGCTTAAAACAGGTAAAATTTGACCGTGTGCAAAAAATTGACAACTATTTCGTGTGAGGGCCGATTCGCCAAGTCAGGCCGGAAGCAACCATAAGGCGTCTGATCATGAATCAGAAAGCCCCACTGCCAGGGCGAGAGACACCTGTGGTCGTCTGTAGGATCTGGTGCAGTTTCCGGCAAAGCATCTATGTCGGAGAAACTGGCAGACTTCTCAAGACGCCAACTGCCGAACACGCGGCAGCAGTGTGGCGAAATGATGTCAATTCTCAAGTTGCGGCTTATTCGATGAGACCTGGCCACACATTCAAATTTGTTGTGGTCGAAATCCTCACCAGAGGTGACAATCGGGTGAGCCGATAATTACTTGAGTCATGGTCCAGAGGACCCCATGCCATCAACAAGTGCAACGGTTTGCCCAATCCATATTCAGTGCTGAGACTCAATTTGGCCAAAGTAAATCAGCATTTGGGGAACAGACAGGGCACCACATCATCTTACGCCTGACGTAGCGAATCAGCACTCACACCAAACAGTTATCGATTTTCTGCACACCTTTAAATTTTTACCGTCTTTTACGGCAAAACTCCTGTGCATACACTACCTGTATCGGCTACTGCGCTGTGATTATGTCTCTGATGATGAATCCGCGATGGATATCGAAACGTCAGGCGAATAAAAGTATTGTGCCAGTGATTGAGTCGTTTTCTTCTCAGGTACGTATATAGGAGAAGAATCTTACCTTGTAAAGAGCAGTGTCTGGGATTCTGACGGCGCGAGGCTCAGAGGACAGAGGCCAAGCTATGAGTATGGTGTGTTAGGAATCACCTTAATCGAATCAGCTGGCGACAGAGCTGACGTCAGCGTGCAGACATGTGGAAAACAGGTAGGCAGCGAGCCAAGCTCACACCAGGCTATCGATCCGCCTACACGCGGCGCACGTAAGCTGGCAATCAATCAATAATTTCGAATTTAAAGCTGTGGCTAGGCTAGGATTCTGACAAGCCAGCTGTTGAGGCAGAAGACACTCGAGTCGCCATTCGCTCGTGGATATATCCGATCGGCTATAAACATGTAATTTTACCCTAAATATGTTGTACTAAGTACGCTAAAGAGACTTCTGCGTTTGCACCCCCTCGTATTGCTTGCTTCCTTGGTGATTAAATCAAGACGTACTTAAGCGGTGGTAGCTCGGCTTTGGCATGACATAGTACGACATGGTATAGCCCGGAATGAAGCAAATGGTGGTCGCCAAAAACTGTAGATGTATATATCAAGATGGTCAAGTATTGGTGGTCACAGTACAAACGGACAGGTAGCCTCACAACGCAGAAAAACCCTCAAAGATCAAATATTATGGGAAGAATTGGGAAGATCGTTATTGCAAAATCTATTGGTAAACCAAGACAAAGAACAAGCAAAATAGCAAAGAAACTGAATACTATAGGCCTAAGGGGTTTCACGTCCAGTATGCACTGATATTTGCATGAACGTTTGAGTGTTGCCGCCTATCAACGGAGTAAAATCCCTAGACAAACAGAAAAACAAATCAAAGATACGTCAACCTTCTGTAATATGGGCATGAAGTGGAATCTAGAAGACTGGAAACAGGTCGGCTTCTACGATGAATCGCCGTATGAACGGTTCCATCCGCCAAAGTGATATAATTTAAACTCCAAATCGTAACATGGTTGAGAATGATGATGTTCTAAAGTTTAGTTTAGATGATGTGGGGAGAAATGTCCTTCGGAGGATTCTCGGACCTCAACAGGGTCAACGAATGAATGGTGACTATTGCAGAGAGGAGATCCTAAGGTAAAACCTTTCTAAAGTTTTGGAAATAGCCGTGCATACAGGTCTACATTTCAGAATAAACTTCTTCTGGACATATCAAGGATTAGTTTTATGCAGGACCCAGAGGTTGCTGTCAGAGAAAATTCCACATTTTGGAGAAAATACATGGGGCCAGCAAGTATCCTGACTTGAATCCGATTGAAAATCTATGCTCTATTCTTGGGAACATGGTTGACGGGAAACTGTCCACTCGTACTACTGTTGCTGGCTTCGAGAGATCCCTACTGCAAGCCTGGAGAAATATCCCTTGGATACCTTCCAGAATATGAGTCCTTTGATGCTATGTAGAGTCCTTTGTCCTTAAGGTCAAAGGTAACTTTTTGCAAAGTAAATTATGAAATAAACTACTTGAGAAACTGTGTGTTATTAGAGGGCAAATAATGTCGGGAAACCTCCTTATATCAAGAATATCTGCAGGAATTAATAGCAGCAAACAAGTTTAATCCCATTAGGCGTTTTATTAGTAACGCTGTGCGTTGCTATAGCCACGCACTTCTCAAGGACCAGGAGTATCAAATGCAAAAATGGCCAAACTGATACCAGGGCGAAAAACTATCCTATATCAGAATATCCCAAATAGATATGAAATATAAGCAAACAGGCGAGCTCCGGAAAGCAGTCCAGTAAAAATAGAAGATGCAGTCGCCAGACTAAGACATATCCTGGCCTGATGTTTCGGGTTCTCGCTCGACTCCATCATCAGACTGATTCGGATTATAGGTTCGAACCAGAATTAAAAAGTGAGACCAAAGAATCTCCTGTTCCAATTTCCATATAACTTTTCAGGCGGATGTGGCGACAGAAGCAGCAGATATCACAAGAATAAGACATGATGATAAGAGCATGCCCCCATTGAAAGTGCAAGTGGACTTATTGTGTGTTAGACCTTAAGAGTAAACTCGTACGTCAAATTTAAATGGAAAACTAGCCATGAATTTAATTCTCACCACCGTCCTAATTCCAAGCTTGAAATATTCTCTAGCCTCAATCATAAATCTAGGTTAATGGTGACCCACTCCTCTACTCTACTCGTAATCCGAAACATTATCTCCCTGGAATTCAGCACGTGGGTTCCTATTGCTTTGTTTTATCCACCAAAAGCCAATAGAAGGCGAATTTATATTCGTTAACTGAAGTCACTCGTCCGGCTCTGCCTTGCCTAGACTTCTATTCGCTCTGCGGAGGCTGGCGGGTCACGACAAAGAGCTTCAAGGCAGAGTGGGACGAGTGACTTTCGTTAGCGGTCGGTGATTTTTACCAGCAAGTGTCAATATCTCCCGATCGAAGCCGGCAAAACAACCAGCTCGTGGCTCAATGCTCAGGGCGTTGGACTTCTGATCAAAAGGTCCCGAGTTCGAGCCTCGGGTGCTGCATTTTTTGGGATTGGCTGACGGTGGCACATGAACCAGAAACGGCCATTCCAGCCTCCCGTGTCAACAATGCTTTCCGCCCTGAAAAGTTCCTTTGTTAGATTTTATACATTTATCTGGTCCGCGTTTGGATTTATTTACATTTATGCCCTTCAGTAAACCTGCCAAACACTATGTTTGCTTTGCAGCCTATCAAGGAGCGCACACGATCCGAAAGGTGGTTTCAACGGTCTTCTTCCTATATTTCGTTTGCCTCCTCCCTACATTGGCCTTTGGAGTCTTGAATGCCAAAAATACCAGGGGAAAAATAGGTGAGTACTAATTTAATTAATTTTGGTATAAGTAAGAAGACAGAAGGCTCTTCGCTCACGTAAATAATATCTTTATTCATCTAACCTTTCCCAATTACGCACTATGAAAACGAAAGCCTGGAGGTGAATGGGCAAGGCCCCGTATGCTGACGCTTGGTCCATAAGTCGATTGGCTGAGTTCTCATCGGGGACCCAGGTTCCAATTATTTCGCGGCGTTGACGATTACCATCGTGTCTGCACTTTTCAAATAGTAACCCGCTTTGAAGGTGAGGGCGACTACGCGTGAAAATCCGTCACCCCGTCTCACAATTATCTTATGCTTGTGTATGCATCATTCAAGTATGCATCAAGTCTGTCCTGTGTAGTTACAAGGAAAGTTTTGGCACGGAATGCAATGGGCTACACCCAAACTCCAGAGACTTAAACAATGTGGTCCATTTACAAACTTTTAGTCTGTTTCTATTTGGATAAATTCTGCTTGTTCCGTGTCATAGTTCTATGCTTCGTACCAGACTGTTCCGGAGTAATAAGCAGACGTTAAAAGGATTGAAATGTAGTGGGTTTTTAATTATTGTCTGTACATCCCTACTCAATTCATGTACCAGTTTCAAATATGTCTCAGTTTCAGTGAAGTTGTAACAGTCTAGAAAAGGGCTCACTTCGGAAACCAAGCCTCCCGAGGCGTGCTCTCTGTAGCTGCATATAGCGTGGTTTCAGGCTGTGTGGCTTCTAACGGTGTGGGATTCTTGTTTGCAGTTCCCCACTTAATCGATACCAATCACCAAGCTGACGCAAGAGAGGCCTTTTGGCTCATATATCAGGCACCAACACACTACTATAAAGGCCTGCGTAACTGAGTGCTAGTCACAGCTGATGCAGTGGCAATTCATACAGCAAAACCCGCTCTCTGCTGCTAAAAGACGCGGACACATGCAGCTTCCCTCCCTTGGCCGACTGCACACAAGGAACCGACACCGACAGAAGTACAAGGCCAGAATCTACACAGCTTGAAACCATACTACCTGCGGCCACAGAGAGCACGCCTGTGTGTGACGTCGACCGTGCTCTGCTCTACGCGTGCCATAACCCAAAGTCTCCGGTATGTTGAGTCCGGCATGCACGAGAAAAAGGAACGACGAGGTGACTAAGTACCCAACTTTTCCCTAGCGCAGTAGCAAATACAAGTAGCATGCGCACAGAACTTTTGCCACACAAGAAATTTAAAATTTGACCGTGTGTAAAAAATTGACAACTGTCTCGTGTGAGTGCTGATTCGCCACGTCAGGCCGGAAGCAACCATTAGGCGTCTGATCATGAAACAGAAAGCCCCACTGCCAGGGCGAGAGACACCTGTGATCGTCTGTAGGATCTGGTGCAGTTTCCGGCAAAGCATCTATGTCGGAGAAACTGGCAGATTTCTCAAGACGCGAACTGCCGAACACGCGGCAGCAGTGTGGCGAAATGATGTCAATTTTCAAGTTGCGGCTCATTTGACGAGACCCGGCCACACATTCAAATTTGATGAGGTCGAAATCCTCGCCAGAGGTGACAATCGGTTGAGCCGATAATTACTCAAGTCATGGATGATGATGAGTGACCGAAAACAACTGTTTGGCAATATGACTTTACAATATGATCAATAAACAAAATTTTAAGAAATTTAAAAAATTAATCAAACAAAACATAAGATTAATTTTACCGTCGATCCAGCAGTACATAATGCTTGGGCTCGGTTTCCGTATTGAGCCATATGCTGGACTTTTACCCGGTGCGGTTCCTATCTGGCGACCCGGTAGTTAGGCTCAATCAGGTAGACTGACATTTTGCGAATCCGCAACTGTTAATTTATTTTAAATGTGAAAATACCAGCTATTATGTGTTTGCAAACGGCCCCGGCTCTGAACTGGTAATCAAATAATTTTTCCCTTCCAACGGTCAGTTTTTTCCTCTTGGCTTTGAGCAAAATACAGTCCTAGCGTTAGGCGACCTACAGTTATACACTATTTTACTTTTTCTCTTACTTTACTTCGCGTGGTTTTCCCTAATACCATCGAACGTGAAATTCAGATTCGGTTACGCCTCCTGCGCGTCCTCCGCCTCAGGCTAATGCAACTGGCTTATAGCCGAAAAGCTATTTCTTTTTTCGGACTGGCTCATAAATAGCTCAAACAAAGTAGTATCCCCTCCTGCAACCGGTGTTTATGAAGTGATTAAATAAGAATGGGGGACGTCCGAGACGTGCCAAAATCATCCAAATTCTGAAGCTCGTCCTCAAAGCGCACCAGACGAAAAAAATTTACGAGCGGGTGAAGGGCATGTCAGTTTTTTTCATCGATATCGGGGCTCATGGCTGAGTCAGGCCGGCAACGGCTGGTCTTACGACCGCACAGAACAACATTCGGGATCAAGTTCTGACATTCAAAAGCACATCGCGTCCTTTTTGCAGACATGCAATCCACGATAGTAGGCCTTCTCTGATATCCACGTCTATTAAAAAAGTTGTGGTTGCCTAAAAATTGAAAACATGCAGTAAAGTGACAAATATGATTCAGGCACTGAACATAAACAGCAACCACCCCAGGCTGTGACAAATGCAGTTGCATCTATACCGGCAGGTTGTGGCCCCGTACAGTGAAGCAGAAGCTAGAGTTGCTGTATTGCAATACCTTTGACCTACATGTGCAACCAAGACCAAACCGCACCAGCCCCAAGTTTTAGCAAGTTGTAGCTACCGTATGTGGAGAACGTCTTGGAAGCCGTTAGCCGCTTGCTCAAACAACTCGTAGTTAGAGTTGTGCAGCGGCTGGAAGCAACGCTTCGGGGCAAAGTGATGTGTGGGGGAGGGGAAAGATCCGCTACCACAGCAGGAGACTTTTCAAATCTTTTACCCAATCTGCTGCAGTTGAGAGCAAAGAAAATAAGTCCGAAAAACCCGATAATTGAACTTGCGGCAGCAGCAGTGAAGAGACCTCATGCTAACTATCAGGTCGCGGCTAGCGCGACTAGACTCGGCCATGCCGGTAAAGTTTATGAAGTCAACATTCTTGAAGGGGTTAACAGCTGTGACCTGTTGGAGTGTTACTCCTTCGGGGTCCGGAGCCAAGTAACAGGCAAAACGACGTCGCGGCTGAATCATTGTCTGGGCAGAGTTCTTAATCACATGCGGAGGACTCTGATGGCCAAAGGTTTCACTAACGGCGAGCCATGTTATCGGTTCATCATTACTTAAAGAGCTCTGACGAAATGTCTACCATGTACGACTCGGACGTGGACTAACGAACAATCGTGGCGTCATATACGACCACCAGCGATGAGGGTGGGATTAGCTTATTTGTTTAGGCACGTGGCAGAAGGGCAACTGTGTTCTATAAATAGCGCAGTCCCGGCACCCTCAATACCTTTATTTGAGATGATCGCCGATCTCCGACAATGTGCGTTTAAGAGGTCAATTTTAAAAGCAGTCTGCAATTCACATTAATAAACACAGTTGGCTGTGCTCTTCATCGACATACGAGCCGAATGATCCACCACATAAACGTGCACTATTAAGCGACATTGCCATAAGACAGCCGATCTTGTTAGGCACACTAGAACTTCGGCCAGCCGGTCAGCGACCAACCAACCAATAAGGAGGGCACAACCGTGCTCAACTAAGCGGAAGAGCAAGGTTAACGAGAGCATGAAAGAACAAGGCCCACAGGGCGTAAAACACGGAAACACAAAATAACTGATACATGGTGGGGCGCCGAGGATGCCTCATGGTTACAGACGCCTCGAGACTTACGCCTCGTACAAGGAGTAGCTGCGCACACGCAAACAGCCCAACCTCATACATGCACTACCCTTTCACCCAATTTTTAGGTTGCGATCCGAGGAAAGTAAGCATATCTGGTGGGCATCCGACAGGCTAGGCACCCCACCGTGATAATGTTGGACTGCCATGACTGACAGACCAGATGCATACCAACACACGCACAAGTAGTATGGTAGTAGTAGTAGATGTAGTAGTAGTAGTAGTAGTAGTAGTAGTAGTAGTAGTAGTATTAGTAGTAGTAGTAGTAGTAGTAGTAGTAGTAGTAGTAGTAGTAGTAGTAGTAGTAGTAGTAGTAGTAGTAGTAGTAAGAATACGCGACATAGTACGAGACTATCACGCACACAGACGGAACCTGCAATGATCCTTCCGCAGGTTCACCTACGAAACACTTTTTCTTCCTCTAAATGATGAAGTTTGGTTGTCATCTCGGCACCTGTCAAGCACCAACCTTGCGGCTGATACAGCAATGGCGCCAATCCGAGGAGCTTACTAAATCATTCTGAATGGTCGAGAATATGCGAGGCCCAGGTAACTGGAGAGAAGAAGTTAAGTCGTTCTCTGGGACCAGGAGTGTATTTGTCCGACGTTTCGAACTCTCCCGCGAGCTCATTGTCAAGGAATGAGTAGCGACGGGTGGTGTGTACAAAGGGCAGGGACGTAATCAGCGCAAGCTCATTGAATTGCACTTACTAGAAATTCCTCGTTCACGGGGAAAAATTCCAAGCCCCGATCCCTGTCATGACGGTGATTGACCAGGTTGCCCAACCCTTTCGGGCCAGAAGGTCAGACTTGTTGGCACCGCCATTGTAGCGCGCGCGTGGCCCTGGAAAACTAAGAAGGGCCATGCACTGTACAAGTATCTTAATAGTCAGGCTGTCATTTTGGGTTGTTGTCGCGGTATATATCAGTCTATTTAAGGTCTGTAGGCGTTGACCGAAATTTATGGTGTATATTTGGGCTGAAAACCGTCAACCACTGCGAGATATCCACTTGCAGCCGACAGACAGACTTAAGTAGCATAATTTGATCTTCCAACTTACCGTACTAACAGCCTAAATGCTGACTAAAAGGCCCGGGCACGTGCTTCGCTGGTATTCTGCCGCTGTTTGACACAGCTGCGAGGGGTCCGGCTCATCAGTGGGTCCCCCCAGCTTTCCCTGTCTGGCTTCTGGTTGATATGCTGGTTTTTATTGAGCTGATATTACAACTAGAGGTGCAGGTGAGATCTAGTTATTGAATACGGCGCATAAAAACTGGCGACGCAGACGAACACACAACATGATTAGCTAAGAACAAATTCGGAAGGTATTAGAAGCATGGCAAGCAATTTTCACGGCCCTCATCGGAGAGATGCAGAAAAATCGGAGCCCAACAGCCAGTGACGATATAATGAAGATACTGGAGGACAGGCTCGAAATGGCAACAACAGGAGTTAAAAACAGGCAAAAACAGCAGAATTAATTGATGTCAACAAATTTCGAGCCAGCTCATCAGCTGCTTCTTGTCGTTTCATAAGAATGTTAACGAAGACATATACAGGAGTGGTGAATCTCACAGAATTACTGGTAACAGCAAGGAACCTGAGTCAGTTTAAAAATTAATTGATCAAGGACGGGAACTTTAAGTCAACATATGGGGAGTAGTGGATGGGAGAAATTAACGAAAAACACGTGGGAAGTTAAATGAAATGGCCAATCACCGGGGCAGTTGAAGGTTGACGACATGATCAAGCTGCTTGCATAGGTCAGGTTTCTCCCACCGTATGTATGCAGCTTCTAAATAGCGCAGGATTCGGTTTGTTCGGGCCCGAACAAGTACTCGAAACGCTGTTTTAAAGTCGACAGAATGACCGCTGTCTAATAGATGCTTGGTAATGGAGGACGTTGGTATTCTGCCTTCTTGCTTCAAAAGCCAATTGGGCAAGTGCCCACATTTGCGGATGTTTTTTATGGGTCATCTGGAAGAATAAGCCTCTTCAAGACTTAACAAGACAATCTGGTACAGAATATATGTGGAGGACATATTCACAATTGTTGATTCCAATGAAGAGGCCGATGACCTCCTCAAATTTATGAACGCTTTACATCCTAAAAGTAAATTGACAATGGAAACAGAGCAGCATAACAAGCTCCCCTTCCTAGACGTTCTCATGTTAAGAGAGGATGATGGTTCCATAGGGCGCTCAGTTTTCCACAAAGAGACCTGGAAAGGGCAATATCTACACTTCATGAGCTTCGTGCCAATTCAGTGGAAGCGTAATCTGGTACATAACCTCTTTTAACGAACAAGGAACATTTGCTCTAGTGAGACTCTACCAGAAGAGCTTTCTCGTCTTAACTCAGCCCTACCCAATTGTGGCTAACCGGTACGCTTTATTCAAACGTACAGCAATCCCTTATGGCCAAAATTTCTGGAACGGTCAGTTCCAAAAAAGCCCGTCATGATATCCTTACCATTCAAAGGTGACGATATTTCCAACACAATCAAACGACGATTGCGCTGTACGATAGAAAGGACCTACAACGCAGCACAATTAGTCTTCGTAAGTCCTACCAAAAGTATTCCATTAAAACCGTAAAAGGATGCTCTGCCATTGCACGCCAACTCCAATTGTGTTTACGAATTCACATGTAATTGCGGATGCAAATACATTGGGCGCACGCAAAGGCAACTCGCAGCCAAGGCCGCTGAGCACTTGCCCAATTGGCTTCTGAAGCAAGAAGACAGAATACCAACGTCCTCCATTACCAAGCATCTATTAGACAGCGGTCATTCTGTCGACTTTAAAACAGCGTTTCGAGTACTTGTTCGGGCCCGAACAAACCGAATCCTGCGCTATTTAGAAGCTGCATACATACGGTGGGAGAAACCTGACCTATGCAAGCAGCTTGATCATGTCGTCAACCTTCAACTGCCCCGGTGATTGGCCATTTCATTTAACTTCCCACGTGTTTTTCGTTAATTTCTCCCATCCACTACTCCCCATATGTTGACTTAAAGTTCCCGTCCTTGATCAATTAATTTTTAAACTGACTCAGGTTCCTTGCTGTTACCAGTAATTCTGTGAGATTCACCACTCCTGTATATGTCTTCGTTAACATTCTTATGCAACGACAAGAAGCAGCTGATGAGCTGGCTCGAAATTTGTTGATATCAATGAATTCTGCTGTTTTTGCCTGTTTTCAATTTGTACCGGGGAAAAACACATTTAAACAACAGGAGTGATAACAGCAATAAAAAGGGAGGATGCAGCTGCAACAACAGTCACGGATGCAACAACAACAGAAGCAGAAGAGGCAGCCACCGAGACAGACAGACAGATAACGGACAAAAATGCAACCGAGCGAGACACACGAAAACCGATTGGAAGTGCCATAAAGGTCATAGGTGGCTGGCGTCCGACCCTACACGCACGCACTTCCCCTTCATGTCTGGCATTTGTTACGGGATCTTAACCCAAATACCAGCTGCCTCGACCTGACCTGGCTCCTGTGCTGGTCTAGTGCCTCTTCCACGCGGTTCCGTTATGGAACAACATCCCATCCCTTTCATCATCCCCGGACGAGGAAGCAGAAGGGGTGATTTCTGGGACCAGGTTGCATTTAAAGTGACATTTCAAAAGCTTTCTCGCTTCTATCGTCAAAGCATGGTAACCGTTCTCCTGCTAGTGTCAGTAAGTGTGTCCGGACGTGATCCTGATGCCTAATGCCCGCGTGTAAATCGACTGTACCGATCGATTTTTGTGGCTGCTTGAATTGCTTGCGCCCTCGCGGGCGCTTCCACGACGTGCGCTATGTCGTTTGTATGCATCTTGAGCGTTTCCATCTTCTTCGCTCGTGGCTGCCGGCTGTCGACACTGCGTATCTTCCTCCGCCTGGCCTGTTGCTCTGTTTTTAGCAGATGTTAGCCTTCTGCTGAGCGCCTGGTAGGCGGGATGAAGGTTTATGGCTCTGTTTAGTGTGCCAGTCGAGAATTAACTTTATAGCAGTAATCTGGCCATCTTATCGTTGGCACGGCCTGTTGCCCTTGCTTTCTCAAAGACATACGTGTGGTTCTCTTGCTGTACATGGTCATCTGTATCTGTGTACTTAATAAAAGTCTTGCTTGCCTCTGTGTCGACCTCCATTATCATTCGTCCCAGGGGTCAGATTAAAATGCCTTCTGCGCCTTCTGCACGCGGGCATGCGCGCCTGTCTGTATGTCGGTCACGCGCGACGCGCCACCCGCCTTTCGCGCGCCAGTCCGTACATCGATCATACAGGGGAAAGTGCCGGTGTTACTGTGTCTGTATTTGTCCCCTTTATCATTGGTGGCAGGCAGCTGTTTCAGACTCGCGATTGACACCCGACGTGACAGGCGGATGTGAATACGCCACGGGGGGGTGGGCGGGGATGGGGTGGAGGAGCAAAAAGGGCGAGGCCGCTAAAATCTCGAGGACTAGGGAACGCCGTCTACCTCGCTATATGCATGAGAAAACTCAGGATGCGTTGCTTTACGTTAGACATTTTGGACGCCCGGATCTATTCATTACTTCTACCTGCAACCCATCATGGCCTGAAATTACTGATGAGCTGCTCCCCGGTCAAATGCCAAAGGATCGCCATGATTTGTTTGCGCGGGTATCCCAGCTTAAGTTGAAAATCATGATAAAACTCATCACAAAATTCAAAATTTTCGGTGACGTTCAGTGTCATATGTACACTGTAGAGTGGCAAAAGAGAGGACTGTCCCATGCTCACATTTTGGTCTGGCTAAAGGAAAAACTGCACTCTTCTGATGTCTACAAATTCATATGCGCAGAGTTGCCTTACCGGTCCGTTTACCCTGTTCTGCTGGAAACGCTCAAAACGCAAGTGGTGCATGACCCATGCGGTCAGATAAATCCCAACAGTCCTTTCATGAAGAATGGAACATGCACCAGGAGATATATCAAGCGATTCCTAGGTGCAACTCAGACTGATGGCGATGGTTATCCTCTCTACAGAAGGCGACAACCTGAGATTGGCGGATTCGAAGCAGTTATCAATGAAAGGCAAACCGATGGGTTGTAATTGATAACCGTTGGATTGTATCCTATTGTCCCCTACTGTCAAAAGTATTCAACACCCACATCAATGTGAATTTTGCAACTCAGCGAAATCCATCAAGTACGTCTGCAAGTTAATCAACAAAGGTTCTGCCCCCATAAACGCAATTTCATTACTGACAACGCCACATGTTCAGCATCACAGCTATGTACAAAGAGGGAGTTCAGAGGTATTTACCTATATTTCCCTAATAAAACTGAACTGAACATAGCTATTTAAGAGGTTATCATATAAGGTTTGCTTACATAAGAGACAGCAACATGTAAAAAAGCCCAAGGCGAAGCCGGGCTTTCGCGCTAGTAGACCATAGCCAGCCTATCCTCGCGGTTAATTGCGAGCTGATGCTCGTGACGTCTGCCCGTTTCACCAACATACCTTGCATAACAGTCTTGGCATGGTATGCTGTAGACCACAACTGATTGTTCTGTCAACGGCAGCGGGTCTTTGGTTCTCATAATCTGCTGTCTGATGGTTAACTCCGGCCTCTAAGCCACACCGATCCTAAACGGTTTCAGGATTCTTTCAGCCACCTCTGACATATTCTTCAGATAAGGGATTGCGAGCCAGAACTTAGGGTCCTCTCCTTTCGACCGCTCATGGTGGGACTTCTTAAGACACCTGCGTAGAAAGGACTTTGGATAACTGCTCGCCTAAAATAGGTCACGCAAGTACTTAAGCTCCTCCCTTTTCGTCACTGCAGTGTGTCTGAACGCGTTGGAAGAGGGTTCTAACGCAACTGCGTTTGTGACCAACGGGGTGGATGCTTCTGAAGTGGAGAATGTGCATATTATTGGATGCGTTGCGGTAGACCGTTCTCCTTATATTTCCGTCTGCCAGTTTCGTAATTATTACCTCGAGTAAGCGTAACAAATTGTTCACCTCTTCTTCCATACTGAACTGGATGTCGGGAAAGATAGAGTTCAGCAGTGCCTTGAAGGTCTGCACTTTACTCCTTTTAATGACGACAAAAGTGTCTTCGACGTATCTGGTCCGCAATTACAGGAGAGGCGAGCTGAAAACAAGCCACTCGAGCTTCTGCATCACTGACGCCCTCATCGCTCTTATCCGCGCGGCAATCTCAGATTAGGAGTTCGAGTGAGAATACGAAACATCAGGCTTATGAGCAGCATCTACCAGCGATCGCATCTTATTCTTCTACGGAACTGTCTCCCGAAACACGCCTGTTCGCAGAAGTGATTTCATCTATGATGAACAGCAACGCTGCGGGTTTGTGCTCTGCTCCTTTGATTTTTTCAAAACGACGAGCACAGACTGTCTGGCGGATGGAAGAAAACTCTACGTAGAGTGTTTACCTCCGATAGTTACAAGTGCTTGGTTAACCATGGCCGAGTAAGTTGTCAAAATCGCTAGTTTTTGGCACAATTTTGGCCACACAGGTTGATGAGACTCCCACGCAGTAAACCCGTAACCAGGCTGGATTAAACGTACTCAAATGGATGGAGCTTATGCGTTCTCTTATTCTTAGGTGCTCTTACAGTGAGAACTACTCAGCAACTGGCATTTTGCGCTTTAGGCCATTCTAGGTTTGGCCTAGGCGTAACAGGTCTGACGCCCTTGACCATATTCAATACAACCTCGCCGGCGAAACTATAGCATAAGATGTCAATGCAATCACTGAAACCATAACTTTCTTCGTCTGACGTTTCGGACACCCTTTTTTACAGTGGCAGTAGCTGAAAGGTGTATTTAATACATAGGGAGTTGCAGTAGGTAAAGGATACAGTCACTATGCTACTGAAAAATTACGGCAATCCATCGTGAATGATCGCTCGAACGCCGGCGTGCGGGGCCTCATCTTTTGAAATTTCGTTAAACGTAGGGGACCTAGACATGATGATTGGTCGACCATCTGGCTTATAGACACGGGCGTAAAAAGCACGTTGGCGTGAGTGTCCATCAAGTGAGGACTTGCTATGGCCAATGCGGACTTCGAATCTAAAATGGATTTGGTAGATCATTGCACTCCTTTCTAAACTGGACACCCGTGAACCATGACTCAAGTAACTCGCGACTCAAATGACTGTCACCTCTCCCGCGACAATTTCGGGCTAATCAAATTTGTATGCGTATCTGGCGCTCGTCAAATGAGCCCCAACCTGTGGATTGGCATCATTTCTTCGCACTATTGCCGCGTGTTCGGCAATTCGTTTCATCAGAAGTCTTCCAGTTTCTCAGACATAGTTGTTTGTCTGCATCTGCATCAGATCGTATAGACGACTCCAGATGTTTTATTTTGCAGCGACAGTGAGTCTTTTGATTTAATTAGCAGCCACCTTCTTTTCCTCATTTACCCCCTGGGACTCAAATTTTCGCTTTTAGCTAGATTGTATGAGTACTAGAAGTGCCTGACCATCGAACACGTATCAGTAGTTGCCGGGGCCAAGTAACTCTATAAACCTCGATGGGACTGACATTCGCATGGGAACTGAGTTCCACGACTTTATTGCGCTGATTGCCGAACTGCCGAAAACAACCGACAATAAACGATAATTATTTTCCGTAGACAAGAGGGGTAGAAATGTTGCTCTCGATCTTCCACTGAGAAGCTTTACTAGAAATCTGCCTTGCTCAGTTGCACGAGTGGCCTTCGTGAGAAACCATACCGTTTTATTAAGTGCTCCCTACCCCCAACGCCCTCAGTGCTATTTCAATGAAAAAATTTAAGCAGCGATCCGTTTATAAGGGTTATTTGTCTCAAAATTAAAAGTCCTTCGTATTCGCCTCACGAGAACATACCAAATATTTCGAGTACTATGAACCCGTTGGGGCCAGTCTTTATAATGTCCTAGAAAGTATTTTGAAGGAAAATAATTGGCAGGGACGCAATAGGTTACTTCAGTTTCTGACACAAAGGAGAAGTCAACGTGTAATACGCCACCGTATTACACGTCAACCGAACTAAATCCATTGTGTTCGTTTGGCCTAGCATTTGTTTCCAGGTGTTGTAGATGCAGCCAACTCGGCGATATCACCGCCTAAATACGCCTTGTGTGAGCCCCCAAGGAAGAACACAACAAGAAGAGATCAATATTAGGAGTCTTAGAGCAAACCTGTTAAGGCATTCTTAAGGCAAGCGAGCGCGTGTACAAGCCATGTCCAGCCGGACCAATCAGATTGTGGGCTCAAGTAAGGGAGCGACTTCACTGGCTTTGTGACTCATGCAGTTGGAGTCCTGAGCTTGGGCACAGCTACGCGCGTCATCACGTGCACTTTGTGCGGGCGGACTGGTCGTTTGTAGTGGGAAAGACTCATCAGGGCGCGTAAACTCGCAGTTAAGCTGGACACTAACACCGGGTCTGAAGGGTGGCAAAAAGATTTGGTGGCCTTAAGTGGGCACATTCATCGGGTCAACTGGCAACTTTTCAAGCGTTGACTATTAGGATGCCGCCGCTGTAGTTTAAAATTGCTTCAATTTAACTGTAAGCTGACGCAAAGTTGGCTTCATTCATGCTCCCTCGGTAAAAATAGTACGCTAAGGTAGCCAGAAATGAAATTATCGCAACTGTGATATTCAGACCGTTGTCACTTAGGAGAGAAGTAGGTGGAATTCATCGTAGTAGGAACAGTATATTGTGTACACATAGGAACGAACAATAAGCAGAAAGAAATTGACTACGGAGAGCACGACCTTCCACTGGGGCGGCGTGATCCGAATTGCGGCTTAGTTGCAGTAAATCCCCGCGGCCCAGAGAGCAAGCGTTCACGCGTGCATGCATGCTACTCATCGCAGGCCCAGAAGGCATCTATGTGGCAACTTTGATTGGCTGTTCCCAAACATTGAGCTCAATGGCTGCGGGACTTCAGGAAAGTTCACTTCGACGCGAGCTAGTCTAAAATGACACCGTGGTCAGCGTGACGTCAAACCACTGGCTGTCCCAAACCGCATAAGTGTCGAAGCCACAAACCAAAGGGCTACCCTAGTACCCCGACACCGAAGGCTAACGCGAATACATGGATTGAGAGTTAGGTCGGCGCACTGCTAGCCTTCATTTAGCCTCCCCCAGAACACCCCGTAATATCGCACCGCGCCCATATTACAGGCAGAACAACCCCTTTTTTGTCCCAGTGAGTGAACAGATATCTAACAGTTTTCTTGTAAGCATCTTATCGATTGCACCCCCCCCCTCTCCCTTAAGCGTCCGGAAGATCTGACTGAGATTACGGAAAGTCGGACAGTTTTATGTCCTTCCTAGAACATCCATATAGATTCTTCTCAAACCTCGGTTCAAATTTTTAACTTTTTGGATATAATGATAAATAATAAATTGTATATTTAAGGCTCAAGAGGCCCTTTCATTATAAACTTATTTCTTTCGTAAAAAGAAAAAAATTAAAAAATTGGTAATTACAGTTGCACGTAAGCAAATGTGTGACAACAGGAAGTAGTAGAATGTTACGCGTGGTAAAATGGTAAGTTAGATTCGATTAGCAACGAACTTTATTTTAAAATAATAACCTGGGCAGGAAAAAACTCCAACATAAGTGGCTGAGTTCGACGAGCCAATGATTTCCAAAAAATCCCCAGAATTCGCCGTAGGCAAGAGTTTTAGCAATGCCGATCTCCGTAGTTAAGTACATTTAGTAGACCTGAGTCGTCTTGCTCAGTTGGAAAAGTAGTGTTCGGGAGAATCCATGCCGTTTTCTTAAATGCCGCCACCCCAACGCCCTCAGCGGTTTTTCAAAAAAAAATCTTAAGGAGCAATGCCTCCATTACAGTCTGTTTTTGCCAAGATCAAAAGAGTCCTTACTGTTGCGTCTGTACCCTACATACAGTGAGTCGCTATTACCATTTGGCAAAGCTGAACTAATTGCATGAGGTAGGGAGAAAAAACGACCTGAATTGTGGGACGACTGTGCGACTATCCGTGTTATTTTTTCGCATTTTCAGAATTAAAAGCTTCTTCTCAGTTAGAGGCTTCTTTAAAAGGGCGATATTTCTGAAACAAAACTATTAGCCCAAACGCTTCCTTCGACGCCGTGAAACAGAGACGAGACTGCGATAGCAAGCATTTCCAGGCTGCCCACGCCGTCACTAGACGATGACACATTGCGTCCTCACGCCTCCCTACGAAACGCGAGAAAAGGACCATGGGTAGACATTAACTAATTGTCGGAGCCCTTCCCTCTCTACCCCCACACCTTTCCTCTCCCTGGTCCCCAATTAAGAGTTGCATCTGCTCTCTTTGATCCCTTACACCTCCCCCCTTTTCCCTAATTACTTCTGATCGTTAAGGCGTCGTCGTTCAAATCCATAGTGCGTTGGCTGCGTAAAAGCCTTCCCTACAGTGCGGGTTCAATTCCCGTCGTTGCCGCGAGTTTCTTCACAATTGGGTCAATTAAATACTACTGATTAGTTGCTTATACCTTCGTTAACTCTACATTCCTTAGCATTATTATATTTGCCAGATTATTAATTGATTGAAAACGCTCGTTCGCCTGACTTGACATCCTGGCACTATTATCACCTCGGTTATTGCCTTTAAATGTTAAATTCGCTCGAGGTTATTAGTTCAAGGCATTTACAAATGTGTGAATGTCGATTTGCGAGTGAGTATCCGTCTTTCGCAAATTTTGGCGCTATTCAGCGGCTAGAATCCAAATTGTGTGTTAACTAGAATTCCTTCCTGCTCATTTGGGCAAATAGTCTTCAGGAGGTAGCATCGCAACGGACACAGTGATTGTTTCAGCTTATTAATCTCCTGATCAATTTATTTCTGACCCCGGTATATATCAGTATATTAAGGGTCTATAAGCGTAGACCGAAATTGTAAGTGTATATTTGTGTTTGAACCCATCAACACACTGTGAAATATACACCTGCTGCCATCGGACAGTCTTTATTAGTATAAATTGATGCTGTGAATTACCATACTAACGGCCTAGGTATTTGGTAAACAATCTGGGCCTTTGAACACAAATATAAACTTACAATTTTGGTCTATGCCTATAGACCTTAAATATACTGATATATACTGTGGTCAGAAATTAATTTCTCAGGAGATTAAAAAGATGAACTTTAAAAACCGGTATATCAACCGAAAAGCAGATAAGGAAAGCTGTTGGACCCACTCATGAGCCGGACCCCTCACAGCTGTATCAAGCAGCGGCAGAATACCGGCAAAAGATGTGTCTGGGCCTTTTAGCAAGTACCTAGTCTGTTAGTATGGTGAGTTACAACAACAGTGATAGTTTGTTCAACCGCCCGTCCGCCCAAAGCTTTGGGCGAGTTTGCAATAGAAAACCGTGGAGGAGTGAGGAGTCCAAAAATGGTTTCACACCAAATCTGTTCCGGCTGCGTGAGACAGTGAGCAAGAAACGACCAAAATCTTGGCGATCGTTGGACAGACTGCCCCCCTCCCTATGACAACCTGCCTACCTGCCAACGTCTGCACGCAGCATTCGAAAGCAACTAATTGTTGACGATCTACGGCATTTTCACAACGCTTACCCGTCCGTCCCAACCAATGAAGAAAAACCTGCAGGAAAAGCATTTTCCGCAAGCATAGCAGGTTAAGAACCCCCACAGTGCTGAGCGTCTACCTGTTTTTGACCTATGTCGCCGCCTACGCAGCCAATCAGACATCTTACGCAGTTTGATTGACAGCTTTTTGCAAGACGAGCATTTCCCATGAAGAGCTTGGTGCCGAAATGGATTAACCAACGTATGCTATGGATTTCTCACCGCGCATACTTGTCCGGCCCAGACACCTGCGAATTCTTGCTCCAATGAATGAAGAAAAATTGAAAAGGAAATCGTTTTCGCAAAGTAGAAGAGGTTAGGATACCATACAGCAGTCAACATGTTACTCACCCTCTTTCTCCTCTATGCCACTTTTTCTTATCCCAAATGGAAAAAATAAGGAAATGAAGAAGGGAAAGTCTTTTGAAAACTTTAACAATATTAAAAAAATAATCGGTGGAACACTAGTCCATAAGAACATACCAAATCTTTCGAGAATTGACTGCCGCATCATGATAACTTCTCTGTCAACCCACACACAGCATTCAAAAGCAGCTAACGTTTGGCGAATATCGGCATGCCACGGATTTCTCACAATTCCTCCGTTCCAGTCTCCTGTTAAGAAAAAAATTACTGAAGGGACTTAGAAACACTACTTTACAAGAGCATACCGAATTTTTCAAGCACTAGAAACCCGTTGGGAACAGCGTATTTGATGTAATTGGAAGTATTTTGAAGGAGATTAATGGTCAGGGACGCAATATGTAATATTCCATTCAGATAAGAAATGAAAAGTCAGCGTGAACATATTGCATGGCAACCTAACCCTACCCATTTTGTTCGCTTCGGCAAACATTCGTTTCCAGGTCCTTAGGGAGGCGCAGTAGTTTGTTGGGACCGATTTATCGGGTCCACTGGCAACATTCCAAGCTTCATTCTTCCTCTTACCGGTGGTCTTCAAACAATGGATCCACTTAAACTGAAATGACACTGTGTTTAGCGTGATCTAAAGTATTATGAGGCTAACTAAAGGTCAGGAGAGCGCTAACATAACCCCATATCCGTTTGTTCACATTAGCATTTGGTGCCGGGGTGTAAGGGTCACACGATAATTTGCTGCATCGACACGGGTGTGGCTTGCAAGAGCTGGTGGCTTAAGATTACGCTGACCAGATTTTTCTAAGTCACACCCGTGTCGATGCAGCAGTTACCCGGAGGAAAAAGCACGTGAGGCCCGACCTCTGCGTGAGCAGTTTAAGGGGAATGGCTATCCTAGGGCCTTCATAGGCCGATGCCTACGTGCTCGCCCTCCGAGGACCCGAACAGAAACAATCACTACGATTTGGCATGTGCTGCCATACATCAAGGATATATCGGAAGCGACCAACCGCATTGCTGTGGGACTAGGCGTTGGAATTGCAAACCGCCCCAAGCCTACCATGCACAGCCGGATTATGTGAATCAAGGAGCGTTTAAATCTCAGTGAGCAGTCGGGCATCGTGCATGGCATTCCATGTCTTAATTGTCCCCGAACCTACACAGGACAGACAGGACGTATACTTAGTTCACGCGCACACGAACATACTCTGGCGGTAGGACGGGGTGACGCATTTTTGCAAGTGGCCGCCCATGCCTACGAGGCTGATCACGAGTTTAATTTCCCAGCTGCAAAGGTAATTGCGCACGCCGGCAACAAAACAGGCCGCGATTTGATTGAAGCCTGGGCCTCGGATGTGAACTCAGTCATCCGGCATAAATCGCGCTGCACAGGCACCCCCGGACTGATGGCACTGGTGGTTGACTGCCTCGCCTCTTTCCCCTCCCCTCCATAATGGATGATTGACCCCTGCGTCCTGAAACTGTTGCTTGTCTAGCTTTTACGCCTTTTATCTCTGATGATGGACTCTAGAAAGAGCGCGAAAGCTCAGACAAGTAAAAGTATGATTGCGGTGATCGCAACGCCTTCTTCTTCTCTATATATACACATAACTGGTATGCACACATTCGCCTTAATTCGCAGCAAATTATTGTGCAACCTCTTGAACCCCAGTACTGAATGCCAACGTGAACAGGCGAATGAAGGGGAGGTTAAGCTTGGCGCTCTGCTGTCCTTCATTTAGCTTTACCCAGAAAACATCCCTAACATCGTCGCGCTCCCATATTGCCCACGGAGGTACCCCCTTTTTTCCGAGTGAAGCCACACATATGCCTCCTTGCAACACAAAAGTTGAACATTTATCTAACAGCTTTATTGTAACCATCTCATCCATTGCACCCCTTCTTCTCCCTCCAGTGTAGAATGCGCAATTTCTTAGAACTGTTCGCAAAGTCTGACAGATTTATGTCCTTTAGATAGAAAAAATTCTTTTACAAATGAGAAACGAAATTTATTGTAACTTTTCGACGCTGGCAAACCAGGTCGTCGTCGGACTTGAGAGAAATGTGTACAGAACACTGCGCATTTTAAAACGTGCCAAAAAATCGAAAAAGATTCGTCATCCAGGGTCAGTTATAGGCTCTGGCAGTTGGCGTCTATTTCAAGGCCTTTCTGAGATTTATGCACATTGAATCCAAATCAACATGTCTGTTGATGCATGATTCGTCAGAGTTAATGGCTTCTAAACATTCGCGGCCTTTCTTATGTGGGCAGGAACCCACTATGTGGATTTAGTCTCATTAAAACCTGTGCCCACTTTCACGCAAATACATTGCGACTTCGGACAGGTGGTCGCTCCTCTTTACCGCTAATTAATTTTCATGTATGCGTGTAGAGGCGGACCTTTCTGTTTGGCCACAATAAACTGCATCGTGGTCGCCGCAAGGAATTCGGTAAACGACCTCTTTTCAGTCCATATATCTAACCCTATCTTTAATGTGTACAAGCTGATTTTGAAACGTTGTTGATGCGTAACTTTCTGTACGCAATTTCCTCAAGTCCGACGACGACCTGGGGTGCCAGCGTCGAAAATTCGCAATAAAGTTCGTTTGTTGTTTTCCAAAGAATCTTTTCGATCCAATTACAGCTGTTGGGATGCCCGTTTCCAGATTTATGCCTTTTCTAGAACTCCCTTATAGATTGTCATTGTAGGTCAGGGGATTTTTCTTTCCTCACGACCTCATACTTACACGGTCTTGATATAAATCGCTCACATTTCGCCTGCCTGCTGTCTCATTGATGTCGCAATCTATTTCAGGTGTTTTTCGTGTGCTGCTATCACAAGTCGTCGGTGGTCTCTGCTACGGCGTCATTGGCGGTCAACCGCTCATTATTCTGCTCTCTACAGCACCCTTGGCCCTCTATATAAAACGTGAGTAATGTGCTTATTGTGCTAGAGTTTTATGCCATGTATTGGTGGAATCCTAACTTAGGGATCCAGATCAGTAGGCGAAAGCCCCATATCTCTGTAGTTAAGCGTAGTAAAGAGTATATAGTCTAGGCAATAGAAAGGAAGTAGAAAAAATTAAGTTTGTAAAAGTAGAAAAAACAGGAATAGTTATTTACATAATCTAATTTATGTCAACAAAATAGCGCACACTACTTAAAGTTATGTGCAATTATAAAAATATGTAAAAATATTTAAATGATAGAATAACCAATTAAAACCAATTATCGAATAACTAAAAAGCGTAAACTTAAGCAAGGTTAAGACACTTAACTAAAAAAAATTAAAAAAACTCAAATAGAAATAAAAAACGTAATCATAAACTGAAAACCAAACTTAAATATACGAAAAGTTAATAAACCAGAATAAAATAAATCGAGGTAAATTTGTCGTGTGCGTAAATTGAATGTGTGTGCGGCGCTTCGCGCCGCAAACTAAACTTATCTTATTCCAGATTGGTAGGATAGATTTCAGGTAAGTTGAAGTAGACGACCGCATAATCACCAAATGTTTTCAGAACTACCAAAAAACCTGAAAGACTATAAAGTGTATGAAGGTTAGAAAATATCCAACTTTTTTATAACAAATAAACTTAAATTAAGCAAAGAAAATAATTAATTGTCCGTGTTTATTTATGGCACGCTATTTTGATAAAAAAACATTAGATTGTCTAAGCAATTTATGGGACCCAAATTAGGATTCCACTTAAAGGTCTATACTGGCAGATAATATTTGGGCTGAGGTCTATCATCTACGGTAACCGCGTAGTAATCACAAGCTGCCAATAGACATCTGAGAATAGCTGGGGGACCAACTGACGCACCGAACCTTCTGCAGCGGCAGAAAAACGGTGAAAATATGTCTGAAATTTTAACTAGTATCGGCGCTACCATTATGGTGGATAAATATGTAGGGGTTGCCTTTTGTCTTTGCGAAACCTGGCTTCAAAAATCGAAAAAAGGCAAATTTTCTGAGCAACTACAATATTGAAATAGCCTTTAATGAGATTCAATAACCTTATTTCGCTCACCCTGTGCTGGTTGTCAAATTTTCAGATCTGTATCCTGACTGAACATTGATCAGTTTTATCAATTTTATAAAACAAACTCTGCATTGCTTGCTGCTTTCCTACGGAGAATATCATGCACCGTTCGAAACTTCCTTTTTGCTCGCACAGAGATCTGTCGAATAAAGTCTTACCTATCCAGATGCGTCTCATGTTCTCTTACATGGACACCAGAAGAAGATGAAATCAGACGCGCTGTGGCCAAAAAGGGCATCAGACATTAGAGATAAAACCGGGCGCAATATATCCTGAAAAAATATAAGCGGTTGCGGAAACTTACTATTTACTATTTTTGGACTGAGAATATTCATTAATCAAAACGAGAAATGGTGCGTTTCCGCTGTTGCAGAAATACTGCATAGAAATACAAAATAGTTAAAGTATGCCCTTACAAAAGAACTATAGAGACCCCATTACTAAGCCATAAATTCCGCCCATATATAATGACCACTTTAGCTCCTCTTCTGCCAGTAACACAGCTAAATTTCCGGAAAAGTATTGCTTCAAGGCAGAGGTCCGATTGCCGGGAGGACATTAAATGTTTCGAAAGCCTGAAGAGTATAAAATGTGCCTTATGTTTGTGGGACTTCTACCAAATGTATCTTCTTGGGTGTTTTATTATCAGCCACGAAGGGTTGTCACAGTAATGGGGCCATTAAACCAACGACAGATATGGGGAACACAAAGTTGCATGACATTTGTTTGAGTCAAACCAGTAAATATCCCCGTGTTTGAATTACAAAGTCCATTTGGCAAAAATATGTTTTTTCGGCAATTCGTCGTCCGACGGTAAAATTGCATGGATGATGAACAAACACTCATTACAGTGCTTATCTGGTTGTCGGGATGATTGGGCAGTGGGTGCTTACCAACCCCTTCAATCCCTTGTTTCATGCATGCCGGGATCAACACTATTCCTGCAGCGAACTTACGCGTATTCTTCACGAACCCTCTCCTCCTACGCTTGGGAAGTAAACGTCAACTCTTATTGAAGGTCACGTCAAGGTCAGTTAACTCTCTCATCTGCCCCATGGGAGCAGGATAAACTGGCCGAAAAACGAGACGCCTGGAAATTAGGGTACATTAACACATACCGACCTGGTTAGGTAAGGATGAAAATCGATCAATCTCGAGTTCCATTCTCGCAAACCATGTCGATACGAATGTTCGAGTTGATCCTAAGAAAACCTTTCAGATTATTTACCTGACACTAGCCAACTTCTCAAACAAACCACACCAACAGCCGAGGTAATGGCTACACGGCTAACAAAAAACATCTCCTGCAGTCAAAAACCTTGGTACAAACGGTTTGTCTTCACGGGCAGAACACAGACATAAATCGCCCGCTACTGAAAGCCACAGAGTATAGCCGCGCGTCTTATATGCAGACTCTAAGCAACCTGCTGTGGTACATCATCTCCCCGGAATTTACACACAAAAGTCATCAACACACCGATTCTGGCATGCACCAAACGAGGAACGAAAAATATGACTAAGCAAACGCCTTCCCACATCTCGAGAATCATATAAGCACTGTACACTCCATGCAAATTCACCAGCCCGAAAAAAAATATGTCTCCCATATAAACTTTCATAATCCCTAAGTATAGCAGCTTCGCTTAACGTCCCAGAAGTAATAAAATATTACTGATATGATTCGATGCCTGGAAAGCACCAAACTATCTGCTTAGAATTTAAGCGGACAACCTTAGTAAGTTGAACAGCATTCACTGCGGTGAGAATACGAATATATGAGACAGGCCCCTGTTCTAAAGAATAATTGGATATCCGCCAATGCGAGCATACTCTTACGTAACACCTTTTTCTTCAGCTTGTATCAGCCTGACGAGTGCGAATTCAAGCTTACCATCTGTTGTAACAATCCTGGCGTCAACTTATATTTGTGTTATTATCTAAACTGGTAGAGGTGGCAGGAAGTTAATTGTAAAATCCCCTTGGTTTCAGCCACGGAAAAAAACTGCTCAAGAAGAAGAGGCTTTGTGTCCAGAAAATACTATATTGCGCTCCCGAGTGCCCGTGAATTTCTTCCAATAAAAACATTCCATTTGTAAATCCAAATTCTTGAAGACCTCACTGGCCGGTTGTCAGTTGTGCCTGCATATCATATAATGTAGTTGGGGCAGATCGCATAATAAGGCTTTTCTTCATTTTTGGTTTTCGTTCCAAAACAGAATATTCAAAAAAATGTTTCGTTATTTTTTCACTTCCAGCTGATGCTGTTGTAGTTTCCGGGTCTTTCTGATAAATTATCTGCTAACTGCTTCTGACAGATAGACTCTAGCCAAGCGACAGCTAATTGGATGCGCTAGAGGTATATATAAGCTGGTAGCCTTTATAAGTACAAACATGCGTCTGTTTCACTTAACCGGAGCCAGCGTAACGTGGAGGAAAAAGTCAATTAATGTTAAGCTGGCATCTGACAAGAGTCTTCTCGACTGTAGGCCCGAAAAACCTGGGTGATAATTCCAACTTCGACGCAAACGTTTTGCGATAGTGTTAGCTGGCTACACAGCTTCCTGTACAATTTTCGTTATTACCAGTGTCTATGACCACAACATTTGCTGTAGGAAAAAACTATAGGAGGCCTATGAAATGGTATGCATGGTAAATTGTGTATGTGCATAAATAGCAAATATGTTCAACTATTAAATTCTGATTGAGTATTCGAATATTATGTTTCAATCAACTTGATAATTGCTGTAAGCTTCGTTACAAAAGCTGCGTAGGTTTTTTTTAAAACATTTCATTTTTTTATTTACGTTAGGCAGCCTACATTCTACTTTCTATTTAACTTTATTGGCAACTTACCGAACCCGACGGCTGATAGACTACATCGCATGAAGCATTGGGTCGGGTAAAACTTAGCAACACTATTTGCAGTATTTTACTTCATTCCAGGTTATAAGGGGGTTCGTAAGTGTGTTCTACCATGGTGGAATGTAGCACCCATTAGCTACTCTACAGTTCGCTCAAGAATTCGTGCAGCATACTGACATATGCAAAAGATTGATACTCTTACGCTATTTGGCATTGACTCAGGTTGTGATACTGATTATCTTGTAGTCTATTCTGAAGTTATTTCAGTCATGCTAGGATGCGAGCTTTTTAACGAGCTTCGCTCTGACCGCTAACATAACGTTTGTACTGTAAAAAGTAACTTCTTAAATAGTATGTGTATTTATAATTGATTTTGAATGCCTTTATACATTTGAATATATTTTATGGAAAACGAAAACGAAAGTATTATTTCTTGTACTTGTTTGGTAGAAAATTGCGCCTTCGTTAAATTTCATAAATAAAGAACGGGTATCTTTTGGTTTTAAAAAAGTTTGTAGATAGTCAAATAATTTGAAACCTTTTGACTGCTACACTAAAATTCAATGTTTCCAAACTGTGCAATGTCTTCATCTTGTTTAAGGAAAGGTTTGTTTTCGCCTACAGTTTAAGACAGAAGTCAGATAGTTCAAATAAGATGCTGCAGTGGAGGTGGAGCATACTTTTTACAGTAAAGACAGCGTTAATAAATTGATGGATATGATGCAAAAAGTGATTGTAATTAGACATTTTTCTAAAACCGACGGATACCCTTTCTTTAAGTATAACACTAAAAGGAGGCGTAATTTGATACCAAACGAATACAAGCGATAACGTTTTCGTTTATGTTTTCCAAAAGATATATTTACATTTATAGAGGCAGTCAAAATCAATGATAAAAATGCACACTATTTAAGTAGTTTTTTTTACAGTACATACGTCTTGTTTGTGGTCAGAACGAAGCTTCTTAGAAAGCTTGCATCCTATCATGACTGGAACAACTTCAGAATAGACTACACGATAATAAATATCGCAACCTGAGTGAATAACGAATAGCGAAAGAATACCAATCTTTCGGCATTTCGCACGTATTCTGACGCGAACTCGATTAGCACGTCAGAAAACTTTGCCTGGAAGCCCTTTCTAGGAATGGTGCGCAAGTGGCTGGCTGCGTCGACCGTGCACTGGGAGGTCGTGGCGACAATACTCCTAATACAGAAATCGGTTAACAGACGTAAATTAGGTGATATACCCATGCAAATACAATTATAAACCTGCAGAAAGCTGCCCGCCAGGTTAAAAGGTGAGTTTCTAAGGCAACATGCACGGATAAGTGTGCCTGTCGCAAGTTATGGCGGAGACCACGGAAGGCTTCCGTAAATCAAGGTAGGCAAGACAGAGTTGATGGGACAACTTCTTTATAATAGCACGAAGAAATTGTACAAGCTTAATCAGGAGCCCGTGGCTTGCTGCGTCCTTTCACCAGGCCTCAGGGATGAAGTGTGTTCCTGCCAGCGCTGACCACAAATCTGGCACATACCAGTAATCAGCGGTACGCAAAAATCGATTGAGTGATTGACTGATTTGACCGCCAATTCACGCTCAGTAGATCAGTCATCACAAGTGGCGAGGCGAGGCGAGTCCAATGTGAACCAGTAATCACCGATGCACCAAAAATCAACTGACTGGCCACGTTGACAGAGCAAGCAGAATGAGTGATCATGACATTACTGGGGGGGCAGGCTTCTACATGTCCTCTAGCTGATCTGTGTAAACCTAGTTGTTACTGAGCCCATGGCGCAGTGGGTAGAGCGTTGGACAAGATGGCGGGTGCAAAACTCGAGCTGGGTACTACCTAGGTCTGCGTATGACTAACTGGCGACGGCAAATAAGTTGGAAATAGCCATTCTAGCCTCCCTTGTCTTCAGTTATGTCCTCTAGCCTATATCATCAGCTATTTTGCAGCGTAGGCTTAAGTGTGAGCTCCAAAGGTACCATGGACTGAAGAGTGTCTCTTCTAACTCACGAAACATTAACCAGAAACGTCGTCCTTATTATAAACCTCTCCCGAAGAACGCTCCTCCTTCTTCTGATAAGTGCACGCTTATATTCCACTATATCCTACAATATACAGCCAACTGCTTATCGTATGAAATAGCGGGAATTCATCATGAAAATTCCTGCTGCATCCCAAAAGAGAATGATTTTTCTTAAAAAGAGGAAGCATATTGCGGTTTATGAATTTATTATCCATTATATCAGAAATAAAATTTTTTGTCGAAAAGTGCGCAATTCCCAAAAATTGAAAAATCTGGTTAACTGAATGGAGTAAAAAAATAAAATTTACAGAAAGCATACTCATGCAAAAAAGAATGAATGAAGCAGTATACTTAAAAATTACGATTGCAAATATTTCTTTCGACAGTTTTGGAAAATTATTTGCTCTGTATTATTTGCAGTGTAAGGCACGGTCGTTACCAAATGGCTCAAAGTTTTAATTATGTATTCTCACCTGGTTTCACAACAACTGCCATCTCTTTCTTTGCCTACATATACATATATATATGAGAAGAAGAGGCGATCTCGGGAATAATGGGTATAATATCCTGACGTTTCGAAAGCATACAGGCTAACATCGTCTGAGGTTGGTGTTTGTACACGCCTCACAGTCTTTTATAGGTGTTACAACTGACTTCTCGTTCGCTCTCCGTTTTTTGGCGCTAAATCCCCTGTGAGGGCGGGGCTGGAGCTCCATCATCGTCCTGCTGACCAGGGTTTCTCGTCGTCACCTCGTCGGAGGAGGAGGGCAGTGTCATCAACGTATGCGCAAATCGAATTCGTCCACAGATGTCTCGACAACCATGTGCTACTGAAGAGTTTGTCCTACAAGCCGCCGGTGAACACAGGGCTAGCGAGGCAATGAGTGTTACAACATGGCAGACGAATGACCCGGGCACTTATCCTGGATTGTCATTTGCGGCTGCAGAAATATCGGGGCGTCTTGAACCAAATTATTCCGAAGTGCTCAGAGATGTTAGGTGAGAATGGCTTTTTACTACTGGAGCAAGTGATCGTCAATCGAGCCAGAGAACTACGACCCAGACGAGACAAGGAGTTGGCAGTTAAATTCCAAAATTTATTGCCCATTGTGGAGGATCGTGAGGTGATATTAGTCCACAATTCATCCTCCAAAGAACTAGCAGCCATGCAGTTACAAGTGCTCAAGCGCGCAGCATGCTTTAACACTGCGGATGCGGATCTGGTTGATCCTTTGGCTACCGTTGAGTCAGTCGTCAAAACCTCCCAGGAGCCGGACGATACGAAGCACCTCATCCGACAGCAGGTTACGTTCTTACTTTTGACACATAAATCACGGGCGTCAATCCCGAGGGCGGAACAGGACGCCATCAAGACACTGAATGCTGACAGGAGAATCGTAGTAGTGCCAGCGGACATGGGGCGCTCCACAATGGTACTTGATAAGTCTGAATACCTCCGAAAGGCCAACGTTCTGCTCGATGACCAAAATGCCTACCACCAGTGCAACGGAGATCCTATGAAGAAGATGGTGACACAAATCAACACAGCACTTGTGGGACTAGAGAATAACGGTGCCATCTCAAAACTTGAAAGACTAAATATCAAACCGAGTGATTCAGCCATGGCAAGATTCTATGGACTGCCCAATGCTCCACTTCGGCCCATTGTTTCTTTACGGGGAACACCAACATTCCATCTATTGAAATTGATGTTTCGGCGTCTGAACTGTCTCACATCAGGCTCCGACACAACGGTACGCTCGGCCGTACATTTCTTGGAAAGAATTAACTGGCTACGCCTCAATGCAGACGAAGTAATGGTATCGTTAGCTGTTACCTCACTCTTCACATCAATCCCTCAGACTCTTGCGATTGTAACTATGAGTGATCTACTTGAGAGCCGATATGAGAAGGAAACTAATTAACCTACATGTGCGCATCTCATCCAGCTGCTCAAGCTCTGCCTCAACACGTATTTTACCTTTGAGGGCACAGTGTATAAACAAATCAAAGGGACTCCGATGGGTTCGCCGCTGTCTGGTTTCCTTACTGAGGTAGCCTTTCAAAAGTTAGAGACACTGGTGTTTACGAACCATAGACCAGTATTTTAAGCGCGGTACGTAGGTGATACCTTCGTCATCCTCAAGTGTGAAATGGTCTCTGAATTTCACATGATGTTGAATTCCATTTTGCCGACATTCAGTTTACAACAGAGGCTGAGAGCAACAATCAACTTGCGTTCCTAGACATCCTTGTCAACTGCAAGACTGATGGGAGCCTAACGACGACGGTAACCGAAAGGCAACCGACACACGTCAGGTACTCAGTTACCAAAGTAACCATCCGCTGAGTCACAAACGCAGCTGTGTACGAACGATTTACAAAAGGGCAGAAACACATTGCAACGAGGCAGGTGACAAAGCGGCTGAACTTAAATATTCTCGACGGACGTTAATCTGTAACGGTTACCCTCGCAGCTTCCTAGAACGCAGCAGACAACCGAAACGAGCTGCAAGACCGGCGGCGAAACAACCGACATTGCGGAGAGCAATGCCATACATAGAGAATGTTTCTGAAGCAGTCACTTGTTTGTTACAACCACTGGGTATTGGCGTAGCCCACAGACCTGAGGCAACAATAAGATGACTGGTCATGAGACCAAAGGCACCTCTGTCCCGCGGAGAAACAGCAAACGTCGTCTATCACATCCAGTGTAGTTTCTGTGAGGCCAACTACATTGGGCAGACCGGGAAGCAACTACAGATGTGTATGAGCGAGCACGCAAGGGCAGTTGATAATATGGATCCACGGGTGTTGGTGGCGGAACATTGTTCGGCTCCCGGACACACCTTCGCTTTTTATGACGCTGAAATCCTAGCTCGAGTTAGTGACCGGACAACCAGAGAAACACTTGAAGCATGGCACACCACGCCAAATTCCATCAACCGCTGTACGAAGCTCCCGGTGGCTTACCAGGCGTTACGCGTGCGGCTCAATCAACGAAATCGCCGACAAGAAGTAAGACGGGTCGCGACGACTAGCAACCCCACACCGGGACAGAATAAAGGCGTTCGGGAACCTACCCCGGATACCAATGCAGCCGTCAGCGATGCCGCAGGCAACGTGAACCAACAAGACCTACTATCGAGCTTGAACGCAGTTGCACATGACGACGGTGTCTGCATAAACACTGATGGCGGAGTTCGATATTCCGCCGGCGGGATGAACACGGGAAAGTGCCAACGGGGGAAGCCAGCAGGACATGCGTCACCGACGCGATCGATGCAGACGCGAGCAATGACCGCTGGCATGCGAACAATGCCCTCCCCCTCTGACGGTGACGTCAGCACGATGCAAGCCTGTACGCTTTCGAAACGTCAGGATCTTATACCCATTATTCCCGAGATGGCCACATTTTATCATTTATCTCCGCGGACACGCATTTTCGCTTCAATTAGCCATATATATATGAGAACGCAAGGCGATCACGGGAACTAATGATTTAATGTCCTGACGTTTTGAAATCAGACAAGTTTCTATGGTCAAAGGTGGTAAATGCACGAACGTTCACAGTATTTATAGGTTAAATTTAGCTAGGCATGGGGATGGTTGTTGTCATGCGGTTGCGGGCTCGTCTCGTCCGGGGATGGTGGCGTTGTTGTGACAGTGGCCATTGATCGGATGCGCATCGTTCGTAGGCTGGACTCGGCCGACGTCATGTTACGTTCACACCTTCCCCTTGAGGTGCAAATCGCAGTTGCCATAATCGCGTTGACGTCTCGGTTGCTACCGGCCTGGCAGTCAAAGTTACCGTCGTCTTTTATCGGCGTTGGCTCGTGTTCACCCGCGTTTCCATACTGTTGGTCATCTTGCAGGCTTGTGGTCGAAACAATTTGTCCCCCATTTGTGTTTG
The DNA here is from genome assembly GCA_036362985.1 of Ligula intestinalis. Classification (NCBI taxonomy): domain Eukaryota; kingdom Metazoa; phylum Platyhelminthes; class Cestoda; order Diphyllobothriidea; family Diphyllobothriidae; genus Ligula; species Ligula intestinalis. The sequence goes on from JAYGXS010000009.1 coordinate 6,253,462, forward strand.
CTTTGGGTGGTCCTATGGCCTCGTTTGTGTTGGCAGTTGGTGCGTCTGGTCGACATTCCTGTTTGTCGTTCTGCTTCTTGTGCTTTTCCCGTAGAGCTTGGTAGATTACTGGTAGCGTCACACACCGATTTATGGAAAGACTTGTGGTATGCCAGGCTTCGAGCCTCTCCCTGGCCGTTTGGTCGCTTCCACGCCCTACGATCTCAGCGTCTTTGAAAGTGAACTTGTGCCAAGTGGCGGCAAAAAGTTCTGCCACTAGAGAGCGTTGTTCCTGTCTGCGCACTGCCCCCTCGTGCTCGGTCATACGCGTCTTCAATCGCTTGCTTGTTTCTCCTACATAGTATACTTCGCAGTAACTGCAGTTGATCCGGTACACGACGTTGGTAGTTTCATCTCGGGACAGGGAGGCCTTTGGTTTCATTACCAATCGTCTGATCATTGCCTCGGGTCTGTGGGCGATGCCGATACCCAATGGTTGCAAGAGTCAAGCAGCTGCTTCAGACACGTTTGCGATGTACGGTAGCGCCCGCCAGAGTTTTGGTTGGCTGACCGTTTGCTTTCTAATCGGGTTAGTCCGCCTACTCCGCTCTATAAAGCTCCGGTGGTACCCATTGATGGTGAACATCTGCCGTAGATAACGGAGTTCGGCCACTTTTTCGGCTGTTTCACTGCAGCGGCCCTCAGCCCCCTTGTAGAGACTTCGTACATAGCTGCGTTTGTGACACAATGAATGGTTGCTTTGGTAACTCAGGATCTGGCTAGTGTTGGTAGCCTTCCTGTAAACCGTCATCTTGAGGTTCCCGTCAGTCTTGCGATGAAGCAAATCGTCTATGAATGCTAGTTGCCCTTCGTTTTCTGCCTCCATTGTGAATTGAATATCTGGAAAAATGGAGTTCAGGAGGGCATGAAAGTTGTTGACTCCTTCCCGCTTGATAATGACGAAAGTGTCGTCTACATAACGCGCCCAAAATGTGGGCCTATGGGCGGCGCACACGAACGTTTCCAACCTCTGGAGGACTGCCTCAGCGACGAAACCAGATACAGGTGATCCCATCGGTGTACCTTTGGTTTGCTCGTAGACTGTCCCTTCAAAGGTAAAGTAAGTTCTGAGGCAGTACTTCAGCAACTACAAGAGATGTCCACGTTTATGCGTTTTGGCTGCCTCGGTATATTGGCTGTCCAGTAGGTTGCTTACGGACGAAACGAGCCCGCAACCGCATGACAACAATCATCCCCATGCCTAGCTAAATTTAACCTATGAATACTGTGAACGTTAGTGCATTTACCACCTTTGACAATGGAAGCTTTTCTGATTCCGAAACGTTAGAACATTAAATTCTTGATTTCCGTGATCGCCTTGCCTTCTCAATTATGTCCGTTAACACGCATTTTCGCTTCTATCAGCAATATATATATGTATATTGTTCCAGATATTTTGGAGTAAAACAAGCAGATATTTTCATGTGTACGCCAAGTGGGGGATCACAGGAAAATTTATTTCGTAAGTGCACATGCGAACATTCTGATCTGTGAATAGTACATTTAAGTAGAGTTGTCAAATGCAACCGTATACGTTCTATTTTGTGCAATTGTTTTTTTACAAATTTATTTAAAGTTACTTCTGTTGTGCTATTACTACGAGGATCAGCTCGTTCTTGAAATACTGCTGGACATTTTACGGTTTAGATGTTTTCAGTGGACTATCCATAAATACAAATGATATTCTAGGTGTTTATCAAAAACCTCAATATAAGATAGTTCTTCAAGGTATTTATCGAAAAAGGGAAATTTTGGAGATAATTCTTGATGGAAATGTCTGTTTGGATCATGGTTTTAGAATTTTCCGAACGTGCCGAATCATTACAGAGAAAAATTGACGTCCACAAAAAAACTCACAAATAAATCTGCCTATAGAACCCGTTACTTCTGGAAAAAGCGCTCTAATTGGATATCTCAGCGCCAAATATCTGCGTACTTCACCTTTTGTGAAGGTTAACGCAGAATAGAAAGGTGAAATTTTGACCGGCTTTTTTTGAAAGAAGTTACTTTTCTCCGTATACTGGAGCACTTCTCAATATATTACTTCACATATAGCCTCCGATCAAATATTGTAAATGCACAGCAGAGTTGTAAAATATGCGCTAAGATTTTATGAATGTTCAGTATCTTCGGTCTGTTCTGTTTCAAATTTTCGTTGAAATTTAGACTCCAGTGCGCATAAAAAGTTCTTAGAAATCGTTTGCTTTCGGCGTGACGCCGAAAATTTACGACATTTTGCGAGTGTTCATGTAGACACTTTATTACAGTCCTTATTTTCGGTGCACTAAAACAAACTTCAGCTGCGCAAGTGAATTGCTTTATTTCATGGCACAAATCATCATCTTTTAAACTGAATTCATGCTCGCCTTCCCATAACAATGCTATTTATCCTACTGGCATTTAACCAAATTTAATGAAGACAAAACTAAATTTTGAAAAAAGTGACCCGTTTATTCAGGACGAATGTCATCCTACGTAAGTTACGATAGTCAAGTTTTGATGATTGAGCATGTATTGTTTGACCTACTTGTTGGATTAAGCGATAGACGTCTGCAGGTTTGGACTATTCAACGCAATTTACTGATTGCTAAAATTTTTGGAAACACGATTAGAATACTGCCAAACCACATACTGCAGAGGCAGGTAGCCCTGTAAAGCACATCAAGATGGAAGTCTTTTTTTTCATTTAGCGTGCAAAATTATCTTGTGATTTTATGTTAAAGATACCTAAAATTCTAACACGCAGTTGCACACTAACCTACTTGAGGTCTTTTTTGGAGCAAAAATTATTTTATGGACTGCGAATGGTAGATGGTCTATTCATAAAATATTCACAAAATGCTAAAAAAGGATTAACTAAGCGCATACAGTCGGTGACGTCTGACTAAAATAACTAAAAAAGAACAATCTAGTACGAATTTTAGTTTTTTTCCATTGCCCGTTGTTTGTCAACAAACAAAACTTAGACCTATATTAAAGCAGTACGCACGGTAAAGACAACATTTGTGGAGAGTAGAGCGATAAAGTTGTGGTTTCTCACGAACAAAAATAGCATTTCTGCCGCGTAAGTTAGTTGAAATACTTGGAGGAAAAAAATAACAGTGCTGTTAGGCGCAACCTCACAACTGGAGTTATTTTTACCATAAACCACAAAAAAGATAGCCGTGCATAGTTTAGGCACTAAGAATACTCTGAGAAGACCTTCACCGCTGCGTGAACACACCTTCGAAGAATTCGGGTCAATAGTAGCTGTTGTAGGCTCACCCATTTATCCCTGCTCCCTGCATGTTTTCCTATGAAAACGGTCGTCATAGTGTCTTATGGGTGGGGAATTAGGACACGCAGTCGAATATACTTGAATATCTGGCGTATGCTTTATATTTTATTGTATTAAGAAGTTTTGTCGATCTATATCTGTCGTTTCACTTATTGCGAATAAACCCGATCATAAAATTGCAGGTTTCTTGAATTTTCGAAAAATTAAAATGATGATTAGAAGGTCGTCTACTTCAACTTACCTGAAGTCCAGCGTACTGTTCTGAAGTTAGATTAGTATAGTCGGCGGTGCGAAGCGCCTCACACACCTTCAATTTGCATGCAAAACAACTTACTCCATGCGGCCACGGGAAGCAACGTTAAGTACATTTTTTTCCCTTAACATTTCTAAAAATATCCTTCTCTGCCTATCCTATTTCCTTACCCCACAAAACTCCATAACCACCATTTTATAGTACAAAATGCTGGGACTAGGTGTACACGAGTGGGCCTCCGTAAGCTAATTTTGTCGAATTCGGCTCATCCGTGTGTTCCACAGCGTTTCTGCCTGTTTTCCGTAGCACGAACACAAGTTTTCATTTTTACTTGGCTTCTTGTCGAGTACCTGTGCCATTAGTATGGCAAGTAATCAGCTAGTTGTATACAGGCGACCGTCTATTGACCACTTTTGAACATAAAGTAGTTATTCCGACGAAACTGATAAACTTTGGCTTAAATGGTCGCAGTTAAAACCGGCAAAGAATGGAATGGCAATTTGGGTTTATTAGCCGTGATCAGCGAGTGTTGCATCACCCGAGGCTCGAATCCACGACTTTTTGACCAGAAGTCTAATACTCTACCATTTGAGGCACAGGATCGTTTTTTGGTTGGTTTAGATCAAAAGATATTGATAATCGTTGATTATTTTCAACGAGGATTAGAGCGTTGCACTTCTGATCAAAAAGGGGGAGCATCACTTGGGGTTTGGTATGACCTGCTAATTACAGCTAATGAGCCAGAAGCGGCCATTCTTGTCTCCCTTGTTTTTTCGAAGTTTACATATATACAGCAAAATCTAATGGAATCATAAATTTCGCGAGTATTCACTAGCTGTGTCATCTCGCTGCATAAAGTGAGCAAAGAATGAGAGAATACACAAAAATTGAATTTGTACGGAAGAGGTCATAGAAACAAATGAAGAAAGTCAAGCATTAAATTGGACAGTGAAGTAGGGGGAAAATGTTAAATCAGAAATGTTGGCGAGGGGAGTGTGAATCAGGGAGCCGGATGTTCCCAACGCAAAACTAGGTTCAAAACATGCTTCAGCTGTTTACATAGGTCGGGTTTTAACTGTCATATACAGGCTGTCTCCAAGTAGCGCAAGATACGACTTGTTTGTGCCCGAACATGTACTCGGAAGGATGTTTTGGGGTTTACGGAATGGCCCATATCCAATTGGCGTTCCGTAATGGAAGAACGAGTTCTATTCGCTCGTTTTTATGGCCAACTAGGCGAGTGCTCCTTAGCTCTAGCCGTCAATGGCCGTTGTGTTTGCCCTATGTATTTGCACTCGCAAGGGCATGTAAATTTTTAAAACAAATTTTGAAGTTGCGTGCAATGGCAAGGCAATACCAGCAGTGCTGTATACCTAGACTACTATCTGCCATGCGGCTGTCAGGGAGGGGTGGAGGGGCTCGAAACCAAATCCTGTGGAAAACTAGGACAAGTGAATGCCACTTGCGACCGGCAAACTTTAATCAACACACTAAATTATAAGGGTAACTTATTACTTTGGATACTAGTTATTTAATACGTATGCATACTATGCCATACTATGCCAATACTTTCATTCGAAATAACCTGAGCTTTTGTCGTGGTCGGTTCCTATTTTTTTATTAATTAAAAGCGATGGAAGTTTATGGGACTCGTAAAAAATCATCGAGGCATTTCATTTTTAGAGGATAAGTTGTCAAACAGAAGCTTGACTTCAATTTATTCTTATTTCAGCAGTATACATATATGGGAATGGTATACAAAGAAAACATAAAAGGTAAAACGAGTAGGGTCTGACGTTTCTGTGGATAATACAGAGAAAAAGAGTTTCTAAGAACCTGTCGCGTGGAGAGGTTAAACTCAAAGAATTGGACGTACTAAGCTAGCCTTTGGCCATGGTTAATTCAAAGCTTGCACCGGCTTCGATAACCTGATGGTGATTTTTATCAAACCCTAACTTAGTCGCTTAGGGTATCTCGGTGGAACCTTAGACTCACTGGGCTGGCCTCATTCGATTCAAAATGACGTCCGGAATCAGTAATCTGCACAAGTATTGCGTCATGTGTGCTTACACGTTTGTCACGAGGTATAAGTACCTTGAAAATAATACATAAATATATGTGAAAAGAACGAAGGTCTTTGTAAAACCGAGTTTTACTTATGCAATTTCACTCATGTAACACTGGTCCGTTGTCAGACGAAAGGCAATGTTGGGATTGGGAGTTTCGCACTAGGGTGTTTGTTGAAAGGAGGGAGGCAGGGAGACTTCTACAGCAGTCGAGGGAGGATAAACATTTTACTGGTAGTGTTCGGGTGAGGGGTGTTGGAAGTTAGATAGGGTTCACGTGTTGGAGGATGCTGCAGTTTTGCATGTCCACTCAGTCAACTTTTGATAAGCGACTGTAGTGACGGCTATTAAGTGAGCCATGTAGACGGCGATTGATTCGTCTTCTTTTCAATTACTTCCTGGGGCTCTCATGTTCGCTTGCATTTCTCCACGTTTTCAATTTTGAATCTCCTTGAAGTGATTGATGGTAATTAAAAGTATTCAGAAGATGGATTGATGAACATGCGTTTGTCTTCGTTAAATTCTTGTCAGTCCTTTACATTTATATGGTAATTAAGTAAGTAAACTACGCGGGTTGGTAGAAAAAAAGAACGGTTGTCTGGGGAGGGGTAGGGAGGGATCGGGATAAAAATCTGATCAGCGTTAGACGAGACTGGTAGTTGGCCGAGCTGATAAGCTGCTGGCTGTTGGATTAGCGGCTTTTGCCCAAGGTAACTGTGGCGCCGCGATAAGTTCTTTTGGGCGCACAGGACTGCTTGGCATGGCCGGATGGCGGCTGCTTCTGCCGTAGCCAACAGACGCTGTCCAATAAATTTTGAATAACTGGAGGGTACCTTGTAGATCACTCGGAAGGCCTCTTTGGCATTCACGCAATGGTCTGAGTATGCCAGGTGCGCTCGAATGGAACTATTTACACGCTTTATTTGACCCTTTCCTAACCATGCTGGAATGTGTTCTCGAAGTCTTTTGGATAAACGCCGACTCGTGCGACCAATGTATCCTGGCCGTACTATTTATCCTTCCAACCCGCATAGTTTATTTACTTAATTACCAAATACATGCATGGGCTCAACGAGAATTTATCGAAAATAAAAGTATAAGCGGCAATTCATTTTCTGAATTTTTTAAAAGAAATCTTCTCAAAACGAAGAAAATTAAAAGTATGTGAAACAACAGTTCTTGGCTTGCATTTTACATAAGAATCGACAACAAAGTTGGTTGAAACCAGCCTTTTATGTCACGACATTTGTTATGTACAATACATTATGTTGCCCAGGATCGCTGTAACTTAACATTATATCAAAAGACACTGATTGAGTCTTCGAAGTTGTTGCCGCCTGTTTAAAATACCTCATTCCGTTTCAGAAAGAAAGTACTGTTTTGGGTGGCTTGAAGTATGAGCAAAAAAATGCGACCCAGCGGAGAAAAATTTACTTCACTTGCCTTACACCAAGTCCCTTTACTCGTAGTGCAATAGGCTAATAACCTAACATGTGGTAGAAGCCAGCACGAGCCCTTAGCCATTCTCCCAAATGGATTGGAATTTCGAGTTTATGAATGTCCCCCTGCCCTCCATAAAGTGGAGTGCTGATACAGCCCTCTTCGACTCAGGAATGCATATATTTCATCAAAAATGCGCTTTGAAAGATATTCGCACTGCCATAGCGAAATTAATACAGGGCAGATAGTTTGCTATCCACTGCGCTGTTTCGCCTTACCGAGTTGCCTTCAAACGAATGCGAATTAATTGATGAACCTGCCGACGGCTGCAAGGACTGAAGCTTCAAATCTTTTGTTTCTTCCGCTTTAAAGGACGACGTGGAGGAGGTGGGCACAGAGGTGTCCAAGCTGTCCGTAACTGAGCGACATTATGCAGCGGAATTAGGCCTGTCGGCCATGTACCAGTGTGCTATAGGCTCGGAAGTATTGTAAACGTTACCTGGTAATTGTTACTTTCTGTCGACATGGTCAAAGCTACATTTGGATGCGCAGTCAAAAATAAAACAGGAAGAAACGAGGGAATTGATATTTGGAAGCCATAGAAGTCGGTCATGTATCCAAAAGCAAAGGCCAACCAAGGGATAGATTTCAGTGGGCAAAGGTTTTAAGCCTCTAATGCCATTCTGAATTGGTCAGATGTTTGCAATATGACTGGCGGTAAAAGCTGTTTGCTTTGTGGAAATAAAGTGGTCAAGCGTATAATTTTCTTTAAATATTTTGTTACTACGGAGCATTTCTTCCTTATTGGTGCTATTTGACAGCGCTTTAAACGCTGGATCAAATTTTAAGCACAACCTGAGTTTTTACTTGAGCTCTGGACTCGCTCTTATTTCTTTGATGAACGCTCAAAGATAGCTTCTGGAACTTATTTGTACCGGCACCTAGTAAATAACTTTGCCAGCAAAGACAGAAGAGACTGCACTGGCCATTTCTGACACATTAATTATTATCAGTCCGTCATACCCGACTCGAGGTTGGTTAGTTCGTTTGACTTCTGATTCACAAATCGCAGGGTTCGAGCCTCGAATGGGGCAAAACCGGAGTTTGGGTATGACTGGCTGAATATGGCTACAGGGCCAGTCAGCCTTATCTTTGCTATCAAAGCCCATATTCCTATGCTTTTAATTCGTAGCACATCTTTAATGAGGTTTACGTGAGAGGTTATATCACCTCCGAATAGACCGGAAATGGCCTCCAATTCACGCGCGTCAAATTATTTGATTAAATGGTATTATATGAAACATGCACTGGAGAAGAAAACGCTTAAGGCTGTCGGAATAAATAAAGTCATTTGATAAAGTGGAGAACCTATATTTCTGGGTTTTGGAGAACATTACGAAGTTGCCTGCCAGATACGTCGTAAAATCAAACTTGCTGAACTCTGTGTGACCGCAATTGGTCACAAGAAAGGCATGCTTTTCATAACGTTAAGGCTTTCGCAGAATTAAATCTACTCAGAGGATCAAAATAACGTGAAAAAATATAGGTTAAACTACCAAGTTAAATTTTGTCATGAATTTTTGCATGCAGCACGTTGTTGCGCGTTCTGTTGCCGCTTTTATCTCCTACTTCTGTACGAGTTTGGGTGTTCAAATGAATTATGGAAAGGACGGTACCAACGCTCAAACAGCCTTCACCTTACTTGCGTGAAAACACGCACCGAAAGGCGAAATTGCGCCTTTATTCATGAGATTTCTTCATTTGCCTTGGAGAAGGCCAACTCCAGTCTTGCAAGCAGTAGGGTGCGTAATGACTAGCAAACCCTTAGTGAGCAAGCAATGATTAATTGATGCACAGGGTGTACCAGTATTTTTAGGATACAGTTATACATGGTACTGCGTACCTATGACAATATACGCACTCCTCCCCTCCCCGCGACGCTGCACTCCTCGAGGATAGTTGCTCACTTGTGCCCTAAGTGCTTGATAGTCGGCATGCAGATCGTTATTTTTACAATTGCTTACGGCTTTGGAGACATTATTTTACTCACAGTGGTTCGATAATGTTACTGCGGTAAAATTGAAGTTGGGCGCCCATCTTAGATACTTCTAGAACTGTGGTTACTTTGAGTTATGAATTTGGCATTTATTTTATAAGTTTAGTTTTAGCATTATTCAACTTCAGTTTTCAGTTTTGTTAGATACCGCCATCTTTAGATAAATAACTACTCTGTAGTAGACTGAATTAACTTTACTAAGCTATACTAAACACAAGTAACAAAACTAGAAACAAATTAATATTAAACTAATTGATGGATAAGGAAGAAGACAGGTAGAGCACAGGATGAATTGGTTTATTGTCTTGAGCTTTAGAACCCTCAAAGGAGTCCATTTTCAGATATAAAAAGCAGCAACCGCAAGGAGAGCAATTATAGTGACCCCAGGTTTATCACGTGTCAGTGGTCAGGAGTAAGAAACATCAACAAAAAAAGCCAATGTTGGGGGGCAATTATAGTGTTATACGTTAATTAACTGGCAGTGAAGTGGGGGATCGTTCGGGGTCATCAACAGTAATTAGTAAATGCCTTGTCCCTACGGTTTCTTACCCTTGACGCCTTGATGACTACTGGCGGTTGATGGGCTTTGGCCACTATAATTACCCTCCCCCCATTGGTTGCTACTCCTTATCTCTGAAGGTGGACTCCCGTAAGAGTTCGAAAGCTCAGGACGATGAAAAAATTGACCCACTGCTCGAAAAGTCATCTTCATTATCTATGCAGCTATTTGGAATGCGAACGTATTTATTCATTCTTAAACTAATCAACTAAATATTTGGCAAAAAACCGGACTGATACCATCGGTCCCATAATATCTAAAGTGGACGGCTGACTTACCTATTACTTTAACTGCTAATTAATAACTGCATTCAAATTGTTTGACATACTTATCAAAAATGTTTCACCAACAGTTCATTGGTTGATTCTGTGGCTCTCCACCTTTGACCTTAATACTTTCCACGAGGCTACAGACCGCAAAAAAATGTTTTTTTTGGTTGACAGATTTGTGCTCCCCGCAGCTAGACTCTGTACCGGTCACTGTTGTTGTCTAGACACTGACTTTTTCTCCTTAAGCCAAAAACTTATTTATTTCCTTCTTTTGTGACCCTTTTTAGTAATATTCACCGTTACGCAGACCTACGAGCTGGACTTCTACGCGTTTTTCGGATGTGTTGGCCTTTTCAACGCTGGCTTCCTATTCATCTACGCCGCACTAGACGCCAGTAAGGTGATGCGCTGGTCGACAAGGTACGTTTTAGTCAGGACCTGCCTTTAAGTACAACACGTGAATTGTTAAGTCGGAGGACTGCTTCAAACAGAAGTAAAGTCCTTAAGCAAAATTGTGCCGGTAATAGTGAAAGCAGCGAAAATGGCAATTCCAGGAAGCCACACAGGAGAAGAATGCGCGATGGCTGGAGCGTGGTGTTTATAAGTCTTGTGCTTGGATTCTCATGTTTACCCATCCTCAGAGAGAGAGAAGAGATAATGCTTAATTTTGAGGGCAGTATCCAAAGTTTGAGAAAAGGCATTCCGAGCAATATAATTTGATAAAAGAGATTCTTCGGGAAACAGGAAAAATCTTTATTGTAAATTATTGGCCTACCTGGTCGTCTTCGGACAAGAGGGAATTGTGGGAAGAATAGTTCACATTTTTTATTTTTGCCAAAAAATCGATCTATCTGTGTCATCCGTGATCAATAGCATGCTTTAATAGTTGGTCTTTTTCCAGGCTTTTTTTAAGATTGGTGTACATTGAATTCAACACAACGTGCCTGTTAATGCACGAATTTTCAGAGTTGATGGCTTCTAAAAACTCGCAGCCTTTCTTACATGGGCAAGAGCCAACAATGCGAGCTTCGTCCAACGCAAATTGGTGTCCAGTTTTTAATGTGTGCATGGCGACCTTGGCCAAGTGAAATCGGCCCTTTACCGGTAGTTGATGCTCGCGTTAGCGTGTGGAGGCCGATGGTTCTGTCTGTCCGCAATAAATGGCATTGCAGCCACTACAAGGTATTTTGTAAATGACCTCTTTTTCTGATTAAATAGTTTTCAGCAAACATTACTCCACCCACGGAGAGCAAGAGATAAGGCAAGGTAAATATAATGGAATACTGAAAGTGAAAATTGTACACGATCTCCAGGAGACAGATTGGCTTATAACATCTCAATTTCTGTTTCTTCACACATGAAGTAGCGTGGTGGGAATGGGAGTACACAGTGCTGATATGCCAATGTACGGCAAGGCATATGACAGAAGCCTTGGCGCATTCTACGGGAAAAATTTGCACCCAGTAATTCAGAGTGGAGAGGGTGAGTAGCTTCACTAAGGATGCTATCAGCAAATTGCTTGCCCGTTTTAAAGTGGTGCTGTACTATAATGTCAGCTAAAAGACAAAGGAAATACCGGCAGTGGAAGAGAGCATTCGAAGGACACGGTTAACAATAACCAAGTCTTTTTTAAGCAAAGCTGAAAAAAATAACTGGAAAACAGTAAAGAATGAGAGACAAAATGCATACATCTATAAATTGGCAAATTAGGGGTTGCGGTTTGTGATATGATTGCAAGTGGTGAATATAAGTTAAAAGTTAACGGATTTTAATAAAAAGGCCTTCAATATAACGATAAAAGCTGAGGTTAGATGCTAGAGTGACATCTATGTGCCGGAAAGAGGGTACCTTGTTGGGCAAAATGTTAATGGTTTAAGGACTGGAAGGAGGTCGCAGTCGAAAAATTGATTGCACTGACTTCTGGGACAGCGTTCTCAAGTTGTGGTTCATTGAATGGGACTTGATCATATTTTAAGATTTGGCGAGGCAAAAATCGTCGAACAGGTTTGCCAACCGTGGTAGCCGCTAACGCACCTGGCTGACGATAAGTCACACATCAACTATGTCAACAATTTTATTTTGGGCTGTGATTTATCGGATAAAAATTTCCACGGACCTGGGATCATTCATGGCAAGAGAGAGAGAGAAAATATGCTTTATTTTTAAGGTGGAATTTACATTTATTAGTAAACAAGCTTTTTCTTCCTAACACCAGGAGATAAGATAAAAAATATTCAAAAATCTAGAGGTCTACATGAAATCCACATCTGTCATGGAAACACGTCTGACCTCAGCGTCCAAGTTTCCTCTTCCCCTACACGTGAGCTAGCATGCTTGGAATAGAAGTCGAAACTTACTATACTAACAACTCAGACGCTAGCTTAACGGCCCAGACATGCGTTTTGCCGATACTCTGCTGCTGCTTGACGCAGCTGCGAGGGGTCCCCAAACTTTCCCTGTTGGCTTTCTGGTTGATATAACCATTAAGCAAATTCAGCCCTTTAATTTGCTTGGCAATTAACTTTTTCGCGATATTCATCAATAAATTTAAGGTTTATGGGCATTGACCGACATTTTTAGTGTATATTTGGGCTAAAACTCGTCAACCAACAAACAGGCTGTGGTAGTGTATAAAGATGTTGCAATTTACTATACTAATGGAATGGAAGCACAGAGGGCTGATACACCAATGTACGGCAGGGCATATATCGAAATTTTGGCGCATCGTACGGTAAGACTTTGTAGCTTTATTTCAGCAAAAAGAGGGTGGAAAACCTCGCCAAGAATGTGACCAGCAAATTGCGTGTACTTTTAAAGTGTCGCTGCATTATCATATCAGCTAAAAAGCATAAGGGACGCCGGCATCTGAAGAGACGATTCGGCGGATATGTTTATAAATCAAAAAGGCTTTTTAAACAAGCTTGGTAAAATAACCAGAGGGCAATAGGTAATGAAGGGGGCAGAATGCACACATCTATAAGTCGTCAGATTAGGGCTTGCAGTGTAAACGATAACGGTAGAAATAATAAAGACGTTTACCAATTTTGATAGAGAGGCCTTCAATATGAAGAGTATCACTGAGGGCGAGGTTTACCTGCATTGGTTGTTGCCTTGACCTGAATTATTATTGGCGGCTTATTTCCTTCGTTAAAAAATAGCGCAGATTGAAAAAAAAGATGTTAATAGATCAAGCAAATTCCAAATGCGTTGGCATGCAAAGATGGATTCTTATGTTTGCATTTCCTTACGCCTGTCACGTTCCTCCTCGGGCACAAAAGGGAAAAAAGGCGAAAATTATAACAGGGGAGTGCAGACGCGTTGAAGTTCCGCTAATAGATAAGATTGAACGGAATGCGGGCGTATCTTGTGAATTGTCACCCCGACAACAATAGTACTTGACGGAAGATAACAAAACACTGACAGTCGAAGACGATGCAACATGAATATCCTGTTTTTAGCAAACAAGGGGCCAAAATGACGACAGAGAGAATTCAAAAAGGGGGCAGAATGAGAGATGCAACTGGTGTTGAAAGTTTAACATCGCGTTAACGACAGTGCTTGACTGATTCTTTCAAATAAAAGAGGAACGAAGGGTTCAGCAGGAATTAAATAGGGGCGGAGAGAAATTGGATGACGTTGGGTGTAAGAAAGAATTTGCTGATGTTCAGCCTATAAAAAATAGTAAAATCTTCATCAGTAAGTTAGCTGTTGAATAAAATACCTGCGTCATATTTGAGAGGTAAGCAATCATTGCCTGTAATATTTTAATTATGTGGAGCAGAAATTAAATGCTTAGCACATTTATAGAATGTGCTTTCTACTTGAACAGGCTTAGTAAGGACGGGTTCAAAAATGATTATCCTACAGCCTAATCCCAATATCCAGTACTCGCTAAAAACAGCACAACAATCATTACCTCGTAAAATTATGATTTCTTCTCGAATACCAGTGTCAATGCATTCTGGATAACTTAGAAATAATACTGAACAGTATTTGGCATATTTAAATTTTAAAAGAAGTGTAAAGTACTAAGTGCTTGTCAAGAAAAATTAAGTTTTTCCGATAATACCCTATGTTCCGGAAACGAAAATAGCTGTAATTTAAAGCAGTGAATTTCACTATTTTATTTATCTTAAAAGTTTACGTAGCCACTTTTTTATGTAAAATGGACGTTAATTTAGTCATTTTTTGTACAGATTAATATAAGTGGATAGCTGTTTATTGAATATCATCGAATATAGTCTGGCATCATTTTCTTTGTTTTCATTGTCTTCATTGATAAGTTGCGCTTCGGTTCGAAGTTTACATCAAGACCTTTAAAAAAGATATGTATAAAGAGCATTTTCCGAAAAGAAGAGTTTTTGGATAATATTTCTTATGATAGCCATCTGGGTCATGTTTACAAATGTCTCCAAACAGGAAAACCTAGTGTCAAGTATACAGAATATCCGCAAAATAAGTCCGATCTCGTTATTAATAAGATTACTAAAAATATCCTCAATAGGTAACCTCTTTAACAAGTGTTTTGGTTAGATATTGAGCCCGTGAATGTCTGTGCATATTAACTTTTTCCAAGGTAATATCACAATGTAATTGGAGACTTTTGACCATTTCTTAAACTTACCTGAAAATAAGCGATTCAATTTGAGTGAAGACGTAGAGTGAGTGCCGTTTATAAACCTTGAAAGCAAGTGTAGCATTCAGTAGGTTTCACAATTTTCCAGCAACGTGGCAACTTTTTAAAACCAAAAGATACCTTTTAAAGCAGGCGTGCATTCCTGCGAAACGAGCGCAAGAAATAGGTTTTTCTGCATGTTTTCTATGAAATATATTTTAATTTACAAACGCAGTCGAAATCGATGATAAAAGGGCAGACTTATTAAGTAGCCACTTTTTACAGTACATACGCTCCGTTGGCGGTCGGAAAGAAGTTAGTTAAAAAGCCGGAATCCTATTGTGACTGAAAAGCCTTTAATAATGGCTACACGATTATCGGTATTACAACCTTACTCAATGCCGATTAGCGAGTGCGTATCAATCTTTTGCATGTGTTGAATGGTTATGCTTTTAACAGGAAGGCGGGCCTGTGGCGTAATGGTAAAGCACTAGGCGTAAAACTCAATAATCAAAGAAACCCATATCGAATCCCAGGTTATCCGATTAAAGGGTAAGGATGGCTAACGGTAGCCTATAAACCTTAAAGGACAATTTAATCAATAACCCTGTATGCGTATGCAGTAGATGACAGGGCTCACTTCTTTGACACGGAAGTAAGTTCTGCGCGAAATTTCTGGAAGACTTATTACTATTTTGCCTTATCTTCAACGCTAGCTTCAACATAAGCGTAAATCCAAATTCTGATCTTAAACGTAACTCTACCGGAATCTATAACTTAACCATTACCTTAACTCCTAATGAAAAAATCGTCCTAACTTTAAAATTAATTCCCCGGGGTTTGGTGCAACGCCGCCTTTACTTTTGGGATGGTTTGCTGTTTTATTAAGATTCACAAACATTCTAAAATGTAGTAGATAAGCCTAAAACGACTTGTTTATTCCTGATCAAGAACCGATAGTACAGCGAGCTCTTAACTAGATGGTTAGGAAGTTTGATTTTGATCAGACAGGTCGCGGGTTCGAAACTCGAGCGTGGCAGCAATTTTAGCGGCAACACTGCAGTCGGTTATTGCTAGCTGATGACGGCTTCTAAGCCAGAAATAGCTATCTAAGCATAAAAGCTGTGTTTTAGATTCATTAGGATTGTCTATATAGGGTTAAAATCGAAAGTATTCCGTAGCATGATTCCCAGACAAAACCGTCATGTCGGCTTTTAAATGAGTTGCTTTTCAGCAGCTGTTGTACAAGTGTACTAGCATTGTAAATTACGAAACAGTCTAATGCGATCACTGGAACAATTAGTTTATTTTTCGTCTCAAGTCTCGTATTTCCTCGCGCATTACTTATCAGAGACAATAGCAGACACGTGCCATTCAAACACAGGGAATTGAACCATTAATAGGGTACAGTTGCTATACTATTGTATACCTGCGATAATTACCGATTCCTCCCATTATCGAGGATAGTTGCCCCGCTTATGCCCTGATTGGTTGACGACCAGCCTGCACGTCGTCACATGCTGAAAATTTGCGTGTGGTATACCAAGTTGTCCGGCCAGATAATAGACGATAGAACGTATCCCAATAGTTATAAACTAGTTACCAATATAAGGTATAGAAGGCCGGAGTGTTAGGATAAGTAAATTTAGCATGGAAGGAGTTGAACACGAGTAATGGGTAAGTGAATTTCATACGAGTGCAAGTCCAGCCATGAGCGGGCTGCTCTGGGAGTGTCTGACTGTAAACAATCCCCCACACTATGGTCCTTTGTGGACTGGCCTTGAGAAGTGGATGGCCACTGAGGCCAGACACGTCCGTGACCTTGACACGTCTAGCGCGCACGAGAGACAGACATGCGGGACATACATGTGAGAAGAAGAAGAAGACTCGATCGCTGGGACAATATGTTTATTCGCCTGAAGTTTCGATATCCGTCGCGGATGCGTCATCAGAGACATGAGTAGCAGAAAGGTTCTGGGTCATACATGTGTTAGAATACAAGGTTGCTAGAGGCGTGAAGATGGCTCGGCGTCTTCGACTTCCTCGCGTTGCTGTTACAAGAAGCGGTTTGAGTGAGCGGTGGTTCTGATTGAGAATGATCAGAAGAAGCTGAGAACATTGGCCACCTGAAGGACCGATTTGTTCTCAAAGAGACTTGGACTGATGTCAATGAGGAAGAACTCGCTATGGTCGCAGAGGATGTCAATCAGGAAGTGGGAAGCTTCTGTGCTCGGATCGATGCTAAAAACATTCTCATTGATTGCAGTCGCTAAAGAGAACCAAGAAGGCTCGGAATGTTAGAAAAGGTGTATTTTATAGAGGCGGTCAATGTATAAGTTTTTAAGGCCTGCGATGAAGCCGGCACAACTATTGAGAAAATCAAGTTGGTCCCAGTACCTTGTTGATCCTCCATCACCAGGCTTGCAAAATAACAGCACGGGAACCTGCGGAGAATAATCAATGAGAGGGATTAGGGGAGGGGAATATGATGTAATTGGCCATGCCAAACAAATAGGAAGATGAATTAATGGAGAAGAAAATTCGGTCACTGGGACAAGATTTTCTTTGCCAGAAGTTTCAACATCCGTCGCGGATTCTTCGTCAGGGCCAGCAGCAGAAAAAGGTAGCAAAAACGGGTAATACGAGCGCAGGAATGTGCTGTATTTATAGGACAACAGTCATAACTGCACACTTATGAAAACGACGATTAACGATTATTGCTCTCTTGTGAGTTACTTGCTTACTGCTCGGCATGCGGACGGTGACCTGCTGAGCTTTCATCACGCGTGGTGGAAGTAGACGTGATGATTTCTTAGCAATCTGGTACCCAAATGTTGTCATGTGCGTTCCCCAAGTGACGAATTGCTTTAGCCAATCTGAGCCTCAGTACCGAATATGAATTGGGCATGTCGTTGCATTTGTTTATAGATTAGAGGCCCGTGAGCCATGGCTCAAGTGCTTCGAAACTTACACTATTGTCACCTTTTGCGTGAATTTCCGTATTATCAAATCTGAATGTTTGGCCGGATATCGTCGAATGAGTGGCAACTTTAGAATTCGCATAATTTTGCCGCACTGTTGCCGTGTGTTTGACAATTCGCGTCTTGAGACATCTTCCGGTTTCTCCGAGATAATTACTTTGTCTGCAACTGCACCAGATCCTAGTGAAGACTACTGGCAGTGGATCGTTAAGTTGCCTTAACTGATGCCTTATGGTGGCGTTCGGATTTTGAGCCACTTCAAGTGGTGCGAGAAGATGACCGACGGCAGCTGAGAAGTTTCTGGCATACCGTGTAGCTCGCCAAAATTTAGAGTCCGTGTGATTTTGTTGTCCATTGTGTTTGAGCGTACATTGGTTGAAGAAGTTGGGTGGGTAGCCATTCTCTCTAAACATCCGCCTAAGGTATTGTATTCGGCAGCCTTGTTTTCTGTTTTGCTGCAGTGCGTCTATATACGTCGATAGAGCGTCCTTATGCAAATGTGTGATGGCTGATTGGGTGGTTGTTGTTGAGGTTCAGTACTTGCATCGTGTTTGTCTCCTTCCAGCGCAATCTTTGCGACACAAAAGGGCATAAGTGAGGGCCAGCTGGTTGTTTTTCCTTCTTCGTCGTAAATTGTATGTCCGGCAAGATGCTGTTGAAAGGTTCTTTGAACGTGAGCACCTGATCCCCTTCGATGACGACGATGGTATCATCTACATGCGGCGCCCATAAATCTGGTCTGCAGGGGTGAAAGACCAGCGACTCTAACTGTTGTAGTACCACCTCGGCTGTGAGACCCGAAATCGGTGACCCACTGGTGTTTCCTTCACCTGCTCGTAGATTGTTCCGTCAAACGTGTAGTACGGCTTGAGACTGAACTTCAGTGTTAGGACGGCCTAACGAACAGTCTAAGCAAGCAGTTAGCCTTCAAGCAATAGCTACACTCAAAACAGGTCATCGATCGGCCTACACGCGTGAACGCTCATAAGCTGTCAATCAATCTACAACTTAAATTTCAAGCAGCATTCAGTCACTGCGTCACCAGCCAATCGCACCGGTGGCCAGTACAGAAGAAAATCTGTTGGGCTCAAGGGACGTAGTTTACACACGTTTTTGTCCTGAATATGCTGTCCTTCTTATGCTAAAATACTTCTGCTGTTGCACATTTTTTGTCGTGTTCTTCTTTAGGGGACTCACACAAGGTGTTATCAGGTGGTGGTTTCTCAGCCTGGGCTACCGTTACAACATTCAGGAGCTGGTACACGAACGCAGGCTATGTTTATATTTCAAACAGAGGGCATACGTTAGAAGAGCAGTCATGCATTCATTTAGCGAACCACGTAATGCATTCTACGGCCTGGTGTCAAGAAAAGGTTAAGAAGACCGGAAGCAGGCATCGGGCAAAGGTTGCTGGCGCCACTAAAGCCGCCCCTATGCGTGTCAATACGCCCCCTCCCCCTCCTCCCCTGATCAGCATTTGTTTTCGGCGCTCAACCCTAATAAGGCCTGTCATACCCTGATCTGACCCCCTCCCCCTGTTGGTCCAGTGCGTTTCTACTGCGCGGTCCCTTTAGGGCTCACTGCTTCTACACAGGGAAATCAATGTGTACACAGAATAATACATCTTCGATTCTGTTGGTCAATAGTTATATCGACCTGAAATTGTATGCTGAAAGACGTTATATTTGATCAAAAAGGTACATGCTAGATCTGCATTCAGGGCTTACAATCTACTTACTACATGTCTTCTGTGTAACAAAGATCAGATATTACTCAATCGGATTAAGAAAGTTTCATATAGGACTCATTCAAAGTTGCAGTGGCTGTGGACCAGGCGGCAGAATTTACCAGCAATGTTTATAATGGACAGATGCGATTATTTATGATTTTATTAATGTTTCATTATAATTTATTATTATTTATTTAAAACACAAAATCCTGCTTCCTCCAAGCAATTATTTTAAAGAAGGTGGAATTTTCTGCCAAATGCATTAAAACCAGTTACTTATGCAATTTATTCTAGCTAAGCTGCATTTAAGCACCTGAGATCATTGAAGTTTAGGAGAAAATGCATATAATTGAAGCGGTCAAATTCATATAGCGTAGTTGGTCATGCGGCCAGGAAAAATCCCGCACAAAAGCGAACAATATGACGTGACTGAACTGTCTGAGGAAACGGTGGCAGGATATTTAACACTATGACAGTACTTCCGTAATATTTTCTAAGCTATAACTCTTTCATTACGTGTGGTGTGCATTTAATGGAGCAGAGTGCACCGGAATCACAACTTAACCCATTTTAATGGCAACATTAAGTGAATTAACATGCCAAAGTGAGGGAAGAAGTGGCGGTTGGAGGTGCTTTCTGAACCTCAATCCACTTCCGGTGCTCTCCACTGAAAGTGTATTTGATCAACTTCGTAGTAATATTTTGCATTATCATAATCATTCAGTGTCAACCTTAATTTTCCCTTTCAAGCCGCTAGTGCCAGGAAGTAAATACAAACAAGTGAGTTCATTACCCCTGGCTGATCACGATGCTGTAGGAGTTTCATAAACATCTCTGTGTGAGCATCATTTGCGATCGCGAAAAATTAAGACTGATAAGAACTTAATTATCCTTCTTTGTTTCGGACTCCAGTTCCAACGTAGAATCAGAGGCATTATCAGATACGAATAATAAGTACACAGGTAGTTGCAGTCCTAACGATATGGCCTAGAATTCTCGTACCATGCCGATATATGCAAAAGATTGATGGTCTCTCTCTTATCGTTATTGAGCAAGGTTTTAATATTGCCCATCTTTTGAAGTCATTTCGGCCACGCTAAGGTTCCGGCTTTTAGTGAGCATCGTCCTGAATGCTAATAATACGTATGAATCCTAAGCAGTGGCTTCCTACGTAGGATAAATTTTTATCATTGATTTAAACGGTCTTTTTTTTCAAATATATTTCATGGAAAACGGAAAAGAGGACACAGCCTTATGAATACAGTTGAGAGGACGGGACCCAAAGCAAGCTACACTTGAATTTAAGGTTAAAAAACTGCGCGCTGTGTAAATTAGTTTTGAGAAAATCTACGCTTTTGCCTATGGTTTCAGAAAGGAGCCACATAATTCTCATGAAATATTGCTACAGATGTGGAAAGTGTTGCAAATTTATGTGTGGATGGATACAAAAATCGTAAAAAAAACTTATAATTTGAACATTTTTAAACCGAAAGATATCTTTTCTTAACGGATGAAATTTAAAGAAGCTGTAATTTCCTACCAAACGAATATAAGAAATGATGTTTAAGTGTATGTTTTCCATAAAATGTAGCTCCATTTATAGAGGCAGTTAAAATCAATGCTAAAAAATCATAAAAACTATGTAGCCTCTTTTTACAGAAAATTCTTTTTTTTAACGGCAGTAAAGATGTTCATTAAAAAGCTAACATCCACAGTGTCTGAAGTGCTTTCAAAATAGACTATACGATAATCAGTATTGCATCCTTACTCACTGCCGATTAGCGAGAGAATAACAATCTATCGTATATGTCGGCATGTTACACGACTTTTAGGCCACATTCGCCGCACTACAACATACGTATGGCAACTAAATACTCCATCCCATCGAGAATAGATGTCCGTTACCCGTGGAAAGATCAACACCATACTGGATGTTGGTACGATAATTGTTCTGCCACCCGGATCAGTGGGATAGCCGAACTGCATGCACCTGAGATCTCCTTAAATGGCTCATTTCTCTGGTCAAACCACGTTTCAGTACAGAAAATAGGCTGCGAATTGTCATTGACTTTGGCTCGTAAATCATGCCTTGGGCAACTCGTGACTCACACGATTGTCACCTCTTACGCGACAATTTCGGCCTCATCCAACTTTTCTGTGTGGTCAAGTCTCGTCGAATGGGCCGCAACATGAGAATTAGCGTCATTTCTCCGCGCTGCTGCCACGCGTTCGACAATTCGCGTCAGGAGCATACTTTCAATTTCGCCGATATCGTTGTCCTTTCCGCAGTAGCAGCAGATCCCGTACCAGACTGTAGATGTTTCTTGCCATGGCTGTGAGTCTTTTGCTATGACGTCTACTGGCTGCTTTTGGTCCGTGTGAGACTCCAGCTCCAAATGATTAAAGTATCAGATGAGAACAGCTAGGATTCCGTTCTAGCGATTGCCTTAACTTCATTCTGGGGCTCAAATGTTTGCTTGGATCGTCACTTAACAGTAATATCGGCTTATCGAAACAAACAGATCTATGAGGTAACGAATCCGACAACCCGCGTTTACCTGAGTGACATTTCAGTTTAATAGCAGTATCTCTTCGCATAATACAGGAACCTAACAACAATCCTAAAGCTTAACCTTTCAAATTGCTGCCAGGTCACTAGTTATACGTTTGCCTGTACCGTACTCACGTGTTTTGATTAAATGTGGCCGCTCGTTGTCAAGGCAAATGTGTTCTCACGCTATATTAACTCGTTTCGTTTACAGGGTAATAATCTGGCTTTTCAATGGTTTGCCATGCACATTGCATATATTTAGTGGTGTTTTGACCTCAAAAAAGACTTACATTTGCAAAGAGCTTATCAGAATTTGTTTTGTGAATTAGCCACGCTAAATTCAATGGTGCTTTGTTCTTTCACACTCCATCCTCAGAGAAATAGCTGCTTACTTTTGGTCCTGTATTGAACCTGGCATTTACAGTGGATGTGCTCATGAAATTGAAACCAACATTAAAAAAGATTGCTGCACGGGCTTTGCAATAATAAGAGCTCAAGCTATCTTGTCCGACCACGATGCCATCTTTTGAAGAAACCTCTTTTTCAATGCTTGTAAGTAGTTTGAGTGTTCCCCCGTGATTTTTCGCTGCTGCTTAAAATTGCAGTATAGAAAGTCTGCACAAAGGACTATTCGTTGTACCCTTCGCTAGGAAATTACGTTCTCTTCCAACCTTCTACTCGAGAAAAGTGATTTTTTTTCGGTTTCAAAAACTTAGTTGCATTTTTTGGAAAATTTCGAAGCCGACTCGCTCCAGAGCTATCCCAACCACTACCCAGCCATTTTTCTATGCGTTTTTACGGAGATCTCATGCAGGCCTCATAAAAATTCACAGTTAACGGGAATAAGGGTTTTCTGAATAACAAGGTTAACTTATGAATATCTAAGTGCGTTACTTAAAGATTGGGTGTTTAACGACGATGTTGAAGTCATATGATTAAGAAATTGCAACAGTAGGTTATGTTACCTCACTTTGCGAAAAAACTTACCTATGCTCGTATAAAATGACAATGGTGAAGGAGGAGGATGATTTAAGGGTTGAGTCTCATCGCGGAATAATAGTAAAATTAGTGCAGAAAATTAATAAAACTAAGCAGATTTCAACCCCGTTTATTCTAATAGGCCTATATACAGGGCCAAAATGCAGAGTTATATTTAACAAATGTATGAAATTCTACTGCATAGAAGATGAAGGCGTTTTAATTACCTCATGTTTTGGGTTGTCGTTCTGGCAAAACTGTCTGCCTAAATATATATTTTCCCGATCGACCCTCTTATTTAATTTGTGGCTGAACATTTAATTAATGGTTGGAGAGTGTAAGTAAATATTAAATTTTCTTGAAAGTGATTAAAAAATATTAAATTAAAAAAGCTAATGCTAAATATAATCAAGTTCATAAACATAAGCTCCTGCTGTTTTGGCAACTGATGCCTTTGAAGGGAAATTCAACATTATATTGGTGGAATATATCGAAAAAATTGAAAGTTTGGATACTGAAAGTGGAAAAGTTGGTAATTGGTACATTACTGCGAGGCCTGCAAGCAACCTGCCTAAATTTGCAAATGTTTGATCATTTCTCATATACCAGCGAGAACGCATTTACGAAAACTAATAAATAATAATCAGCAGCATAAGGCATATTAAATAGTTAAAAAATTTAATAAGAAGTACTAAATGTTTGTTTAGAAAAATAGAATGTTCTCGATAATCCCCAGGTTCTGGAGACCCAAAAAATACTTATAAGTAAGAAAAATTGATTCAAATATTTTGTTAAGTATAAAAATTAAAGCAACCATTTTCTTTATATAAAAAGAACTTTTCTTATGTCAAAATATTTTGTACATATCTTAATTAGTGGATTACTATTTATCGAATATTGTGGAATAAATTCTCTCATCATTTCGCTCATTTTCAGCGTCTTCATGGAACAGTTGATAAATTGCGCTTCTGATTGACCTTTAAAAAACCTTTAAAATGAGATATAAGTAAACAGCATTTGCCGAAAAAACGAGCTTTTGGATATGAATTCTTACGAAGATGCCCATGTCGGTCAGATGTGGAAATGCTTCAAAACAGTAAACCACATTGTCGAACATACAAAATGGCTGCTAGATACCACGCATATTTTTAGTGCTAAGATTAATAAATACGTTTTCATAATAGGTTACCTCTTTAAAAAGTGATTTTATTGGATATTCGCCGTACGAACTTCTGTTGATATTAACTGTTTCCAAGGCAACGTCACAAGCAAATTCGAGATTTTTGATGATTTTTTTAAGTTAATTGAATATAAAAAATTCAATTTGACCGGAGATGAAAGAACATACTTTCTCTTAATATCGGATTTTTTTCGCTTAAAGGGTTTTATTTCACAATCAGTTATAAGCTTGCGAATGCAAAAAACAGGCCACATATCTGACCATTTTTTGCAATACTTATTATTTTTCTGTCTGCTCCGTTTCTACCTGTCTTACACTTAGTAAGGCGTCATTTACATCACCTTTACGGTAACATGTATGGCAAAGATTGCTTATATGCACATAATTATCGGTGAGTAAACCCATTTTGTCATACAAACTTATTACTGCTCTTTATGAAAAAAAAATTACCGGAATAGCGAAATTTTATTTTTAAAACTTAAATTGTTACTTGTTTCTTAAAATAAAGGCGATTCTTTCAACTTGGCTTTTACTCTCATTTGATCATATTCGCACAAAATTCTCCAGTTCTGGAAGGAGTTATTTTTTCAACCTTTTTTACTAATTATGGGATTCTTCCACAGCACCATATATATCAATATAAAGTTTGGTTCTTTCTTACCTTATAGCATACGAAATTTCTTAAATCTAAACTTGCTTGTGCTTTAGCACAAATAAGTGTCTATTTCTCGCAATAACTTTAACTCAGGAGGCAGTTTTCTAAACCAAAGCCCTTCTTATTATTAAATCCACTTATTTGATAAAAATAACCTGTCCAACTATATACCAAACTATCAAGTTAAATTTCGTCATTCAAGTTTATTGCAGGAGTTGCAGGACTGTATATGTCAAAGGCAGAGAGGGCCTCTAAGTTCAGTCCTACCGTTGTTTCTGTTCGGAGCAACCAGACAGCAGGCAGATTGAATGAAGTCAGCAAGCCGCGCTTATGGCAGTCTATTGATCGGCGTACGAGCGGTTTACGCACATTGGTAATCAATCAATAATTTAAAATAAAAGATACGGCCAGCCGTTGGGTCACAAGCCAGTCGTGTCGCAACTCACACCAGAACAGTATCTGATTGGCCCAATGGACATATTTTTACACACATTTGTTACCTTAAATATGTTGTACTAATTACGCTTGAGGCCTATCATGACCGAGCCGCCTCGTATCGCTCCCCGTCACTTGTCTGTTCGTGATCTACCTCTCGATAGTCTAGTGGCGCGAAGTAACAGATGGCTGACACATGTGGGGACGAAAGAAACACCAAAGCTTCAAGTGCGGGCAAAGCTAACGGGAAGGTGGACTGCGGGAACGCAAGTGACGGTGAGATGCTTGCCACACAAAGCGGCTCAGCCGTGATTGGCATAAAACGTACACAAAAAGAACGACATATAACGGAAACCATGAGCCAGGAGTATTCATCCTCTGCAGATGGGTAGACGAAACAACATCAGCTGCAAAATTAACACCAAAGCCACGACATCAGACGAGGCTAACGGCGGTGTGGACCACGGGTGTGCACAGGGTTCTGTCGTAAAATTTAACCGTAAATAAAAAATCGATAAATGCCTTTGTGCGCTCATTCGTTGTGTCAGAAATGACCATCTGGCCTTGTGGGGTTGGCATAAGATGATGTGGTGGTCTGTGTGTTCCCCGAGCAGCAGTTTATCAAAAAACGTTAACTAACCAACAAATTTAAAGAAAATATTAAGCATTCTAAGTTTTTCATAAAAAGGTGGTCTCGGGGTGTGAAAAGAGATAGCTCGTTTTCAAAACTTAGAATCCTGAATAGCAGGTACTTTTATGGAGGCGGGAACCACAGTGTGCCCTTGAGCAAAAGGATCACGGGACAAAAGACGCTGCACCAAGCCAAGCTAACTCAGTCATATGAGAGACAGAGAAAGGTTAACATAATTTCGGAAAGTTCATTCCAAAATTTTCAGCAGAAAATGTCGTTCATTCGAAAGAGATATAATCATGCGCACACACTCACGCCTGCGGTTCAAATATTCACGGGCATCTCAGCGTGGAAAAAGACTAATCACTTTTAAGATCAGTATGTTCTAAAACGCTACTTGCATGCCATTGGCAAGAATATTCCAGAACGGCCGAAGCCCCGTAAATAAGCTTACGCTGATTAGCTACTTAATTCTGTGTTTCTGTTGGCCTGGAATAGGGTGGTTGTTCACAAACACCGGCTCTCTTATCTTTTTCGCCATCTAGCTGTCGGACTGTAACAGGTACTAAGCCATAAGTGGCATCCAAGTTTCCCCAACTTTATCAGAACAATTGCCTCTACAATAACGCGTCTGAATATTGGCCGTAAAACCAAGGGTCATTTCCTCATAAAACCTCGTGAATTTTATAAAGAAATTCGCGTTATGCAAATTCAGAGCACACTGTGTCCCCCAATGTTGTGGTTCAATAAATGAACGCTTGTCTTAAAAGAAGCCATACTGTCTCATAGAAATTAATAGCGATTTCTTTAGAAATATTATTTTTGAAACGCTCAAAATTGCAAACGCATGCAAAATCAATGTTAATAAGTAAACGTCAGTTTTAAATCTACAGAACCTGCGAGAAATATTTGTAAAGTTAATGTAAGTGGAAACAATATTGCGGCGATCGCTTAACGTCTGCAACAAACCTCGACAATTATTATGCAAAAAAGAAATTAAAATCAACGATAATAGTAATAGGTTACCTCTTTCAAAGGATTTCCGCTCGATATATTTCTGTCGAATATTTGTTAACTTCACCTTTTGCCAAAGTCTATTGAAGGTCTTTTTTGTGACTTTTCACTGTTTTAATGCTAACTTAGCACCTACGCCTTTTCGGCTGCTTAATAATCCGCTCGTATGTCTTTTCTGTATACGAAGCACACTCTTCTATATATGTTTACTGTTAGGCCCCGTTCTGAGATTGTTAATGCGACCCGATCGGTATCCTACCTACGCGTTAGTGGGCACAAGCTCATGCAAAATATCGTGCTTCAAATGTAAGATAACTTTTGTTGGAGGCTCACCCGTATATAAGGAAGTCGAAAAAATTAACAGAAAATAGTTGGATGCTTAAACACACGAATACCAATGGAGCTTATTATTGTGTCTTGAATTATAAAAACACAAAAAATTACAAATTGAATATTTTTAAATAAAAAATATATAAAGACAACGCAAGCGAAGTCGAGATATGTTAAAAAGCACAGGGATCTGTCAAATATTAGCGTACTTTATTTCCGCTGGAGTGTTTAAGTTTTTAAACTTTTAAAATTATTTACAAAACCACTCCTTATGCAAAGACCGTATATTTAGCAATACTCTACACAAGAGGTCGGGAACCTTTTTGACTCAGCGAGCGAAAAAAGCCAATATGGGAAATATATTTCATTCAAAACCATTTAATTTATTTTAAAATTGAATTAAACTGAATATAAATATAAAAAGCCTCTGGATTTGGTTATTGGAGGAACCAAATTCACAAAATCTTAAGTTAGTAATTCAACTTTTATCTGAAGGAGCCAGACGCTATTATCAAAAGAGCCACACCTGGCTCACTTGCCATACGCTCCCGACCTTTGTTCTAGATGAATAAATAACATGTATAGTCGTTTAGTTTCCGTTCTAACGCCTCATAAGGTAGGTTGCGTTTTTGTAGAATCTTATTAAAAAACACCAAGCAATAAATATTGACCCAACCGAAGTGGAATTGGTAACTCACGAAGATTATTGGTTAGTTAAGTTAACATTTCACGGAAATTGCTCCTTTAGTACGTCCCCATAATTTCAGACGATGAGCAGAGCCTAGGCAACGGTCGCCCACTAATCCACTTTATCCGGTTGGAATTTACTGCATTGACGTCAACCTACTTACAGATGCATACTTCCTTCCTGCGTGATGTCTTCGGGGAGAGAGTATTTGTGACTTTAATGTGATGAACGGACATCAAAGCTCCTTGCTGTCAAACTGCCGTCCTGTTTGTGCGTGTGTGTGTCTGCATGCCTAACTGGAATAAGTGGTCTGGTCTCCTTTTCGATACTTGGTATGCATGCAGTGAAGACGGCCTGTCGGGTTTTCTTTGTGATACATAGTCGGTTGAAAATCTGAGAACATGAAATAGCTCATCATAACATGGTTTCTTTATGGCTGCTGAAACTTCGTAAAACGTTGGCTGACTCCCCATTTTTTAAATGTTCTACTGTCATCATCGATGAGATTGACTGGTTGAACCTGCCGGCATTGGGCTTATCGATTTTCGTATCGTTTGCTGCCTAATTTCTCGTATGGATGCCTATCCAGCCTGACGGCCGCTGGTGTGGCGTGTCCTTGCCTCGGTCGAAGTTGCTGGTAAGTCAGCTTCTTCTGCTGGTGTGTTCGGCGCGGGGCGGTTTTGCTCGCATTTATGAAGTTCCGTATGGCATTGTCGTAGTGTTTATGCACCTAATGTGGCAGGACTTTAATGGCTGCGGGAAGGTCTAGGTGCCTGTTGATAGACTTGGCAACTCAATACCAAATTTTAAGCCTGTGACAAGCCTTGGCCTAAGATGGTCGCCCTTAAATGTGAAAATATAGCCATTCTCTGCAATATGTGTTGAAAATTGTGGGTTTTGATCTGACCTCCGAGCTGCTAGTTTGTGTTCATTAAGGCATTTCTGCAATTTCTGCCCTGTTTTTCTAGTGTTATTTCAGTTCCTATCACTGCAAGCCACCTGAAGAGGAAGCAGGTTTACCAATAATCCTGGTGACCATGCGCAAGAATTACTACTCCAGCTCATGTTTCTCGCAATATGCCGCTCTTTTTTCCTTGTGCGTATTCCACCATTCCAGGAGGAGCTGCTGTATGTGTCTCGCACCTCACATTCGGCCTCCTTGTTGACCCTTTCTGTCACCGTGGTGCTCGTGTAGGTTTCGTCTCCATATGCAGTGGTCGCGTCAGCCCGTCTCGCTCTTGTGTGTTTAACGTATATGCATGTTGGCCGCAGAGCTGGTTGTCGACCCCAATTTATCCACGCTGTGACCGCTCGCTGATAGGTAGCTGCTTAATACAGGGGAGGGGGAAATAAGTGTAGCGGTTTGTGGAACAGTCGGTCAATATTCATGTTTTTTTCATTCGCCTTCATGTGTGATTATCACCTCGGCCCACAATTTCAACGTTTTCAAAGCTTAAGTCGTGCCCAATCTTTGCGGCATAGGTAGCTATATTCAACGAACAAGCCAAGGGCCTTACAGTCAGCTGATGCTCGTGCTTTAGCATTTGTAGCTGTCGGCCAGTTTTTTCAACATAACTAGAATTCTTACAACTGCAGTGAGGTTGGTGGACAATGGCTGATTTCGCCTGCTTTACTATCATTTTTTGTCATCGCATTACTTGTTGCCGGATTGCGGATGCAGGCCTGTGGGCATCCCCTATTCTGAGAGGCGTGCAGATCAACCCCGATTCTAGCCACAATTTCGAAGACTTTTTTTCATGTACGGGATACTCCGCCACGACTTTGGTAGGCAAAGCTCTTGAGTCCGTGTGTTCGGTGGCAATTTATTACGTTCAGTTAAGGTTTTAGGGTAGACATTAGCTCTGAAATGTTCTAGGAGTAGCTTTATCTCATCCTGTTTGGCAGCTGGCGGTTGAAGTGGGTTTCTGTTCATCGGTTATGGCTTGCGTATAAAGATTGTCGTATGTTCCAGCGGGTGGTTGCTATTATTACACAATATTTGCGTGTTTACCAGTTAACGATAGATCGAATTTGCCATTTTTTGCTTCCGTTTAACGGCAGACGAAAACGTCCAGGATAGTGTCTGTCCTCCATTTCTCCTCCCATCATAAACTGTAGATCGGAAAAAATCGAGTTTAACCGATCTTTGTAGTGGTTGATTCTGCCCTGGTTGATAAAATCAAACGTTTGCTCATTTTTGGTCGTAAAGGTTTGCTATATTTTTCAATAAACTCAGGTGGATATCCACGCTTTAGTGAAGTAGCTTTGAGACAACCTAATTCTGCGTCCAAAATATCCCCAGAACAGATATTTCTAGTCATCTGGAAAAGTTTATAGACAAATATGACAAACCTCTACGACCAAAAATTAAACGTGTCATCAACGCAGCGTATCCAACATCTGGGGTCGTAACCTCCGTTCAGCTATATTTTACGGCATGCTCGTTAAAAAGCACCCTTTTACACAATCTTGAAAAAACTGGGCAGCTAAATCATCCCACTATTTGTAGTCTAGTTTTCAATAGCTGAGCAATCATCAGTTAGTATAAGAAAGGAGAAGCGAATCCATCAATTCTCACGGTGGGTTCACTAAAACTTGCAAGTACTGTGTGATGACGCCACTCTCTACAAGACCCTGCAGTTAAACAAGAAATTGAGGGACTTTTGGATGATGGGTTTGAGAATAAATCCAAAACATCGATCTCTCGCATTGACTTTTTGTCAAACCATATGAGTAGCAAGCTAAGGTTCGATTTGGCAAACTGTGATCAGTCTTTGTTTAGCGTTGAATGCATGTGATAGCTAGCAGAATCCAAAATTAGTCGGCAATTTAGAAAATAAGTAAACCTGATATATTCACTTTATTTTATGATGCGTAAAATGTTGAGGTCCAAATATTTTATCATCAACCCCCAAAGAAGCCCAAGAAAAAGAAGGTACGATGACATGGACCGAATTAGACGGAAAAAGACAATGAAAGAAATCGCGTGTCCGAAAGGTCACTCTCAATATAATTTGGTGCATATAACCGTTACTTCCTCTTCGTCGTCCTTAGGGTCTGATAAAAACCCTTTCGTTTAGTATAACATCTGAAATATGCATTGTTAGCTACCATTCCAGTGCAGGAAGGAATACTTGTGTTGATTTTTTCCATAAAATATATTTGATTTTAAAAGCGTATTGAAAATCAAAGATAAACTTGCATTCTTCTGAGGCGGTATGTTCGTACTGTGGCATACTTAAGGCAAGCAGTCAGACAGGAAGCACATTCGTGGCGGACGGCAGCAATGCCTGTTCCCCCTTCGTCCTCTTAGGCTTGCAGCACCAAAGAATGCGTCGTCACAATAAACTGTTCCAATGCTTTCTTTAAGTGGCGCTCCCGCCCCCCCTGGCTTGACCTCGCATCTGCTTCTAGCTAACCGATAACAGCTTCGCCAGTGTCCTTTGTCCTTCGGCTTTCCGGCGGCCCCCACAGTTGACCTCAGCCTATTCAGTCATGCACACACGTGCGCACACACCCGCGTTTACACGCACGTCCAAATAAGCAGGCCTGCCTAAGGGCCACTTGAATACCATCCTTTGGCAAAGACCTTTGCTGGCGAGATTCCCTCGAGCAATTGCAACACACCAATAACAGAGCACTTGAACCTGTTACGCAATCCTACTTAAGCAGCTGCCGCCACTTTCACTCTTCCTTAGTTCTGGCTGGACGCAGCCAACACTAGCCCTGGCTTTGCTAGTGGCCACTTGCCGCCTAGGATAGCAATTGGGAGTTCCGTACACAATAAACCACTTCTCCTGGTGACTTCTGCCTTTAAACTTCCAACTTGGGATTCCGCCTGATGATCGTAGTGATCCGAGTACAGACCGCTTCAGAACTTATCAACTTGTTTTCTTGCCTCTCCGTTGGTCAGCATTTCTCTGCTTTAACTTTGAGTAGAATTTTACTAGTATTTTGGCCGCAACGGGACCCAATTTAACCTATTTTCTAGTCAATACTCCAGCAAAGATACCAAATACTCAATAGCCGTTATAGCTGGCCATTACAACAAAAACAATGGGCCATAATTTGGCGGCACTTGGAGCCTACTACTGCTTCCTAAAAAATACCCATTCACTAGTCATCGTATTTGCCCTCAGCCTGTTAAAATACGCGAAGGAGCTCACCAGATTCGCCTGCCGAATATTTGTATGTCATCAGCCAGTCATATCACAGACGGAGACCCAAAGGACCTAGTAATTAGAGCCCCATGTAAGCTTTCAAGGCATGGCTGAAGTCCAGTTTTCCCGACATCTAGTTTTTCATGGTGGGAAAAGGAGAAAAAAGCAACAATCAGCTGCCTTTCTTTCACGTTCAAGTTAAAAAACACTGGCAGACGGGAAAATAAGGACAACGGTCTACCGTAAGACAACTCACGTCAGGTACCTTCTCCACTTCCAAAGTAACCACTCTGTTGGTCACATACGCAATTGCGTGAGAAGCCTCTTCTGACGTGTTCAATCACGCTGTAACGACGACGGTGTGAAGCAGGAGGAGATGGAGTACTATCATACCCTTTTTTAAAGCCAACGATTTTCCCAAATCCTTAAGCTGCAAGTGCCTTAAGAAATCTCGCGTTTATCGGTCGAGCGAATAAAAGCCGAAATTCTGAGTCGCCCTGCCCTACGTGAAAAACGCTTAAGAAGCGACTGCACGACTGATAGAACCCCTAGGGATTGGAGCGATGCATGGACTAGAAACGTTAAAATTAGCCGTGGTCAAAGGCATGCCATGCAAAAATTTCGATTGCTGCAGAAACAGGCAAACGCCGGGGCACAAGATTGCACGAATAACGACTTGCAATAAACCTTAAGGACAAGCTCTTTTTGGTCTATGATCATGTGCAACAGTTCAATGTCTTCGCCTTTAAGAAAATGAGGGTTGTCAGCTGGGCCAATGAGAACATAACCAGAATAGTATTTGAAAGTTGGTCCTAAACTAGCATAATTAACAGAGCCATGTACATTAACACTGCCTACCAGGTGCCTCGCACAAAGTTCGGATCAACTCGGGCAGGGCTGGTAGGGCAAATGAGCACGCGGGACCGAAAGCTTACGCTCACGGAAAATAGGGGTGGAGGTCGGAGGTCACGCAGCCAACATCAAGCATTGTGTCATCGAAGAACCCGCGAAGCAGATAACAACTCAAGCGAACAGCAACGAATGATTAGTCAACCAGTTTATGTGGGGAAGGCCAGCGAGCACTTTGACTTGCTTACAAGTTCGCTGGCCCCAAAGTTGGCAAAGGTCACGCAAACCCGCCAGCAGCTAACCTCGAATTTACGATGTGACGTCGGTAACGAACAGGCTGACAAAGTTTGCGCGTCCAGCACGACTATAATACGAGGCAGACGATAAGACAGGCTAACTCAAAACCACAAAACGCAGCGAATACAATACTCTGAACGTGAAACGAGAAGGGTTCCGAAGCGACAGTTAAGATATAATTTGGTCCATAAAATTGCCCCGTTTCCTTCTTTTTCTCCTTTGGGAGATGAACGCGATAACATAACCGGAACTCGAATCTTTACGCATCTTGATAATTTCCTATACGTTTCCACTTCATTGTAATGCAACGATTTCGGCTCTACTCACAGGCATAGAAAGCAGTCATTTATGGACTCCTTTAAACACACATAAATCCGGTTTAGCTCTGTTTATTTTTACATCTCCGCTCTGATTTTATTGCAGATCAACCGAAGAAATCTTCGCGTTTTTCGTGTCGATTGCATTCCTCGTTGAAGCCTACCGAGACCTCGTTAAAGGTAAAGCATGCCTTCTTCTTCTCCGATCTCCTTGTGCATGTCGAAAGTGGCAAGAAAATGTCACGTCAGTTTTGTTTGTCCAGCTAGCTCTGCATCCCACTGACTTGTTCTGTCTTTCAAACAGAATTTGAAACCTACTACTCCTGTCAGTCGAGAATGCTAAATGGCAGCGAACAGCAGTGTCCAAAGCCGACAGTGCTGAACTCCACCCCCGTCCACCCCATGGCCGACGAGCTCGAGGCAGGTCCTCCGGCTAGGCAACTCACACGCGCCCTGACTCGTGTCCTCCGTTCAGCCCTGCTATCGGAGGAAACCACGCTCAATTTAAGTCTCGAAAATTTAACCACACCCAACAGCACCGAATTACCCGACTGTAAACCGGAGGTCTCTCTGCTCTACCTTTTTCTAATGTTTTGCACCCTATGGATGTTCATCTCCATGCTCAATTTCACAAAAACGTGAGTTTAAAGCTATCACTGCAACTAAATGTTTGCATTCCATTGATATATATATGTGGGATGAAGATAGCTATGCATTCACCGAAAAAATTTCCTTCTTTTTCTAAGATTTCCAAATCACAGATGAGTTCATTGTTAGGGTCAAAGAAGAGGTAAAGAATTGATAGCAGTTTTGCGATGTAGGAGCCAATTAAGCATTAGTAAAGCCAGCACGGAGGTCATTTCGCTGGGCCCTGTATATAGGTAGCAGACTAATGCGTTGATTGACAGTTATTTTCAACTAATACGCGGTCTGAATTGATTCGTGGCTGTGACGTTGAACGCTTGATCAATTATATAGAGCAGTCACCTCCGGTTCATTTTTTCTGATGTATAATAGGTTCCTCTGTCTCTATAACTGCCGCTATAAACCTCGAATATGTAAAGAAGGGTTCTAGTCATCAGCAAGCATTCCATTTTCCTCATCTGTCAATTGCATTGAACAAACTTTTGACAGTATTTTAACCCGCGACCGTTGGCAAACGATTCACCAAGTTGTTCTGCCTAAAATTAGTTGAACCGCATATTGCACAGGTATTTTTAGCAAGTTTTATCCTGATTGGCTCGTAGGTGCCCAGCATTAATTTTCCAATTACCTTCTTTATTAGCCCATCCTGTCCCATTAGTTTGCGAAGGGCATCGCGTTTAGGAACGATGAACTTTTTCCGACAAATTTACTTTTTTAGCGAATTTGCTGTTTCGCCATTACCTTTATGTGGCACTTACGCTTCAACGACATTTTGTGACAACTGTTGAATCAAACGAAGGAGAACGCAGAGTTCCGCTTTGGTTGATTGGTCAACCATAAACGTTGAACTCTTCATGATACCACAATATAGGAAGATATTTGAACAGACAAGTGAGCTAACTTTGGCCCCTACAAGCAGAAAATTCCTAATTCTGCTGTCCCACCAAAGAAATCAATTTGTTGGTCAATTGTTGACAGAGTTGGCTTGTATGTAGATCTGCATTTGTCGAAAAAAATACGCTGCAGCGATGGGGCCTAAAATTACGTTGGAGAAACTGGACGCAATTTGCAGGCCCGCCTATAGAAACAAAAAGGGCGGCCTGGAGGCTACAACCAAACTCACAGCTTACAGCACATATTGGAGAAACTGGCATCAACTTCGATATTCAAAGGACGACCATGGTAGGCCGGGGAGCCTCAAAAGCTGAAAGATTGACGCCTGAGGCATGGTACTCAGAGGCCAAGTCTGTCAAGATACATCTGGATTTCCCTGCGGCCTACAAATTCGTTAATCAATGTCCGTTGATAGCCAACAGAATGCATTCGTACCGTTCCGTCGTGGGACTTTCTTTAAAACGCCGCCAGTATCAGCATAGCTGTTAGTTAATGTGGACAGATAAATATTTCCAGGAAATGTAGGCATTATTTCAATTGCAATTTCTGCCTCATTCACCGTCATCAGCCCGTTGTACACAACTTCAAGTGCTGCTCCAGCTAAGGCTTGAAACCGCGATTATTCATTTCAAAGTCTAGCACTCTATCTATTGAGCCACAAGCTCATTGTTTTGGTTGTTAATATCGAGAAATACTGACATGCCTAGGTTAATGTTCACCAATCGCTACCGGAACTGACTCGTACAGCACTAACCTTGGGTACATTCTTGGGTCATTCTGGTCTCCCTATTTCGTTGCCAGCAATACTATCTGCCAAGACTAAGAGCCTCTGTGTGGCTGCTGGCGGGGCTTGAAAATAAGTTCTAAGGCATTGGCACAATTTCTGGTTTATTCACCATAATCAGCCCGCTGCACACAGCTCCAGGGCTGCAGACACCTCTTTCCCCCCTGGCCTTGTTGGCTAGAAGTCTACCGCTCTAATCACTGCGATCCGAGCTAATATTCCTGATAGAAATCCGCCAGGCAATCAGCCTGTGGTGCAGTGTTTACAGCGTCGAGCGTCCAACCAAGGCAACCCGGGTTCGGGATTCAGGTGGTTTACCATGTGGGGTTGGATAAGAGGTGCTGATGACGGTTAATAACCCAGAAATGGCCATTCCAGTCTTTTCCTGCTTTGTGGGATCCATTTAATCCTGTCCCACTAGTCGCTATGAAACTGCTTGCGCAGGCACTGACTGTGAGCTCCAGGATGAAACGAATCTCCATTCTTTCACTCCCAGATCGGTGAAGCACATATGTTCATCATATTACCGACCACAACCGACAAATCAGCAAGCTTGTGGTACGATGGTAGAGTGATAACCTCAATGCACAAATTGCCCGGGTTCGAATCGCGGGAATGATGACTAATAAGCCAGAAATAGACATCCATGTTTTAGTCTGCTATTTCGGATCCATTCCATCTTATCACACTGGTCGCAATGTTGCCATTTCTGGCTTATTAGCCGTCATAAGCCAGTCATACCTAATCTCAAGAGTTGGAACTCTCGAGATTAAAACCCGGAACATTTCTCATTGGGTTTAATACTCTTCCTCGGCACCATGGGCTCGTTGTGTTGCCGTCTGTGATCGTGAATATGATGGAACTGTGGTGTTCATCCGATCTTTTTGGTATGGGCACATACGTGTCCCGGAAATGCCTTGAGGGTCGCACTTGAGTGATATCAGACTCGCGCTTAGTGACCTCAGAAATTTAATGAAGTGGATCCGACAAAGACAAGGGAGACCGGAATAGACACTTCTGGCATGTAAACCGTCATCAGTCAGTCATACCCAATTTCCAAACACAACCGACGAAGCAACCAGCCCGTTATGCCGAGGTATAGAATTAAACTCAGTGACCGTGTGTCCTGGGTTTGAATCTCGAGGGTTTCAACCCTTGAGATTGGGTATGACTGGCTGATGACGGCAAACATTCCAGAAGTGCCCATTCCGGTCTTCCTTGTTTTCATCTTATCCTATCCATATATGAATATAGAGGATGAAATTACTCCGACAGAGCAAAAGGAGACCGGAACGACCATTTCTGGCTTATTAGCCATCGTCAGCCAGTCGCACCCAATCTCAAGTGTTGGAACCCCCGAGATTTGAATCCGCGACTTTTGGTCATTGAGTTCAATACTCTACCACTAGTCCAAGGGATCCTTGCTTTATCAGTTGTTATTGGGAATATGATGAATGTATATGTTTTGCTGATCTAGTAGAGGACCAATTAAGTTCCGCTTTGCCCAGGAGCTCATAATGTAAACCCGCCAGACCATCACATACGGACTAGGATGACACGATGTAAGGCAGAACTGCATTACCCGCAACGACCAGGAAGACTGGAATGACAGTTTTCGGTTTATAGCTCTTCATCTGCCAGTCACAGGCAACTCCAGGGGTGGTGACTAGTGACTGCTAGGTGGGCTCAAGGGAGAACTCAAAGCCATTTTTATATTCCCGATCGAAATCAACAGGGCAACTAGACCGTGGCGTCCTGGTTAGAGCGTTAGACTTTTAACCAACAAGAGTGCGCCTCGGGGGTCGAAACTTTTAGAGTTGGGTATGACTGGCAGATGATAACTAATTAGCCAAAATTAATCATTCGTGTCTCCCTTTTCTTTGTCGATAATGTAATTAAACATATGTAAACGATGAAGACGTTATATTATACTCCTTAAAAGATACCGGTTAAAAGCCCAGGCGCATGTTTCGTCGAGGTTTCTGCTGCTGAATGATGCAACAACCAAGGTGTCGGCTCCCCAGTCGGTCTTCCAGCGTCCTCTATGCCTTCTGGAGGTTTGCCTTTTAAAAAACCACATTTCCCGCTCACCAACCTTCATGCCATGTACCTAATAACTTCTGAAATGATTCCCTCAAAATACTTGTATATGAGCAATTTTGTTTTCCCCTTAAACAGCCCCTTCCTTACTGCAAGAAAACGAGAACTCATCCGGGATGTCGCCCTACCGTCGACGGTCCTTGTGATGTCCTTTGTCGGCTCCTATGTCTTCAGGCACATTGATTGTACGTTTAAGCAGTAAATGCCATGTTCATTTTCGGTTTCCCATGCTTAATGCAACAGTTTGTTTAAATTACCCCAAATGAATACTTTGCACGAGGCGCCATAAGCAGTGACTTTTGCGCACTCATAAAGTTGAAGTGGTTTTTACTGCTCAGTGGTCGTCACTTACAATTTTAATGACCGCTCGGTGTTCGAATGCACCCTGCCACCTTATGTTGGCATAATTATGCGCCATATAAGTAAGATTGGCTGCTTTGTGTAAAGAAAGTATCGAATGTCAAAGTCCAGCTGTGTATTGCATGTTTTTAGTAACCTCAACACGAAATTCTCACGGACAATCACGAACACTAAAGGTCACGTTCAGTTAGTTTCGTTCGAACGAGATGATGACAACGACCAATAACACTTACCTAACTTTTTTTATTAATTGCTTATTTATGATTGCAGTCATTGGGTTATACAGTGGGCGTCATGTAACATTGAAGGTGATATAAAGTGCGAAGTATAACTTGACTGGGGCCGACCTATCGGAAATAACAAACATTTTCCGTAGATTTGGATTGATATATCGTGTTGTGACCTTTTAACTACGAACTCTTCAACATGTTTAAACCAGTTAGTAGGGACATACAAATGGTCACTTGTCCGTTCGAAATATGAACAAAAATGGCACTTGCTGGACTAGCTACATTTGAAGTCAGCCATCCTAAGTCTTGTGAGACAGAAAACTAGGATATATAGCGTAGGCGCCACAATTCGTACAACATGCCAACATATGCGAAAGCTTGATCTTCTTTCGCTAATCGACATTGACTCAGGTTGTGATATTGATTCTCGTGTAGCCTATTTTGATGTTATATTTCAGTCATGAGGGGATGCGCGCTTTTAAACGAGCTTCGTTCTCAACACTAGCAAAGCCTACCTTTTGTAAAAACTGGCTACTTAAGTAGTATATCTTTTTGTCATTTATTTTAAATACCTTGGTAAATCCAAATATGAGGAGGTTTGGCAGATTTGCTGAATTTCAGTTTGCCCAATTAAGAAATCCTGCTTGGGCAGTCAACTTGCTGTTCAGTATTGGTGGATTCCATATAGCAGAAAAGTTGGGCGGGTGTAATTAAATTCATAGCGCGAGGTAAGGCATTTATAGCTTAGCGGTTATCTGTTGGCTTCCAGTAAATGCCTTCTCTAATACGTGGGTCCAAATCCCACCGAACGCTTCGAGTTTTTTCACAATTGAGTCAACACAAATTAAAATATATTTAATGGAAAGCATTCGCGAAGAAAATAATTCTTCTACTCGTTTAGTAGCAAATTACGCCCTCTTAAATTTTTTACTTAAAGAAAGGGTATCTTTTGGTCTGACAAATGTTTTTGATTTGCCGCATAATTTTAAAATTGAGTAACTGTTATACTCGAATTCAAGGTTTACTAACTGCGCGCTATGTGCATCCTATTTAATAAAAAGCACGTTTTTGTCTTGGATTTAGCGAAAAAGTCACGTAGTTCTCATATATTGTTGCTGTGGATGTGGGACATGCTGTATACATCAATGACAGCATGAATACATGAACAGATGTGATGTATAAGGATGAACACTTCACAATCGTAAAAAGAGTCATCATTCGAAACATTTTTAAAACCAAAATATACTGTATATTTAAGTATAAAAATTTAAGAAGGCATTATTTGCTACCAAACGAATGCAAGTAATGAATTTCTTGTGTATTTTTTCCATAAAATACAGTTGCATTTGTAAAAGTAGTCAAAATCAATGATAACAACGACTACTATTAAAGTAGTTACTTTGGAAAGTGCATTTGTTTTGTTTACGGTTAGAACGAAGCTCATCAAAAAGCGCACATCCTATCATGACTGAACTATAACTTCAGAATAGGCTACACGATAATCAGTATCGCAACCTGAGTCAATGCCGATTAGTGAAAAAGTATCAATCTTTCGCATTAGTCGGCAAGCTGCACGAATTCGGGCGCGTTTTGTAGAATGAGCCCGTTTTGCGAAGCCAGAATTATGTTCTTTTGTAAATAAGTTGATCCTTTTTTACTTTGTTTGATAGATGTTTCATTTGCGTCAGACAGTCAAGTACACAAGCAACCGTGGTCGTGCATTTTTTACAGAATACTTAAAACCGGCAGCATGATAACTTGCCAGTTACAGAGGATATGTCGTATTGCTTTCAAAAACTACCCGGCGATGGACGTAAGTGTTTCTCTACTTCAGCCATCATCACCATTGCCCAGCTTTGTCTACTGCGAACGGAGCAGTTAATAAGTAATGAATGAATAAATTGTATATGTTAGGCACAAGTGACTTCATTTTTACAAACTTAGTGCTGCGGTTAAAAAAATACAATTTTGGTACCCAACGCTGCGTTTGAGTTACTGTATAACAACAGGAATGAGTATTATGTTGTGCAGGTCCGATTTACATCAATATTAGGTTAAATGGTGAACTGAGGAAGCGGTAGTGTAAATAAACTCTTTCAAGGGAAATCGGTTGCAGAGTTCAGCGAGCCACCGATTTTCAAAAAATATATAGAACAATAAATTGCTCACATAGGTAGTTAGATTGATATAGGCTGGTGTGATGCAGTGAGGTGGGTTCGTAACGCTCCTTATCGTGGGAAACAATCCAACAGCGTCATAGGTGTGAGACAATATGAGCTCATCTGGACAACCGGGTCGAAACGGGGGAGGAAGTCACGAGGATGCGACCAGGTAGACTGCAGACTCCACCGACAAGTTAGCGAAAACGTAAGAATCCACGATGATCATCCATAGGGACTTCAACGACAACCGTCAGCCTTGCAAAACGGAGAAACGTTTACATCATGTGGAAGTAATTCTTGACTCTTCGAATTTGAAGTAGTGGTAGTGGTCTTAGAAGACGGGGTGGGCTTGTACTACTAAAAGGTGTGCTAAATGAAGAAAATGGTGGGTCGGGGTAGCTTCCGGAACGCTACTCTTATTCGACTTTCGATATGCTATTTAATCGTCACCAATACGAACTTATTTTTGAATTTATTGTCGCCACGAGTCTGCGGTCAGCCCGAGTACTTCCAGCCAGCTATTATGCCTGAGCTCCCCGCTCTATTTTTAGCCCTTTTGTGGGCTCTTTTCGATGCATACTGTTCATGATGTTGTGTCAAACGAATCTGTACCATGTCCTAATGAATAAGATAACAATTGAAAAGAAGGCAAGCTGGGATGCCATACCAACAGATCTTGTTTCAGTGCCTCGGTGGTTGCAGCAGCTGGGGTTGAGTATGGATGTTTGGTAAAAGCTAACTATGGAAGGCCTTTTCCCTGATGTGAATTTACAGCCTGAATATACTGCAAAAATATCGACGTAATAGCAACTGGAAACTCGCCTGTCTCCAAAGATATTCAAAATTTTACTTCAATGATGTACAAAGAAATCAAATTTCTATTTAACGGCTGAGTATATGGACACAATTTGACGGAGTAGCGTTAGGAAGTCTGATTGGCCTGACCGTTTTGGGTCACCTAGAGGAAAACTTCTCTTCAAAATTGACCAGGATGCAACGTTGCAGAAGTTTAGTGGGTAACGTCTTCGCGATTGTTGATGACATTCAGGAAGTTGATGATTTGCTGTCAACCATGGATAATTTGCATCCAAATCTCAAACTCGCGATGGAAAAGGAAATGGGCAACCGACTTTCTTTCTTAGACGTTCACAGGTTTAGACAAAAAAGATGGCTGCACAACAGGAATGGTTTTCCGTAAGAATACGCGGAAGCCCTAGAACTTGTATTACCAAACACGACCATTTTAGTTACTTCTATCGATATCGATGCGACAAATTAATTTGTTTAATATAATTACAGGTGCATTGCACATACATAGAGTGAAATGTCTGCCCCATTTTATACCAGACCAGATTCTGCAATGCGCTTACGATAGAAACATCTTAAAAAGAATAAATATGAGGAAAGTGTAATTTTCTACCAGAAGAGTGCAAAAAGAATGTATGGCGTATTTAGTCAATAACATATATATATATTAGGGCATGCAAATTCAATGAGAAAAATGCTCACTTCTTAAGTGGCATTTGTTTACAGAATATAATTCCTGTCAAACGGAAACATATTCGCAAGCCGGCATCCCAAAATGGACTTAAATATATTAAGATTAGGTCTCATGCTTATCAATATTACAATCATGCTTAGTAAATATGCTTGAACCGAAAACACATTGCAGAATTTCAGCTGACATTTCAGAAGCTAGATAATTCATGAAGATAATAGTGGGGAGGACGCTCAATATTTGCTTTGTTGGCTGACCGTCGCCTCGCTGTATATTAAGCATCATCTAGAGCCCTCACGGATGGTTACAGTAGAGGAAGAATTGCATTCCGAAATGCACAGACGTGTATGATCTGTTGTGGCTTACAAACCCTCGTCAGCCACTCTGAACAACAAGAGTTTCTACCC
The DNA here is from genome assembly GCA_036362985.1 of Ligula intestinalis. NCBI lineage: Eukaryota > Metazoa > Platyhelminthes > Cestoda > Diphyllobothriidea > Diphyllobothriidae > Ligula > Ligula intestinalis. The sequence continues at coordinate 6,295,911 of JAYGXS010000009.1, forward strand.
TCGGGTTTTGTGATCCGTTGAGGAATTACGGCTCTATGCTCGCGAGATTTGCGATCGGACTTAAAAGCAACTCCTCCAGAAAAAGAAGAAGAAGCGATCACTGGAACCAGAGATTTATTGTCCTGACGTTTCAAATTCCCGAAAATTCCCATTGAAAAATTCAGAAGATGAATTGGCGAACATACGTTTGTTTTCGATAATTCTCATCAGGCCTTTACATTTATAGGGTAATTAAGTAAATTGATTATGCGAGTTAGTAGAAAAAAGGAAGGACGGTTGTCAGGGGAGGGGGAATGGGGGGGTCAAAACGGGGTCAACATTTGATCCGCGTTAGGGGGAGCTGGTAGTCGGTTGAGGTGTTAAGCCGCTGGCTGTTGGATTAGCAGCTTTTGACCATGGTAAATGTGGTGCCGCCACGAAATTCTTTTGGGCGCAAAGGATGGGTTGGCGTAGTCTGATTGCGGCCGCTTCTGCCGTAGCCAGGAGACGCTGTCCAAGAAATTTTGAGTAGCTTGAGGGTACCTTGTAGATAACTCGGAAGGCCTCTTTGGCATCCACGCGATGGTCAGAGTCTACCAGATGCGTTTCAAATTTCCTTGGGAATTCTTAATCATTGGTAATAGTAGAACGGTCTGAGACATGCGCAGATAAGGTTTATGTCTCAGACTGTTCTACTATTATCTATGGTTAAGGATTCCCGAGGGAATCCAAAACGTCAGGACGATAAATTTCTTGTTCCAGTGATTGCTTTCTGGAACTCGTATATTCAATTCTATTAGCGACTTCTTCGTTTAAGTGACACGCTTCCTAATTACAGATGGCATTTTCTAAGCACAGATAGGGATAAAAATTTTACATTAAGCCTGTTCTAAAGTATAGTTTACTCACCGCTAAAGCTTGGATAAATGCAATATCATCTTTAAAATGCTTAGAAAGTAGTACATGTTCAGGCACTTGTAGAGAAGGCACGAAAAAAGTTACTAGAAGGAATGTGCACCACCAAGGTGCATGAAAAAGCACACATGTACTGGTGTCGGCCCATCTTTGTCACATTCGTAAATGCCACGTGCAGAAATATAAATAAAATAACCCCCAAAACGAGTGAAGCGACAATGAATGTGCAGTTTTGTATTCTAGAAAATACGAGATTTTATTAAAAACAAGGGTGATAGAAGTTTAAGAACTGCACCTCATATACCCCTATTCCTAGCATTTGTCCAAAGGAAACAGTGATTTTAGGCGTTTCATGGGTGGGGAATTAAGATAAGCAGTGGAATATACTTTAATAACTGTTATATGCGTTTTTAATTATTTTATTTTAAAAGCTTATTGATTTATATCTGTAGATTTTCCAGGTCTGTATTATCTTTTGACGCATTGCGAAAAAATGCGATTATTGAAGTGCATTTTTCTTAATTTCCTGAAAAATAGAAATGGTGATTAGCAGGTCATCAACTTCAACTTCCGTGAGATCCAACTGACCATTCTGCAGTTAGATTAGTTTAGTCTGCGGCGCGAAGCGCCACCTACACGTTCAATTTACATGCAAAACAACTTACTCCAAGCGGCTGCCGGAAGCAACTTTAACTGCATTTTTTCCACTTTACACTTGCTTATACAAATTCTCTTCACTGTTTATGCTATGCTTCTAGCCCCAAAACCCCTATAACAACCATTTTAGGACAAAATTCTGGAACTAGGGCTATATGGGGTGCAGGAATTAGAATAGTTTTGCCAAATCCAGTTGCATAAAAGCCAAGTAAACCACACTTATGGGTCTGCTCAGGCACGAAAGGTTTAAGACAAATACTTTTCCAGTCGCGTGTAGCAGTCAGTTAGGTGTAAACTGCACGATTTCCTTTAGAGCACACGTTAAATTTTCATGTTTGAAAAGGCTGTTTCGAAAAGTTTTGCTTCAAAACTCTTTGTGCCTTTGAAAGCGTGAAATAATTAGTTCTGTACACTCTAACTCTGTCGCCAGTCAACCCT
>JAYGXS010000009.1:6311405-6322078 GCA_036362985.1 Ligula intestinalis
ACAGCTCAAGAAGACGCTCGTGAGGGCGCAAGCAATTCAAAAAGGCACGAAAATCGATCGGTGCAATCGATTGACACATGGGCAAGGCGAATGGTCGTTCACATTTATCTGACGCGAACAGGAGATCAGACAGCACGCTCTCAGGCTGGAAACGAGCGAGCTTTTGAAACGTCCGCCAGAACACACTTTCGTCCCAAAAATCGTTTCTTCTCCTTCTTCCTCTTCCATGGAGGATGTAAGGAATATAGCAGAAATCAACTAGCTATGACGAGCATTGTATTCGTTACCCTAAGAAGCCTGTTCGTTTGTGTGGTTGAAAAAACTGCCGTTCGTTAGCGTATGAGCAGCGGTGTGTCGTTTACGCACTCGTCTATGCTTTTGCCAACACGCGGGCGTGACTGTCTTCGTGTTCGATGCGTGATTGGTTGAGCCAAGGTCACTTGCGTACGATTGCCCCAGGTGGAAGCGCGACCGTGGCTAAGCGCAGCACAAGCCTGAAGGGGCCGCCGTGCATTGGAGGTCCGCCCGCTGTTTAGAAAGTTTGTTGGTGCGCCAGCGTCGGGTGTACTGCAGTGGCTGCTGAAACTACAAGCGTGACGATCCCGTGATGTTTTAAGATGCTGAGCCAACACCCGACGTCGAGCGTACGCTTGAGTCCGATAAGGCACGCCAGAAAAGCCTTGCTGTTGCCAACTCTTTAGCTTGCTTTAAATGGTCTACTTACCTTTACATTTAGATTCAAGGGTGCAATTGTGTTTGCAGTCTGATCTTCCAGAGCAGTCGCCTGGGCCATCACCAACTTATGCAGGATGAAATCTCCAGCGATGCACACAGGTCACGCGGCGGTGCTGACTGCGCGCACAAACCTGCCTCTATTTTGTTCATTAGCAAGTGTGCGCGTGGGCCGGATAGCTCAGTCGGTTAGAGCGTCGTGCTAATAACGCGAATGTCGAGGGTTCGAGCCCCTCTCTGGCCATCGCTTTTACCTCTGCACACATAATACCCAGGCCTTTAGAAATCTCCGTTGTGATTTAAGCACCCCGATTTACAACTTCTAAGTTTATTGGTTAAAATCTAAATTTGTTCCAGTTAGCTCATTTATCATTAAGTCGTGGTGAGACTAAGGTCTAAGGAATATCCTCGTGGAAATTCGTGTGGTTTGTCGGCAAGGTTTTAATAACTCAATCCTCCCCAGTCTTTAATATAACAAAAACATGACCAACTGAAAAGCGCCATTTTAATTCAAAAAGACTACTTACTTTTCATTGTAGGGTGTTAGACTTTGTCCGACTCGCAATTATGCCCCCGTGGAAGAAAAAAACAGTCTGGCTTCACTTATACTCTGTTGTTGAATAAATCGTTTTTTTTTCTAAAACTCTTTCAAAGTTTGGCGCACAAAACAATTGTAATGTTTCTTGCCCCGGCAGCCCTGTTGACGGACTGTGTGTCAGACTTAAACATCTTGAACCGGTGAGATCGGTCCTTTTTACTTACCTACGATCTGAAGGGCTTGGTTGTCAGTTAGAAGACGTCTGCTAGACATAAGTGTGTTTCTAAGGCATTCCGTTTTCCGCTGTTTTGTTGGCTTTTAATCATTCGACGAAGGCCTTCGCGGCAAACACACCTTTTCACTACAATACATCTGCTGACAGTGGGTATTCTTAGTCAGGTCTACGCTATCCCAGTCTTATCTTAACTTTAGTTTCGGAAGGCAATGTCCGTACGGAGTACAGCAATTGCTTTGCTGGCTGCTTTGTCCATTGGTTTGTTAATTCAATCGGTTTAATTCTAAGGTCTGATATATCGGCGGGCGGTCGGTATGGTGACTGATCTTTTCAACATTTTAAAATCAACTGTACGTCTAAGCTATGCTGTTTTATATTTTGCGGCATCAATAAATCCTCCCCATCTTTTTGGGCTATGTGCGGTGAGTCTAAATACCCAGACCTTTGCTTGGAATCAGTGTGATTCTGATCGTGTCACACTTGCTTTTAGGCCGCCTACCCCCCTTCACACTATCTTCGACGAGTACCACAACGCCGAATACACCTCTTCACTGCGTTGCAACTACTGCAGCTGGGTATCCTCTGTAGCTGTGGCTTTACGGAGATCCCCTTCGTCAAGATTGGTTTTCCCATCCTCCTCTTCCTTCAACTTCTCGTCAGGTTAGCCCGTAGTTATGTCCTCACTAACTGCTGCTCTAGGATAATCACCTGATCCACCATTCTGGATCTCCCTCGATAAAACGTTGAGCAAAAGGGGAGTTAACCTCATCTTCTGCTTCCAAGTTGGGCAGGATGTCAAGCAGGTTTGACCGAGGTGTCAACACAGAGACTGATCAAGAAGGCACTCTTCTACTCGTCTAACCCAAATACGATTGCTTAACTGAATTTTTGGATTCTTTTCCTCGTACTGACTCTAACGCACTCGTAACGGTTGAGCAATTCAAAGAAGAAGTAGCTTTCACTGTGTCTACGTTGTTCTGTGTCCGATGAAGCCCCGCCTACGGACATCAACTGACAACGGAGCATGGGTAGTGCCTATCAGTCGATGACTGAATGGTTAGCCGTCTCAGAAGGGTGCTGACACAGGCTTCATATGAAGCTACTCTCACTCTCCTGAGATCCAACGTTTGTATGCATATGCAATCTCAGACTTCGGCAAACCACGATCTCTGTGACCTGGTAGGCGTTGGCACTTTCTCTCAGTTCTGTTTCCCTGTAGGTGTATGCGTTTGTGCTTCCACTGGGTTTCAAGCCCCACCTCCGGTGTCCGAGTAGCTAGGCGGTCACTAGACGGTGGGGGAGAGATTGAGGTCGACCCTCGGCGCGTTTCTCTTTTCGCTATAATACATATGAATGCACTTGAATCTATCATGGTGCGCTAAAAGCCGTGGCCTGGAGGGTTTGCCAACTGACGGGAAAACTCGGGCCACCAACGTTGCTGCTTCTCTAGTACGCGTGTGTTTGTGTGTGCGTATGCGAGGAGATTGAGGACTGAGTGTCAGGCTGCAATGGCCTGATGTGGCCTTTATGGCGCTCCCGCACATGCGGGAGCCTACCTAACGATTTGGCTGAGTCAAGTGTGCCGTGTTGAGTGACTATCACGCCAGCCATCTACACCCTTTCTCATCCGCGGGCTTATTAACGTTGTTTTTACAGCGGAAACGGAGGTGGGAGTGGCGAGCGAGTGGGCAGATTCTCCTTGAGGCTGCTTTAACTTTTGTTTCATTCACGGTAGTTCGCTGCGTTGCTGATGCTTGCTGTAGCCTCCATGTAGCTTGCTTAGCTTGCCTAAGTGCCTGCTTCGGCGTTTGCTGCGGCTTGTTGGAGCGCGTGGTGCCCATAGTCGAAATCGACAGGAGAACTGTCGGGAAGTTGTTACGTCTACCCAGTGTCAGAGACTTCACATTTCAACCCACAACTCTCGTGAGTTGTTTCTCCCTTCCATGTGGTTCGCATCGCTTTGCCCTTGCGTCTGACTCGCATCTCACCCTGTCGACAGCGGGCATAATTTTCGCGTAATTATCAAACTCGCATCCGACGCGGACAAAGAAATCGTGGCAATTAATGATCAACCATCGCACCAATTAAGATCTCAGGTGGTAGTTACAGGTAGTTACACGTATGCGGGTGACCGTTATGAACTATGAGTAACATGCAATCTGTGCATTTAACACCCCTATCTGCGCATGTCTCAGATTTTTCTTCGATTACTTATGATTAAGAGTACTCGACAGAATCCGAAACGTCAGGAAAATAAAACTCTTGTTCCAGTGGTTGCATTTCCCTGTTCTAAACTGTTTCGCGTATTCACTTTTATTGGCACTGTCACTTAGATCTCCACAGTTGCCAACCCCGCTGACCTGTTGAAAGTAAGTAGTTTCGTAGAATATTCCTCGTTTCTCTTGGCTACGTGCGGTGCTGTTCAATACTCGGGCGTGAGGTTTACTGAGCGACTGTAGCGGCCGAGGTTTTTGAGGTTGGCACACACCTAAAGGAGTAATTAATCTCTATAGGTCTCCGGATTTACTATCAGACGCGACTGTTAGTCCCTGTAAGCGCACATACGTATAGGAAGGTAGAGGAATAACGTAATAATTACAAGTTAGATCTGTTGAGATTCGGAACATCGGGCAAATAAACAACTTGTCCCAGAGAACGCCTTCGCGTCTTCTACATATTCCATATATAATACACAGTCATATATATACTTCTCTGGTGGCAACCTACACCATCTTCAAGATTTGTAAATGAAAAAGAGGGATCTTTTTTGTTTTTTTATTCCAAATTACCGATTAATTTTTAACCCTGGCGCAGTTACACCTCAGTCCAATATGTTGCATACAATCTGCCCAAGGAAATTCCGGAAGTTTTCTACGTTATTAGGAAGAGATCACACAGTTTGCATAACATTTTGTAAGGTAATTGGGTCATGTTGTATCATTTAGAAACAAAATCTATAAGTTTATCGATACAATTATTTGTGAATAAAGATTTTATTATCTTCAACACCTCTTAACGAGATACTTTTCTCAAACCGAGATGCTTTTGCTTCGGGTAATTTACTGCCAAATAAGTAAAATAAACGACAGATTTATGCATGTCTTGTAGATAACAAATTTTAATTAATACGAACATCGAAAATCAAACAATCAGCATTAAAACCCAGCTCAAGTAATTTGTTGAGATCAAAAACTCATTTGCGAAAAATGGTTCACATTTTATGAGATAGGAACTCCAGTGAACGTTAATTTAAAAATTTGACCCTGAAACGACATGCACCTAAACATTGCTAAATAAAAGTGCCACATAAAGCATGAGGTGAGGTCAAATAAGTTTGCTCGAGCCATGATCTGTGGCCTCGACTACCCAAATGTTACTGCTTATCTGAAAAAAATTGCCAATACAAGCGAACTTGCGAGGCCCAGGAAGTAATTTAGAAGATGACGACTATCCCGGCGACCGAGTCGTTTTGTTCTGTATCGGATGAAAATTGAACGTGATGTTATGTCCCATAGCTCCGGCCATGGGCCTATAGTAGAATCTTACCTCTTTACAAAACATAGGTAGCTTTGTGAGCAAATTGAGAAGGCCTGAAACTGGTCAATATTTGCCCCTCAAAACGCATTCTTCTATTTACTCGTGTTCTCGTATTCGTTCTTTTTGTCTTTTTAAGGCACAAACTGATCCCTTGTGTGATTGACAAAAAGTATCTGGAGGAAATGGACAGGCCCATATAACGCTCAGGTTGATCCTACGTTCTAGGCTGTTGATTCACAACCACGGCGATGTGTCGCATCCTGCAGTCATTCTGTTCAACTGGCGTCGACTTACTCAACAGCATTTACCAGCATCTGCAGTAAACAGGGATACAGTTGGCCAAGCGTCCTTTATAACACACAAACACACACGTAGCGCCCAGACGACTTTAAACATTTTTTTAGTATTTTTTAATCTGTCAGGCAACTGTTGCCACCCCAGATTTTAACACGCATATATATATCAAGATATTTCAAACCGCGCAAGATGATAGCCCAATCCAGCCAACGCCGGAATGTCTGTCATCATCATTATCATCAGAAGAAGAAGAAGAAGAAGAAGAAGAAGAAGAGTAGCTCCTATCTGCCAGGATCAATGTGTTCCACATAGTCTCCCTTCTGTCAAGCGATCCTTCGCTGAGGTGAATAGTGATCAACGCGAAAAAAACCACACCCCACCAGCCCCGACCCCACTGCCTCAAAAAGCAATCCCCCGCTGTCAAACAATATTTGCAATCGTACATTTTAAATAAATTGGTGACGAAGTGCACGATAACACCACCCATCTCCTGTTTGTATGATCTTTGCTCATCTCATCAGAGTCAGCCGATCTTAGCAACGTCCCGATAAGATCAGCATCCTAGATCTTAGAATATTTCACCTCTTTAATTTCCTCAGAAATTACTCTTTGAACTTGGGCTAGATCAGTTTATTCAAGGCCTTCAGGCACGGACGAAAATGTGATGAGCAGCATGGCGAGTCCTGCAGACAAAATGCCGAAGTTTTTAAAGGTTTGATCATTACTCGTATACTAGCGTGGACGCATTTACGAAAATTTAGCAATAAGCATGAACAGCATTAGGCATATGTAGTGCTTAAACGAAGTATAAGAAGTACTTAGTGATTGAGAAGAAAAATAAAATTTTCCTGGTAATCACCAAATTCCGAAGACGTAAAAAATAGCTATAAATTAGAACAATAAATTTAAATATTTTCTGAAGTTTAAAAATTTACATTACCACTTTCGTTACATAAAAAGAATTTTTCTTTAGTCAAAATATGTCATGCATATGACCATTAATGAATAACTATTTACTCACTATCCTCCTTTAAATTCTGGCATAATTTCCAGTCTGCTCAATGTATTCATGTTTTCATCCATCAATTGAGCTTCTGCTTGACCTTTAAAACCATTACCTTTCGAATAAGATATACGTAAATACCATAAACCGAAAAATGAGTTTTCGGATGTACGTTCTTATGAAGATGGCTTTGTGGCTCATACATATAAATGCCTCAAAACAACAAAACATATTGAGAAGAAGACGACTCGATCGCTGGGTCCCAGGGGCCCGGGGGAGGGAGGGACCGGGGTTAAAATCTCATCAGCGTTAGGGGGAATGTTAGTCGACCGAGTTGATAAGCTGTTGGTTGCTGGATAAGCGGCTTTTGCCCATGGTAACTGCAGCGCGGCAACGAAGTACTTTTGGGCGCACAGGACCGGTCGGCGTAGCCTGATAGCGGCTGCTTCTGCCATAGCCAAAAGACGCTGTCCAAGAACTTTTGAATAGTTTGAAGGTACCGAAGGCCTCTTTGGCATCCACGCAATCATGCTGGAATGCGTTCTCGAACTCTTTTGGATAAACGCCAGCTCGTGTGACCAATATATCCTGTTCTACAGGAGCAAATAAATGAATATATGCACATAGAAGTGTTCTGGGCTGGCAGTTAATCCTTGATCATTCCGTATAGGGTGGGAGTAGTCGAGAAAATTACATGGCCGTTGGCTGCTGGGAAGGTGGTTGCTACAGCTTGACTCAGGCGCTTTCTTAGTAGTTTGCTTGGTCCGTCCACTTTAAATGGGACCCTGATGAAAATTCGCTTTTTCTCTGCTGTTAACACTGCGGGTTTTGGTGGCCTTTCAGCCATGTTTTTAGCGATTAATCAACTGGGATACCCATTCTGTCGAAACAGGCCTTCAACAATCCTTAGCTCTCCTTTGATGCTATCATTCGAGCAGATCTTTTTCACTCTTTGCGTCAAAGACCATACTAAATTACGTTTGTAATTTAACGGTACAAAGATAGAAACTGGATGTATTGCTCGGACCATGTCTTCTTACGATGAACTTTACTTTGAATAATCCCATCAGCCCTTTTACTCAGTAGTACATCAAGAAATGGTAGTGATGCAGATTGTTTTTCTTCTAATGTAAACTTAATAGACGGGTGCACCTGATTTAGTGTATTTATTAGAGCTGAAAGGTTGGTTTAATCTGATGCAACCACGACTATGTCATCTATGTAACGCTTGTAGTATGTCAGATTACTTATATGGTTGCTAAGTTGCACAGCCTCTAGTTACCCATGAATATATATGCTAGAAGCGAGCCCAGGCGCGAACCCATAGCTACTCCGTCTAATTGCCTGTACATCTTGTTTTCGAAAAGGAGCTGTACATTCCAGGTACATTTGGTAGTAATTCCTTGAGTGCATGTCCTATGTCCTGCTTATTAGAGCTAATGAATTCACAGAACGAATTCTGGAACGAATAGATGCAAATCCTGTCAACTTTGCACACAGTCAACGCTCTCTGCCACCACGTAAGCAAGATCACAGCAAAGCAGAATTTACTGCTGTTATGCGTTTCTGGCAGTTTGGGCGTCACTTTCGTGGCTGTCCACCACGAGCTTCAACAAGCTGAGGGCAGATATGGGGACTATAGCTGGATTATAGTGAAATTAGACGCACAGGATCTGCCCCACTCTCCCTACACTCCCAAACCTTTACTCGATGTCGTGACAAAAGTCATAGCCCGTCGACCGCAGGCGACAATACGCCGGTAGGTTATGCAACCTAAAGACAGACTGCCTCCTACAGAAACCTCTGCAGTTGTCTACTAGATACTTTGCAACGCGGACGACTGCAATTGCGTTGGAGAACCAGGTCCGCTTTCACGAGCACAAATTGGCAACTCGGAGTCTAGACCCAAACTCTCAACTTGCAGCACACGTTGCAGAGAGTGGCCATCCCTTCGATCTTCAAGGAGCAACCATCATAGGTCGAGAAAACTCAAAAGCAGAAAGGCTGCTGCTATAGGCATGGAACTCAGACGTCAACTCCGTCAACAGGCATCTAGACCTTTCCACGGCCCAAAAAGTATTGCGCCATTATGAGAGCGAAGGAAGAAACAAGACCAAACCGAACGTAAGGATTCCAAACGAAGAGGATCCCATGACGAGCTGGCCGGAAGAAGAGGCAGCGTTACCAGGACCTTCTAATGGTTGACAAGGCACCACACTAATTGCTGCTCATGCCCCCCTGGTCTGCTGACAGCTAATAAGCGTACAACCCTATAATGGTCCCCCGACTCCACTGACAACTAATTGCCCTCATCCCCCATCTTTATGATAGCTGTTTTACCGCCTTGACAAGTTGATGACTTCTGACAGTTAATTGGCCTAAAGCCACTATTATTACCCTCTTTTTGGTTGTTACTTCTCATCTCTGAAGATGGACTCCTCTAAGAGTTCAAAAGCTCAGGAAAATCAATCAATTGATCCGGTGCCCGACACGTCTTCTTCCTTATATGTGCAGATACCTGGAACGCGAACTTTTTCATTCATTCGAGACTAAAGTAAAAATACCGGAGAGATGGAGAGGGTGCAGGTGGCTGGCGCGGCCGAAGTCGCCCTTAAGCGTGCCACCACGCTCGTAACTGTCATTTTCGCAATAAAACCACGGATCGACCGGCCGACTGCACAAACAAGAGCATGATAGCCACCACCGCCACCACTCCACCTGCAACTTTGCTAGGGGTCACCAGCTTGTCTTCACTCCTCTGGATCAGAGAGAGAAGATACAATTAGCAATCATCTATCCAGCCCGTAAGCCCAGTAAGAGTGCAAGCGCATACACCGACATCGAATCAGATCCAAGAAAACTGCCACTGCACACCGGGTCGCCGGAACCATTCTTTGCTGAAGCATGGCGTTGCATATGGGTGGCAATGGCAAACCTAGGCGCCGCGCCAGCCACCTGTGTCCGATCGTGCATCTGATCTGCGTCACTCCGTCTCGACACCGGGCACGGCTCGCTGAGAGATTGTGGTGGTGGCTACGGAAGTCTATTATGACGATACATTACTTCACGTGCAAGTCACTATCTCCTGCGCTCGCCACGTGCAGTAGACTTTGTCGGGAAAGTGGAGACGAACTATTGTGTCTGTTAACGCAATCTGGGCCTCGTTCCAACCACTGCAAGACCCGCTGTCATTACTGTTATCCAACCACGTCCATGATACGGCCTTACTAGCTTCAAGCTTTGGTGATCCACAGTCTATGGTGTCATGGATGAAACGGGTCGCTAAATCGGTTGGTTTGTCCATAAACACTGGAAAGACCAAAGTATACTCATGCTGCATCACTGCTCAATATAAGTGTTTGTCAAGTGGAATAAGTGGAAAGTTTAAAATACCTCGGAATTAGCTTGTTCCCGAATGGACAGAATGAGGAAGATATTGTCTTCTATATCGATGCACCTTGTCGAGTTCTCTCAAGCATTGGTAAGTGCCTAATGTACCTGATGCGATATTCTATCGTCAAAGGGGTTCGAATTGACTGTGCATCTGTTTGGTTTGTCCCTTTCTATGGCAACGAATGAAGGGGTACGCGCATGGAAGATAAATTAAAATGCGGCATATCTGAAGAACATCTTACAAGTACCGATTTCATCTCAAATGTGGATGGTAGTTGCTCTGGTCATATTTTGCATCGTTGCATCCCACAGTGACGATGTCATGAGTTCGTTGACGGCTAAATATAATTGATCAAAAGAAGATCTGATAGGGATGACTTGTACAGTCGTTTAAACAGGATACTGAACTACAAACGGTCTAGGTTTTAACCGTACCATTACCTCTACCCTAAAACTCAATTTTAAAGTTTATCTCAACCCTAGCCCCACGCTCAATTTAAACCATTTGAAGAAATGTGAAACATCGTTTCCCAGGAAGCAATTTGAAGCAAGCAAATATGGCAGAATTTATTCGACCAAATAAATTTCGTGATGGCTCATCAGCTGCGGCCCGTCTTTGCATGAATGAATAACAAGTAGGTTATAGCACAATTTGAATATCAACAAAATCAATAAAAGCAAGGTCAAATTAACGCGTAAGTGAACATTCATATTTTCAACGTAACTCGGGAGGGGCGGAAATTTAGGCGGAGAAAACAACACAAAACAAACAAAAGGTGACTAAATGTAGGCCTATGGACCCCAAGGTAGCTGTAGGTTAGCCACATGTTCTAATTGCTTACATAGGTCGGGTTTCTCCCGCCGTATGTAGGCTGCTTCCATGTAGCGGAGTGTCCGGTTTGTTCGTGCTCGAACAAGAACTCGGAAAGATTTTTTCG
>JAYGXS010000009.1:6323968-6353039 GCA_036362985.1 Ligula intestinalis
AATTTATGGTGCCATTAAATTTTGCGTTGATTACCATCTTCAAACTTCACTTATTAACCCTGTCCAACTTTACAGTATTCATTATCCCTGCAAATGTTTTGACCTGATGAAGAGTTGCTGAACACATACGTTTCCTGACAGAAACAGAGGCGCGAAAGCGTGCACTCCTGCCTGGTTTCATGGCTGTTTCCGTTAGCACCAGAAGAAGAAGAGAAAAAAGATAAAGGAGGAAGAAGAAGAAGGAGAAGAAGAAGAAAAAGAAGAAGAAGAAGAATAGGAAGAAGAAGAAGAAGAAGAAGAAGAAGAAGAAGAAGAAGTTGATTAAACTGACGTTTTGGCTGGAATCGAATTAATCATTTGAGGTGAGCAAAGACAAGGGCAACGGTGGAACAAAGGATGCAGTAATCTAGGCCGCTCATTTTGAGCTCTGCCTTACGCAAATTCTAAACCTTTTAGAGACTGACAATCACTCCCAATCACGGGCGTTAAGGCATGTACGACAATTTTTGCATATTTGAGCGAATTTAGAACGTAGGCGAAATGTAAAAAGTAATAAGAGCTTGTTTAGAAATAGAAATGGTTATGACGAATCCTAATGTGAAAAATCGATTACCTTTTGACCAATAAATGCAAGTTTCATTTTCAGATTAAAACCAACCCTGTGTCTTTATAAAACACGAACCTATCGAGGTTTGTTAAGGCCAAGAAGGTTAACTCTTACGGCTGCGATCTTTCAGGCCCGGTTTCTTGGAAGAGGAGAAGGAAGTCGTGGGAAGACGGAACGGATAAGAGTAAGGACAAAGGCTTAACTTCCGGAACGCACGTCCAACCGCGAGGCCAGCTAGGTCCGGAGTCATGTCTAGCGGCAGCCACGGCCTTGAGGTCTGCCGAGATGGATTGATGTCGCGCCACTGTGGATTGAGGCCAGAATGGGGTAGACACGTAGCCTGCGTTCGCTAACGGTGAATGTCGTGCGTCTGTTTGCGTCTGGCCCGAGGCACGCAAAGAACTGCCTTGACGCGAGGTCCTATGCTCTGAATGACCTCGTCTGTGGTGTCACAAGTTAAAAGGCCCTCAGGCAGCAGCGACCACTTTAAACCTTCGCATATCTTTATTCGTATTTCAGGTATTGGATAACAGCAACTTACGGATCCTATTTTGTTATCAAGTGAATATTTCCCAGTTTTTGAGAAATTTCAAGCTTTCTTCCATTAATGCAGATTTTGTCCAAAGTGTTTGGCAATACCTTCAAAGCATAATCTTTTCTACAAGGATTTACTGAAAATGTGAGGTTTCTAAAAAATCAGTATGATTTCTTAAACCTCCCTTCACTTGATTTTCATCAAGTTAGGACTAAATTTTCCGGTTATGGAAGATATATCTGTTAATGCTTACATTCGTGTCCTCTTGCTGTTTTCTCACTGAAGCCATCACTTCACTGCCTGAAGGTGGCTAAATCCGCATTTGCGAGCTTGTATCTAATCAAGCGCGCCTTTGCTTAGTTTGATAAAGTTGTATTTGGCAAGGTCTTCGGCACGTTCTTGCGACCCCAACTGGAATTTGCCATCCAAGCCTTAGGACCTTGGATAGCCAAATAGCGATAAACCCTTGAAAGGGTACAAAGACGTGCAACAAAATTAGTATGAGGCCAACGGAATCTCCCCTATGAGACCCGATTGGTAAATCTTGACTTGTTTCGTCTGGATTACAGGCAGCCACTTGGGGACCTAATCCAGGCATTTCGCATGCTGCGTGTACAGGATTGCTACCTCCAAACAAATGACGTCGTTGAGCAGGCCACCACCTCTAGGCTGCGAGGACACCCTCTCAAATTACGTGTGACTGGGGCAAGACTTGACCTAAGAAAGTTCTATTTCTCTAAGAGGGTAATCCAGGCATTGAACGCCCTTCCTGTGGAGACTGTCATGTCCCCATCCAGGGAGGTTTTCAGGACAAAAATGGACCAGTACCGATTTTATGAGTGCCGTCGCAATTGAGTGCTGTGTTCCAAACACTGGAATGCTATAAATGTATACTTTAGGTAAATTTTAAGTAGCATTATTATTATTCAATCAAAACGCGTTTTAAGCCGTATAAGCTACCCGAAGTCTCTGTTCACTATGCGAACTGCGCTGATCACGTCGGAGGTCGCATCTACCGCACCTATGGTCCTAGGCTACGCGGCCCTGTCACGTCCTATCTCGTATCAACCTAAAAACCGACTGCTGACGACGTAGCGGGTTCCTCTGCTCTTGACACAGCAAGGGCGTATCATGGTCGCATCTCCGGTTTTAGGGGGCGTTCTCGTGACTCTGAGGTCTCCTCCTCGTATGGCCCTTCAGATATATATTGTACTCGTCATAGACCCCATGGCTGCCGCCAACATACACAGCAGCATCCTGGTCCTAGCTTTCACATACTTTCCCCACGAGCGTCAGTTTTTCTCCTAAAAACCACAAATGACATTCCATTTTGAATTATAAGCCATTTTCACTGTCTGCTCTTCTTACTCAGTTACACTGCTGGCTCGTGTTAACTGAGTGTGAGTGTACTACTTGAAACCAGCGAGTAGTCTTATACAACTGTTTAAACGACTTCTGTGAAATGTTTGGCTGTGCCGATGCATTTCTTCAATACTATGTACCAAGAGGAAGTTCAAAGGCATTTGCCTATATTTCCTTCAATAAACTTGACTTGACTTGACGTGTGGCACGATGCAAATGCCGATTAGCGAAAGAGTATCAGACTTTCGCATATGTCGAAATGTTGCATGATCTTTGGCATCTACTCTTTTGGTGTCCTTTTGTAGAACGACGCAAAAAAGTGAAATAATGGGTTCTGTCGTCCTGCAGAGCTACCTTCGATTTCGCCGTAATCCTGCTTGTTTTCCTTAAATAATTTGTAGTATATATATTGTTTTCCTTAGACGAGGCTTTTGGGGAATCAAATGCCTCATCAGATAACAATAGCAATACTAAAGGTACGGTAAGTTACCACTTCCAATTTTCACTATGACGTTGAGTGAGTTGCGTCGTGTAGTTACTAGATTTTCACATTCCTCTTGTGATTAGCAGATTTTGTGACCACAATGGAGGTTCCTGTTTCATGCGATAATGGCGTGGCAGTCCGTATCTGTGTCATTAATTTTCGTGATTGTATCATCCGTGTTGAATCATTGCGCGCGTATTGCAGGGAAATAAGGTTCACTGCCAATACAAGTGTTGGATGACCTTGCCCCTTCCTCTTGTAACTAATTCTCCAACCCAGGCATGACCTTATCACAGAATATGCGAGCGCGCGGTCAATTATTTTGTTAGTGAACTGCAAGCCTGAGAATGATGATTGAGGCAACTCGCTTGGTTCACTTGGTTGTAGTTGCGGCTTCGCCGAGCTTGAAAATGTGGCCAAGCCTTGTCGGATGACGTATTCCTAACGTCCATATAATTTAGTCTATTTAAATATGGCCAACCTGATATACATTAGACTAGGGAGGGAAAGGATTCGTTGGGGAAATTAAAACTTTGAGTCTGGTCCCCAGCTTGACTCCAGACCTGAGAAAATGTGCAATAAACAATCGAAACTTTAAACAAGTAGAAAAATCAATACTCGACTGACGTGAGCACCGATTGTCAATTATGGACCATTTCAATCTGCACCAGTAGGTGTTACATGCATTTTCTTATCCCATCGTGGTTGGCCGCGTGCGTTGAAATTGTCCCTGAGTTACTTATGTCTGGCATCCAAATCAATATGCCTTTTGATGCACGCCTCATCTGAGTTTATTGCCGCTCGGAATTCACGGCCGATTCTGATTGTATAAGTGTCAACCATACAAATTGGTGACCGGGTGTTTTGCCCATCTTCGGTGTTAATCTGTTATGTGCAATGAATTGCTGACAAGAGACCAAACTGTTATCAAACGGGCCTCGGAGCATGTTATCTGTTTTTATTTCGAAAATTGACATTGACAGGACCAAGTAATCAGTTCTCTGCAGCGACGAAGTTTCTACATTACGATAGAAGCTGTGCACTGCAACCTTAGCAGATACTAACAATCATGCCTCTTTACATTTTCGAGTCTTTTATCCTCGAAAAGAAGAGCAAGCGTGCTTTTTAGTAAAAAGAATGCCGTTTTGCCAGGCTAATTAGTTCAAGGTTCCCGGGGCTGTGTGCCTCCGGTCGCAGGCTGGCTACTTAATAGCCAAATTTTTTGGCCGATGGGCGACGTGAATGCACAACGCTCCCGGGCGTTACGCTGGCGTCAGCGGTCATAGCAGCGTCCGAGGGGCGAAGGGACTTGATGACGCAGTGTTCATAGCTGCCTTGCTTTGATTGCTGCAGGAGGGCATGCGAGCTTACAAAGAGGGGGGGAGGGTAGATGGAGATACGAGTTCTTTCACACAAAGCACTGACAAAGCACTGTTGGGTTCGTCTAATGGAGACTGCAGAACCAAGATCCGTGGTTTTTAAGAAGCATATCACTAGTTAAGCGGAGCCCTTCGCGAGAAGGTGGACGTTTTAAGAAGACACAGAACGAACTAGCAGATGAAAATGTGCTGGTTTGGTTAGGCGAAGCAGCACCAGTAGGCAATTTTGCGGCCCAACTATGCACAGTGACCTGCAGCCAAGCTGTCTGCACTAGAATTGAAACGCGATAATTGAGAATAAACCTTAATTTACCGTGCCTACATGAACTAGGGTGTGCGATGGTTACTTGGTCTCCATCCCATCGCACATGACCGATCAGCTAGGTGATGTCTTGTTGCTGGCGGTTAAGGATAACTCGAATGTCAGATAATGAAGCTGAAAGACCCACTGCCACGGTAAGAAACATCCGGTATCGTCTACAGGATCTGGTGCGGTTGCGGTCAAAGCAATTATGTCGGAGAAACTGGCAGACGTCTCAAGACGCGAATTGCGGAACACGCGGCAGCAGTGCGGCGAAATGCTGCCGATTCTCAAGTTTCGGCTCATTTTACGAGAGTCGGCCGCACATTCAAATTTTACGAGGCCGAAATTCTCGCAAGAGGTGACAATCGGGTGAGCCGTGAACTACTTGAGTCATGGTTCACGGGATCCCAATCCATAAACAAGTGCAGCGATTTGCCCAATCAATATTCAATGCTGAGACTCAATTTGGCTAAAGCAAGTTTTCACTTGAGGAAAGGGCAGGCCACCGCTTCATCTTACGCCAACACTGGAGAGCCAGATGGTCGAGCAATCATCACGCCTGAGCCCACCGCCCGTGATGAAAGTTCAACAGGTCAGAGCCCGCGTGCCGTCCAACAAACTATCCACGCGCAAGATGGCAATTAGCATTAATTGTTGCTGTTTGTTTGCAGTAATGAATGTATCCTAAAAACACTGCAAACTTTTGTGCACGCATTAACCGTTTCTGCTACTCTTTCCTCCTCATGTCTCTGATGATGAATCCGCGACGGATATCGAAACGTCAGGCGAATAAACGTATTGTCCCAGCGATCGAGTCGTCTTCTTCTCGATAACTCGGACCACACAGTCAGTCAACTGTGTGTGTCTTCTTGTGTGGAATGGCTGACTGGCGGACTGAGAGTCAGACTGTGATGGCTCCTCCTTCATGTGATCCATATGACGCTCCCGTGAAGCGGAAGCCTACCTATCAAGGTTATGTTGCTGTGGCGCACATTTGAGTGTTTTTCGCGTACTGCGCCTGCGCTCTCCTCCAGCTTCAGTCTTCTCAGAGAATGATTCTCAGCAAGTCAACGCTCACTCTAATCCCATTGGAGTCAGCGGGTTGCCTCAGCTTGCTAAAGCTCGTCGTGGACACAGTCGAACACAGTGGTCGAACTTTCGGGATTCCAAACAGTAAAAGTAAATGATATTTATAAAATGCACTAAAAATTTCAAAATAGCACGCAGTGTCATTATTTTGTGCACAATTAAAGCAAGAAAATAGAAGTGAATCCTCATACCATCGAATAAGATTAACTTATTATCCTAAACAATGAAGGAAAAACAAGAGCCAGTTTAATTTTGAATCCAAATAGAAGACACACGCTGTTTCAACATATTTCCCCGATTTCGAGACTCAATGTCGAGGCAGTCTTACAACGATTAGGTTGGCTGGTCTTCCAACACCACAGACCAAACTTCTGAGAGCAGTATGTGGATGATACCTTCGTCGTCATCGAAGAGGACCAGGTGCTCACGTTCAACCAGCCTCTCAACAGTGGCTTCCCGAACATACATTTTACGATGAAGGAAAAAGAAAACAACCAGCCAGTCAGCCTTCCTGGATGTTCTCGTCTACTGCGAAGATTGTGGTGGCCTAAAGACCAAAGTGTTGAGGAAAGCAACAAAGACGATGAAATAACTGAACTAAAAAAGTAACCACCCAATAAGCCACAAACGCAGTTGCTTAAGGATGCTTCAGCGGCGTGTTGAGATGTACTGCGGTGGACCGGGGAACAAGTTGCCAACATGCAACATCTTTGACGGATGTTTAGACAAAATGGCTACGCGTGCAACTTTTTCAACTACAGTGGAGTCCGGTTAATGTGGACACCTCCGTTCCAGGCCAATTGTCCATATTAACCGGTTGTCCACATTAAGCGAACTGACCCCAAACCAGTCGGTTCTAGGTATAAAAAACAGAATTTTGCATCTGAATGAAGTTTTATTGAAAGAACATGCTCAGTTTTGATTGCTTTGGTGGACACTTTTCTCTTAAAGCTCCCCTAAAGTTCTTTATCACAGTGTAAAAGTTATCCACATCAAAACCTTGTTTTCGATGCCCCGTTTCGAGTACGGCCAATGCCGCCCTCATTTCTGTTGATGAGACTGGGGGCTCGACTTCTTCGTCTTCCTCTTCAGACTCTTCTTCCTGCTCGTCTGGTACCTTCTTGGTATCTGAAACTGCTTCAGCGAGTTCGCTTGTCACCTCCTCCAGTGTTGCCTCCTCGGCGACTTCGGCATCGTCGTCGATTGAAACCCATTCTAGAAAACTCTCGATCCTGTCCTCTTTCACGTCTTCTGGGATCGGAATCGCGACTTCATTCTCTGCAACTTCCTCTTCAGTGGTGACGAAGCCCTCTTTTCTCCAGTAATTTACGATTGTCTCCGACTTCACCTTTTTCCACGAAGTGCTCAACATCTCCATGGCCTGAAGAACGTCAATCTTCTTCACAACGTGTGAGCCAAACGCATGCCAGTCTCATTGTCTTCCACTAGGTCTTGGATGATCTGCAAAATTACTCGCCGGATCGCGGTCCGAAAGAAGGCTTTAAGAGATCGAATGATGCCCTGATCACAGGGTTGCAGAAATGAAGTTGTGTTGGGTGGCAAAAATCGAAGTGTGATGTTCCTCAGTCCTTCGACTCGAGTGTGGGCGCTGCAGTTATCTGCCAAGAGAAGGATCTTGCGCTTCTGGCGCCCCATTTCGAGGTCAAGTTCTCGTTAGAAATTTTCCCACAGCCCAGACGTCATCCATGCGTTCTTCCCGAATGCGTAATGCACTCCCGATGGAATGTTCTTTCCTTTTAAGCACCTTGGCTGCTTTGATTTCCCGATCACAAGAAGCGGCAGTTTTTCTCCTTCAAAACTGCACGTAACCAGAGCGGTGATTCTGTCCTTCGCCGTTTTGAATCCCTTTGCCGACTTCTTTGACTTCTGGGTCAGGTACGTTGAGTCTGGATTTTTGACAAAATCTGTGGGTCGACCGACCGGTTGACAGCTTGGTGCTGTCCACATTAAGCGGTGGCTGTCCAGATAAACCGGAGGATTTTACTATGGAGAAATTCCGTTTCTGGCCAACTGTCCACATTAAGCGGTTGTCCACATTAAGAGTGTCCACATTAATCGGACTTCACTCTATTGCCACAAAATGGCGTCGACTTCAGCTTTTAACACACGGCTTGGAGGCCTCTGCCGCTTACTCGCTCCACTTGAAGTCAGAGGCAACCGCAAGGCGTCAGCTGATGCAACCATAAGACCCACCCTCACAGCAAGATAGATGTGACGTCTCCATTCGGATCTGCTGCAGTTGCGGACGAAGCAAATTCATCAGAGTAACTGGAGGACTTCTCAAGACGTGAATTTCCAACCACGTGGCAGCACTTCGGCGAAGTGACGCAATTTCTTAAATTGCGGCGCACTCGCAGAGACCCAACCGCATATTCAAATTTGATGAGGCCAAAATTTTCGTAAGCGATGGCAAATGTAGCAATTGGATTCACTGTCACCTCCGTTTCCCACGTGTGAATAATCCTCCTACCAAAAACAATTCGCAGTCGGTAGTACATACACTTCAGACCTACGATTAAGGCGGCTCGCACCTCATGCAGCCAACGACATTTTCGTCAAAGAATGTGTTTTTTGGTAAATTCTCGTCAGACCTTTACATTTATATGGTAATTTAATACCGGTACGTAGACGATATATTCGCAGTTGCATCAGATAAAACCAACCTATAAGCGCTACTACATACAGTAAATGGGGCGCACCCATCGATCAAATTTACACTAGAAGGAGAAAAATCTGGGTTGCTTCCATTCCTTGATGTACGATTTAGTAAAAGGGCTGATGGGAGCATCCAACGTAGGGCATATCGCAAGAAGACGTGGTCCGGGCAATGCATCCATTTTTCTAGTTTCGTGCCGTTGAACGTCAAACGTAATTTAGTGCGATGTTTGACACAAAGGGCGAAAAGGATTTGCTCAAATGATAGCATTGAAAGGAGCTTTAGAGTGTTGACGGCTTATTCTGAGAAAATGGGTATCTCAGTCGATTTATCGCTAAGAACATGGCTAAAAGACCGCTAAAACCATTCGTGTTAACAGCAGAGAAGAAGCGAATATTCAACAGGGTCCAATTTCAAGGGGACGGACTAAGCGAACTTCTAAGGAGGCGCCTGAGTCAAGCTGTAGCAACCAACTTCCCAGCAGTCAACGCCCATGTATAATTAATGACTCCTTCCATCTTATACGGAGAGATCAAGGATACACTGCCAGCCCACACCACCTCTATGTGCACATATTCATTTACCTGCTCTTGTGCAGCAAGATATATTGTTCGCACGAGCTAACTTTGGTCCAAAAGAGTAAGAGAGCACATTCAAGCATGGTTAGGGAAGGACCAACTGAAAGGTGTAAACGGTTCCATTCTAGCGCACCTGGTGGATTCAGACCATCGCGTGGAAGCCATAGAGGCCTTCCGATTGATCTACAGGGTGCCTTCAAGCTATTCAAAGTTCCTCGGACAGCGTCTGCTGGCGACGGCAGATGCGGCCACCATCAGGCTACGCCGACCAGTCTTGTGCGCCCAAAAGTATTTACCATGGGCGAAACTAGCTAACACGTCCGCACAGGGCGGATCACTGGTTTTGGTAAAGGGCCCCCGCAGAGACGAACAAGTCCCAAATCCAACCGCGCACACCTTATCACCTGTCTTGGACGCCGGGCCGGCTAGAACTTGACCTTCTCTCCGCAACTTCCCCAACCCCCCCCCCCCCCACCCACCCACTGACCCTGACAACAATAACGCAAAATCTGTCCACTAAACACCAGTGTTTATTTATTTCATTACCATATAAATGCAAAGGCCTGACGAGAATTTATCGAAAAAAACACATGTTCGCAAATTTATCTTCTGAAATATTTAATGGGAATTTTCGCAAATGCCTTTTTTTGCTAGACTATGTAATACAAGCTTCCTCGGGTTGTATGACTCCGGGTGCAGGCTCGCTAATTAGCATTAAACATTTGTTTCTGGTATAAGGGCACAACCTGTTCGAGTGTTGCAATGGCTTTACTCTGCACTTGGTGGTAGCGGCGTCAGGGGGCTGACGGGACTTGATGACGCAATTTTTAGAACTGCTTGGCTTTCATTTCTGTTGAAGGGCATGAAAGCGTGAAGACGCTTTGTGGTGTTGGTAGGGGGTGGAGAGGTGAATTCTTTCACGCCAACCACAGACGTGGACCGGTGGACCTTCTGTTGGGTCTATCGGTCGGAGACTGCAGTGCACGATAGAACAAAGGAGCAACAAGGTCTGCGGTTTTTGCTTAGAGCAAAGCTTGTCGCCGCTGAAGCAGTGCCTCTCGCGCGCGAGGCTAAACGTTTTGAGGAGGCACAAAAAAATCTAGCAGATAGAATATGCTGGTTTTGTTAGGCAAAGCAGCACTAGAAGCCAGTTTTTCGGCCAAAAACCACGCAGGAAGCATCATAGGGACGGGGACGGGGTAAAATTAGAAGTCAGTTGAATTATCAGTGCCGATGTGAGTGTGTTTTATGAAAGTTGCTGGATTTCCCATGACTATCCGCATATTGATGGTAAATGAAATTTACACGATGCACTAAAATTGTATCAAAATTATTTATGTCCCAAGCAACCTCCTTTTTTAAATTACATTCCTAAGGATGCCTGCCTTTGATTTATACGGGAATATTTTTCCAGGTGCCCTTCCTGAAAGTGAGCGCAAACCCACCTTCATAACTAGGATTAGTCGTAATTATTCGTGTGCGTCATTTAGGTGAAAATTTAGGTAGTCCTGACCTGTGATCTTAATTTTTTGATGCTCGAAATTCAGGAGACCAGTTGGCGAATATAAGCTCAAAGTACATCTTCGCTGAGGGTTGCTTAAGATAGAGTGTTCTCTGGCGTTTTAAACTAAACGCGCAAGCTCTATCTTTCTGTAATACGAGCGAAATGGGTAGAGCATATCAGATGAAGGAAAAAGTAATTTAAAAAGTAGAGCACATAAAAGTAGAAAAAAATAGGAATAATGCTTTAAATCACCAAATAGCCGAATATTTGCGCGTGATAATTAAAATAGCCAGAAAATGGCCAATTGAAAAAAATCTTTGATTCTATATCATCTCTATATCACTTCTATAAGATTGTATGGGAGTTATATGTAGATGACATAGCGATGATGCAGAGATGACATAGAGTTAAAAATAGTCGAGGATTGGCTGCAATTGGGCAGTATTTGACCCTTTCAATTATCGCGCGAAAACATTCGGTTATTTAAATAAGCTGTTCGAAAACCTAAGTTAAACTGCTACCTTGTGTTACATGTCATTACGATAAGTTAGTAAATGGCCAACTTTTGCGCCCTAGAATTATTTCAATCGATAGAAGGGCAGGCCGTGGTCCACCAATCATGCCTAGAGTCTCCAAGGTCAAACTTTCAGAATCCGCTGGACTAAAAATTGACATTTCAGGCTCCCCTGTCTTTGGCATATGCAGTGTTCCCTCCTTTATCATGGGAGTTACGTTCAAGAAATCCTGGGAACTGAGAAAATAAGCAAAGTAAAATCTATATCTACATATGGCTTGTTTAATGCACAGTTAAGTCCCTATCTCATGAAACATCAACCGAAATGTTGCACAGTTATTTTCTATCTGAACAAACGAATTAAATAAGGCTGTGTTATTAATCACTGTGCAACCTACTTTCGCGAAATTTTTTTATCAGCATAACTCTGTGAAGTAGTAAAAAAGTTAACAATTTAGGTGTGCTTTCGCATAAAATCTGGGAGATCTTAAAGCCGCAGAAAGTGAAGAGTGCTATAGCTAGAATGTTGATATTGTGCCGGTACCTTTCGGCGACTGGCAGTTCCCAGATAAAAGTCCAAAACTAAAAACTCCACTACTCTGCACTCCATCAGCCGCCTTTAATTACTCGTCAGACTTTGTCAGATTAAGGTCCAAAATTTGGATTTAGTAAATCACCTTAGAAGTTCATATCAAATCGGAAGGTCAACAAGAACCGGCCTCTCGCATTCAAATAACTTGGCTTCAAGAAACTACGTTTTAAGAAGGCTACTCTTTACGTACTAATAAGAATAGATCTTGATTGAGAAGTCTAGATTGGCAAACATATGTTTTCAGCAAATCATCGTCAGGCCAGAACATTTGCAAGGTAATTAAAACTATACAGATGGACAGGGTTAAATAGTGTAGTCTAATTACAATTCATCGTTTACGCGTCGCCCGCATGGCGAGGTCGGCGTTTAGAGGTTTGTGCGTCCGGGGCGGGGAGGAGGGGTAGGGGAGGTAATTGGGTTAGGTTGTGCGGTTGATCAGAGGGCAGATGCATGGGATGATAATTGCTGCTATTTGTGCACAGCGAACAACTGTCACTGGGGCGTGGGGGCAAAGTGCGATCGTCACCTGGCGTCGGGGTCGGCCACGGAAGTGCAAGAGCTTCTGTCAGTTTCTTCTGACAACACAGCACCGGATTCTCTAGCCGTATAGCTACTGCTTCGGCTGCTGCAAGCACCCTTTGGCATAGGCCCTTGAAAAAGTTGGCTGGTGTCCGGTAGACAACCTGAAAGGCTTTGTTAGTATGGACTCGATGATTCGCATCGACGAGATGTGCGAGAATAGAACTCGAAATCGATCTAGTTTCACCTTTACTTAACCAGGCCGGTATATGCTCACGTACCCTCTTTTCCAGGCGCCTCGTCGTTCGGCCTATGTATCTTGCTCCACAGGAGCAAGTGAAAGAGTAAATACATATGGATGTGGCCTTCAACGGGAGTCGGTCTTTTCGTCTTAATCGTAGGAGGGGAGAGTTCGTGAAGAACACCCGTAAGTTCGCCGTGGGGAAAGCGCTAGTGATTGCGGTTCTTAGACGCCGTCTGACCAGCTCGCTTGCTGCATCGCCTGAGAAAGGCAGTTTTATGAAAACGTCTTTCTTTTCTGCTGTTAAGGTATCAGGCTTTTTGATGAAGATCGCTTACGGAATGCTCTCGGCCAATTCTGTCTTGGGACTCACTCCCGAGCCGGTCCAGCAGGGTGTTGGTTCAGTGGTAAAGGTTTCGCTATTCAGCTCAACAGATCGCGAGCTCGAGCCTCGCCTGTTTGGGATTGGGAATGACTGGCAGCTACCTGCTAATGACCCAGCAATGCTGGTTCCGGTCTGTATTTTCTTGGTCGATAATCAATTTGTTCACTGTCAAATGTTTCTAGACTGGTAAATACCTCGTGAAACTGACATTAGTTAACTGTCCCGAACGAGGAACTAAATCAACACACTGTCAATGTTTGTGAAGTATAGTTTGCAGTTTATGATAATCACCAATTGCTACAGATTTTTCATGCAGTAATGTTACATCACATTACATTTAAGTTCTAGTTATTTATGAAAACGTCTGCGAATATGCTCTGAAAAGCTCGCGGGACGGGCTTTTGAAGACTATATATAGAAAGCCAAAAATAGAAGAAGTGGACTAAGTTTCTCCATGGTGCCCAACTCAGACACTTCCTTCCAGAGCGGTTCGTTCATAAATATTCTTCAGTACGTCTTTAAAAATCTCTCCTAGAGGTTCCACCTCTGGGTTCTATGTTTTGCTTTACATAGTGAAGGCAAAAGCAACTAGAACTTGAAGTCCAATTTAAAGGTCTCGTTAGTAAAACTAGGGATCTAAACCTGTCCGAGCCTAGAGAAGATGATAATCTTACATCAACTCTAGAAAATTGCTGTCAACAGTATTTAAGGAATGTTCAAAAATATAAATGTCACCTAACAAAGGAAATTTTCCATGGTCTCATGTGCTTTCACCAAAATGAAAATATCGTGCCTCAAATAACGCAATCGTCTCCATAGATAAGGTCGAGGAAACGAGTCGCAAAGGCGCTATCAGTGACCTGATTTCTGTAGTCGGCATTTGGAGGATATATTTTGAGAAAGGGCGGATGCAATCGCTCGGACAAGACTTGAATTCGCTTGGCGTTTCGATATCCATTGCGGATACATCCTCAGCGACAATAACGGAAACGCGTAATTCACGCACAGGGGACTGAACTATTTATAGGACACAGTCACTACGCTACTGCATAACTATGAGTATAAACGTCTCCACCTATCAAGGATAGTTGCCATGCTAATTTCGTGATGGCGGGCATGCAGTTTCCTCGCAGATGGTGGATTTGGGCGTGGTGACTGATCGTACATCTAGCTCCCTGGCGCTGATAGTAGGCAAGGCGTTCGCGCGCGCCTTCCCCAAGTGTCGAATAGTTGTGGGCAAACTGAGTCTCAACACCCAATATGAATTGGGCAGCACTCTGCTGTCAAAAGACGTCGATAAAGGCATGATTTGTCTCCCTTGGCCGACTACAGACGGGAATCGCACGTCACCCTAACTCCCGGAGAACAGTCCACATGCACGCCGTGTTTTGGTGTACTGATGTAACGTCCTTCCCTACCCCTTTCCTTCGCACTTTGAACCTGAACGCCCTCAACCTGCTGACACGGTAATGCGAGAGATGAGGGAGCGAAAAGATTACGAATCAGGTCACCCCCAAGAACCATGTAGGCTCAGGGCACAGTTGACTTATTTATTTTTGATGTCAGTGTACTGGCCTGATGATGAGTGTTTGAAAACGGTTTAACGAAAAATATGCAGTATAGCAATACACTCACTCCTGTGCTAAGAATCAAAAGAACGTTGGATAAAAATGGTTCCTCGTTGATGTATTTGTGGTGTTAAAATTGGAGAAGGACTTATTTAAGCCATAAGTTATTACTGTTTCTTATGAATAATAAATATACTATGGCGAATGATGAAAGCGAAATTCACAGCAAAGTTTGACTTTGTAGTTACGCATATATTTGATCACATTATGTTGATCCAAGGAGTGGATTGACTCCTTGGAAAGCCTCTGAGTAAGGAATATTGCTCTTTTACTGAAGTTTATTGAGGGTGAAGGGCGTTGATTTTGGCTAAATCGAGAGGAATCGAATGTCAAAGACATTTCCTTTGCTATTAAGTATGACAAAACCACACTTCTTATTAATATGCATTATGCTATGGGAGAACCTCAAAATAAGTAAGAAAAGTTTAACGAGTACCCCCTCCAGAGCCAAAAAATGTACTTCGAAGTTACTTAAATATAAAGGTAGCCAATTTTAAGAAATCACATTTATTTTAAGAATTAAGTATAACAATTCAGTTTTAAACATTCCTTTTTTGGTAATCTATGAAGCTTTTGCCACAAAAGCGTGAAGTTGATGAAGGCGAGATCTTACTTAACCTAAAATACAGACGTATATACTTTTTGTACCCTATAATTTCCGCTAAAACGTAACAGGTAAACAGAAAAGACGAAAGATGCATAATAACGCCAAAATACTTATGTAAATTTAACGACTCTTTTTTGCATTCGCGCGATAAGAACAGTGCCTGTAAGTGATATATTTTGGTGGAAAATATTACGCTATGAACGGAAAAATGTGTTCTTTCCTTTTCAGCCAAATAAAATTCTCTATTTTCAGCATAGGTAAAACTTTTTTCAAAAAAATCCATTTTTAGTTTGACATTGATTTGGAATAGAATAACGTGCACAAATATTCTTCAGCTGTTTATCTTATTAAGGTATTTTAGAAGAGGTGACCTATTAAAGAAATTTTTTATGAATTTTTGGAATAAAGATATCACACTTTTGTTGCAAGCGCTCTTTTCGATTGACAGTGTGTTTTTCCGTCGTGAAAAATTCCTAAAAATTGTCCACGTTGTTTATTTTCATGAGTAATATCCAAAAACTCATTTGTTGCGGCAAATGCTCTTAATATATACCTTATTTCAAAATTTTTGATTTAAAGGTCAAACATAATCTGTATAAATGGACAAAATCTTGACATTGCAAAAAATACTCGAAAATTTATCAACAGTTGGAGGTCAATTTGTAATTAATTGTAATAAAATAATGGCAATATTTTTAAAATCTTTTGACCAAGGAAAAAATGCTTGTTTATAAAGAAAGTAGTTATCTTATGTATTTAGTTTAAGAAAATATTTTAATTGATTGTTTGTAATCCATAGCTTTTTGATGTCTCCAAACTTTGAAAATTATTAAGAAAATTTTATTTTTCTTAACGAAGACTTAGTTTTTTATACAGTTCATATAACTGCCAATTTTGTCTAAGGCTGCTGTTCATTATTAATTCCATGTTTTCGCAAATGCATTCGTGTCGGTATGCGAGAAATGATCAATCTTAAAAACTTAAGACGTTTTGTATGCGGCCCTCGGGATACCATACTAAGATTTTGCAAAACATTATAATCTTCTGTCTGCTTTATTCCTAAGTTACGCATTAGCAGAAACTGCATAGTAAAAAAGTATTTTTTCACATGCTTGAAAAAAATATTTTTAGTGTCCGTAAAATGTACGCATTTCGTTAACGCTACTATACCTGGAGGATAAGATTTAATACCTAATAAAACGTGAAAATCAAAATCTGAGTAGGAAATTTAACACACATTTGAGGCAAATAAGGACGGAAGTAGGTCAAATCCAACGTTAGTTGATATCCGAGGGGTGACCAACAATATTAAACACTGTGGAAAAGACTTCTTTTTTGTGTGTTTTATACTACAAAAGAACATCAATAAAGACCAAAAAACAGTTTAATTTTATCTGTTCACAGAACAGAAAAATTTGTTTTGCGTTCACGAAATTGAGGTAGTGAGGCATTTGACATAGCGCATTATTGTTGGGAAAGGAAGTGGAAGTCAGTTTATAAAATGTTGCCTTGTAAATCTGTTACGTATTTGTCCCAACAATAAACATATGGGACTGCAAGTTGTTTTACTTCGCCAAAAATATGTCACGAAATGTCCTAGGTTTTCTCTTCAACGCTGTAAACGAACCCTGTCCAAAGATTTTCAATTAATAGAAGAAAGTTATGGACCAGTGTGAGCTCATCTTCGCAAGTCAAATGCTTCTAATTTTTAACACTTTATCTCATAACGAAGAGCTCTTAACAGCAGATATTTGTGAACTGCATGATAAAGTGCATGCATTTAGGCATCTTCGCACTGCCGCAGTTTTTGCTGTTCTGATGTTTCTGCTTGGGAACGATTTTCACGCTTCACGCAAGTTGTCACGATCTCAACATCTAGAGGCGGTTTTTTTCACGTGCCGTTGCCTTCCAACCAGCATGAAGTTTGTTGGGGATGAAGGGGGTTGCTTTGCCGACTACTCATCGGCACGGTTTCGCCAGTTCTGGTGATGCAGGTTAGTTTTGGAGCTGATTGTTATCTTTTAATAAAAAAAGAACTAGCAACGCAGGTCTGTGGCGGCAACTTCCAAGGCGGGCTTGCAATATCCCGATCAAGAAGGCCAGGCAGTGAGGCCACGGCCGAGACCTTCAATTTTAAATGCCCCATAAATAATTCATTCGGGTTCATAGATTTTTAAAATCCCCGCCTGAAATAGGCCTGTGGTAATCTGATCCCGATAAGAGTTCTAGGTAGATAGCGTTGTGGACAATGGCTGGAGAGACTGAAATGGACACTTCTTCGGTTTATTAGTCGTTATCAGCCAGTTGTACGCAAGCTCAGGTATATACTGAGTAGACTGGTACAGATTGGGCATCAGATTGGGCAACACACTCGATCCGTTCTGTTTTTTGGAATTATTATACAGTTCTCATAGGCAGCCGTCGTAGCACAAATAATATTGTACCGAAAACGATAAATGCTATCGAAATTGTCATTTCTGGATTACTGCGTATTATCAGTCGACGACGGGTTAATGCGACCACCTTTGAGGTTCATGATTACAACTTCAGTCTTTCGAGGAGCCTTTATTCCGGCTTATATGACCTCAGAATTCACTCTACATGAACTAAAGGTACCTTATGACCTATCGCCAGGGACCGAGCAAGGAGCTCGTCACTCACTGGTTATTGCTACGGATGCTTAAGGTTGGCGGAAGCCGCCATAAGCCTCGTTTAGGCGTCATTATGGCAGTGTATCACATCAAGATCAGAAAAGCGGTCAACGGCTAGACAGCCCTAATCTCGGAGCGAAAAAATAATTCTAACCAAAGGTATTATTTTATTTTACGTAATAATTAACTACATGCTTATATGTATCCTTAAATTTCCGGGCTTGTAAGAATTCTTCAGATATGAAACATTTTAACTGTTTGAGGTGCTTTCACCTCTGTGATCGGTGGGTCTTCGGTTTCGTCCACTGAAAAGAGTTGGTGCAAAATATGTAAGGAAGAGCATTGCCAGCGCTCTTTATCAGCCATTGAACATCTTTAAATGCATTTTTCTTCCTTAGGCTGTTCCGTTCCGCTCGTAGATGTAGTTAATTTTCAGTCTTAAACACGGCGCAGGATGCGCGATTTAGAACTTTGACAAAATTTCTTCTGAACTCCCCGAATTTTCGTAAAATTTGACATCATAATTAAAATTAAAATAATAAGTGTTCATTGCCATACAGGGAAGTTAGGTAATTTTTCGCAAAAAACTAACGCGATTTCCGACTGTACACGCATACGTTTATTCGGGCTGTGACTGAAAATAATTTCTCCTGTCAACGCCCATCCAGTTTAACTCTTCGTCGGCTAATGCAGAGCTAAGTACCTGGTTTTAAGGTGTTTTTGTTTTTCACTCAACTTTGAATTGCCAGGGGAAAAGTGAGTAATGCTAGCCTTTTTCCTTTTAATGGAATCCGTAATTGCAATTTACCCCTTTGCGCAAAGTAATTTTTTCCTAGGGGCATAGTGGGCTATTCAGCCAACCTCCCTACATCCCCGCCCCCGTAGCCTTCAGCGAATACTCACTTCCTTTTCCACCCCTGGACAAAAGTTAGTCATGCACGTTCGTTCCCATTTCCGCCATACTGCCTCCATTGACGTGCGCGCCAACCTCAAGGCCATTGCGCCAGCCAATCAGCTGTCAGCCGTACTTTCCTTGCAATATGGCGGCCGCGTTGGTATGCGCTCGTCCGCCTATTTCCCTCGCGCGCGCTCGTAACAGCCACGCATTGATAATGCCTCGGTCCGCTGGTGGCTGCCTATCAAAACGGCATTCCTGCTTCCTGTTGGCAATTTTCTGCCTTTTTTCCTTCGTTTTGCTGGATTTCAAGAGCGGAACGCTCCGGTTGCGCAAAATTGGCAGTTTGAGTGGCTCTGTGAAGCAGCTTGATGACAGACAGGCAGATAGAGCAGAAGAAAGGACTCGGGCGAGGAGAAGGGCCTACATACTCGAAGAATTCCAGGAACTGGCGCGCATCGTCAATAACACGGTGGAAGAGTTTGGGCTCAGACTGCTAAGACAATGGAGACGGCTGGAGCAGACGTTTTGCTCAGCGTTGGTTTCATCTGCAGGTAAACGAATTAGTGTTTCTTCATGCTGAATACCTAATCCCTTTTTGCGTTTGTATGCCTTTAAACAAGTCTAGTCCCTGACAGACACATCTACTGAACATTGCTTCGAATTCCGCGACGTTAGTGCTCTATTAACTGATGAAATGAAGATTTATAGGCCAACGATTGGAAGATGGTGGCGAGAAGCTAGGTTTTCACTGCAGTAGCAATTGTTTATTCCGGTACTTTTGCTGCTTTCGAAGCAAGGTATAATTCTGCAATTTTAGCAATTTTCCATGGGCACAGAGAAATATGGATACGTGTTGGAAGAGAGCAAGTTCTAATGCTTTGCAAAGGGGCAAAATAGCCACAATACAATTTGTTGCTGAAATATTCATATCTGCAAAGACTGAAATATCGGAACGTCAAGAAATTTAGTGAGAAGGTCGTTCAGCAATAAAATATCTGTATGAGGAAAATTTTCATAGTGGTATGACACTTCATCTTTTGACAAATATGATGTGCACAAGACATGGTTGGTCTTAAACTATTCCTAATTTGAGATGATGTGATTGGCCAAAGATTAAGCCAATAGGCATCAGCTGCAGTCAAGTGCACAGTGGATGCAGAACCCATATTTGCATGGAGAAAACACACATCGTTGACGTTTGCCTACCTAGGAAGGGCCGTTAATTTCTGGAGTTAAGGCGCTCAGCCGAGGCAGTTATTGATAGGTACATGGATTAAGACGCCAATTACACATTTCTCAATGTCATTAAAAACGAACACAACTAATATTGACCGGATCCTTAAGTGCAGCAGACATTTATTGGATTAAATTATGACCAACCTCAGGATCTTGAATCAGGAATAATTTAAAGTTAAATGCTTTTTGTGCACCTTCCCTTCGTCTGAAGACTAAACTCGGTACCGGAGTCGTAAATTATCACTATACAGTAGTCGCCGGCTATTAAGCCCACCTCGGGCCCAGAACAAATTAGGCTCAATAGGTAGAGGGGGCACTAACGGGAGGGTCCTACAGTAGTCGCCTTTTATTAAGGCCACTTCGGGCCCAGACCAAATTGGGCTTAATAAGCGGTTGGGCTTGTTAACCGTGGGCTTAATAGCCGGCGACTACTGTACAGTGGTTTCATTCCCGAAGATCTCATAGATATGCAGAATGGCATTAACGAAAATGACAAGGGGAACTGAAATGGTCATTTCTGGCTCACTAGCTGTCATCATCCAGGCATACTCAACCCCAAGCGTGGCGAACACCGGGATTCGATCCAGCAACCTCTGATCATTGAGTCCAACACCTAAGCTTTGCGCGACGGGCTCCTTGTTTCTTGGTTGTGATCGGGAAGATGATGATGGCCGGGGGCTCGCTGGTATGTTTAAGGAACAGTCTGTATCTCATTGTACCCGGGAGTTCACTATAGAGCCCTCGCAGGCAGATGCATACCGATTTGTAGGATATGATGGCCATACTAATACCAGCCACGCGAAAGTGTCCAATTATGAGCTTTTTTACGATTGTGAGGTGTTCATTCATAGTACATCGTATCCGTCAATTAAATAATGCTGCCTATAATGTGTACAGCATGTTTCACATCTGTCGCAATATTTTATGAGAGCTGTGTGTCTTCTTTCTCAAACCGTAGGCGAAAACGTAATTTTCCTTAAACGGGATGTACACAGCGTTTTTATAAAGGTAGTCAAAATCAACGAAAAAGGGCATTTTTCTTAAGTAGCCACATTTTACGATGCATAAGTTTTGAAAGCGGCCAGAAGTAAACTCGTTAAAAAGTTGAGATCATATCGTGACTGAAATGACTTCAGAATAGACTACACGATAATCAGTATTACAAGCTTTCTCGATGCTGATTATCGAAAAATTACTGTTATAATCTTGTGTGCCCCTGTTTCAACACCGGTTATGTCCTCCAGTTACGTGTTAGGAAGAGAAGGCAGAACAGGATAGCAGATAGTGCTACAATACCACTAGTTCCGCTAGTACATCAGCGTTGTCTTCTGTTTGCTCGTCGTCAGAGTGTCCTCTGTCGTCGGTAGCTCGTCTCGGCCAACAGCAGGTCTTGTCACCAGCAGCTGAATCTTAGGTCCTCGGCAGCATGTCTCGGTAGCAGAGTTTCGTGTCTCCCAGCAACGGAACGCCCTTCTGCTCGCAGCCTCGTTATTTAAGGGCCAATAGTCATTGTTCCCTATTGGCACTTCACGAGTGACCACTCAAGGCAGCCATCATGCTTCCAGCCATCGTGCCACAGGTGTGACGCTTGGCGCACGCTCGTTGCTTCTGGCCAGGCATGATCTCACAGATGGCAGACCCCGGCCCGCGATTGTCCTTTCGTGCTCACGTGTTGGGCTTTCAAGGTCGCTCTCTTTGCCCGCTCTGCATGCATCGGTGGCCTGTCCGATTCCTTTGTTCTAGTGCCCCCAGGAAAGCCCGAGTTCTGACTCGCGTGTTGAGCCCTCCTGCCAAATACAAATGTTTCGCATACAACGGCATTTTACACGAATTCTGGGCCGTAATGTAGTTCCTATCGACAGTCATGTGATACTGTAGATAGGCCTTCACTGATTGGTTACGGATCTCACTCGCTCCGTTGTGCCTTGGGACTTGCTCTCTTTGCAGCTTCTCAATAGCTTATAGATTTTAGGTAGAAATACATGACTAAAAAAGATAAGGGGAACTGAATGGAAACATTCGCGTTCCGGGTACTTTTTTTGATAAGGAAGAAGAATTGCTAGCACTGGATCAATTATCGTATTATCCTGCGCTTTCGAACTCTGACAGGAGTGCATCGTTAGAGATGAGAAACAACTGAGAAGAAGAAGACGACTCGATCGCTGGGACAGTAATTTTATTCGCCTGATAGTTTCGAGATCCGTCGCGAAATTGTCATTAGAGGCATAATCAAAGAGCTTTAGCAGATGCAGGTAGCATATGCACAGAAGTTTGCAGTATTTATAGGGTACAGTCATTACTGCAAACATACAACGACGATTAACCGTACTTACTTTCTTGCGTGTACGTGGTCTGTTGAATGGCATGTGGGCTCTGATCTAATGACATTTCATCACGCGTGATTGATTCGGGTGGGATGATTGCTCGGCCACCTGACCCTGCGGTATTGGCGTATGACGACGCGGTGGCCTATCCATTCCCCAAGTGGCGACTTGCTCTGGCCAAATTTAGTCTCAGCACCGAATATGGATTGGACATATAATTGCACTTGTTTATGGAGTGGGGGCCCATGAACCATGACTCAGGTAATTCTCGGCTCACCCGATTGTCGCTTCTTGCGAGAATTTCAGCCTCATCAAATTTGAATGTGTGGCCGGGTCTCGTCCACTGAGCCGCAACTTGAGAATTGGCATCATTTCGCTGCACTGCTGCCGCGTGTCCGGCAATTCGCGTCTTGAGAAGCCTGCCAGTTTCTCCGACATAGTTGCCTTGCCCACAACTGCACCAGATCATGTAGACGACTCCAGATGTTTCTTACCGTAGCAGTGGGTCCATACATTTCATTGTCCGACGGTTTATTGTTGCTTCTGGCCTTTGTTCGGCTCCACCTCCTAGTGGTGCGAGAAGGCGGCCGACAGCCTCCGAGACGTTTTTGACGTACGGGATCGCTCGCCAAATTTTGGGGTCAGTGCGACTTTGTTGGCCATCTCGTAAGAAACAGCAGCAGAGAAACGGCTAATTACAGTGGGTGCATAGGTGTTAAGGCTAAGACGGTTAACACTAACAGCTAAAATCTTCCAGGCCTGGTTCCTTAGGAGATGGGAGAAGTCTTGGGAAAGCCTGATTGTTAGGAATAGTTTATTCTGTAGAAGGATAGAAGAATACGTTGTGAGAGATTTGACTATCGGAGCACACATCAGGCCGCGAGGCAGGCCAGTTCCGGAGTCATGTCTGGGGAACAGACATTCTATCCGCCAACTTTGGCTGCAACCGCGAGGTCATTGATTGGACCACGCGTGGGCGAACCGGTGTGAATGCATTGGCAAGTGCGTCAGTGCCTCTGGCGGTAGCATCGACCTAGAGCTTTGTCCAGACCGATTGAGGTCAAGCCACTGTAGTTTGAGGCCAGAATGGGGATGACATTGTGCGTGCGTTTGGGTGCGCCTCAGTTGCGCGTCAGTTTCCCCTGCCAGTAGTGGCGGTAAAGTCCACTAAAAATGTACATCAATCAACTCTCAGGGATTGGCTGGTCGTAAGGTGTAAGATACAGTGCCAAAAAGTAGGAGGGAAGGGGGTCGGTTGCAGAGGTTTTCGTTAGTAGATGTCAGTTATGTCAAGGTTTCCCAGGGCATCAGCAACAAAAATTGGGCTAATTTTAGAGGATGTAGGCCAATTAACTGTGATGGACTTCTGGGCGTGACTGCGTGTGATTGCACAAGGCTCTCTACGCCAGCGCCGATTTGCTACATAGGCGTCAGCATTCCGGGAAAACCGAAATCCGCACTTCACTATCGCGAAGCTAACGCGTGGGCCCCAAAACATCATTCCTAAGTACTTGTTCGGGCACAAACAACTTGAACATCGCCATACCTGGGGGTGCTCCATATACGGAGCCTAAAACCCGACCTATGCAGCCAGCTAAAGCACACGATCAACCTCCTTTTGCCTTTATAACCTCCAGCCCTCCTCCATAACTGCTTTAAAAGTTTTCCTTCACTTCTGTTTCCCATAGTCCTGTTCTACTTTGTGAATTCGATTGATTAACCTAAAAGCCAATATGCCCTGACTTTAGGAATTCAAATCTGCTTTATTTTCTTGTTCATGGCTGAAAAGTTGCAACTGGTGAGAAGTTACTTTGCAGATGTACCGGGAAAACATGCTTCAACCCGTAATGGTAGCGAAAATTTTATTCCCAGATGGTAAGTGAGAAGGAGAAAGGGCGTTCACTGGGAGAGGTAGATTTGTGGTCTGACGTTTCGGATAGTTAACTCGTCTATCCATCTTCAGAGAGTGAATATTCTGGCTCCTGGCTCTCGTTATATGCCGCTCCTTTCGTTCGCGTGCGTAGTCTGCCAATCCAGTTCGAGCCGCTCTGCATAGGTCGCGTCTCTAGGTGGTAACGGTTCGCCGTACCAGCCACCTGGTAACCGTTCCTCGCGCTCCACTCTGCGTTGTGGCTGTCTGCACCTAGGGTGTCAGTGTTTGTTTGGCTTGCCTCGCCTCGCCTTCGCCTGTCCCCTAGTAACCATTGGTCACACCTGGAGCCTGGTAACCGTCTTCCGCTCTGTGTTCTGCGTTGAGGTCCTCTGCTTCAACCCTTTCACGACTGCTGGGGCACTATAACAGTTTAAATGGGTACAATCCTAGTTTGGGTACCAGATCAGCACGTGATAGCCCCATCTTTCTGTAGTGAAGGACCAGGTATAATAAAGAGTATCCAGTCGAGGGAATACAACGAAAATGAAATATAAATAAAAAATAAAAATTTTAAAAGTAGAAAAACAGGAATAGTTTTTTTAAATAATATAATGTTTGGCAACAAAAAAGCGCCTAATAATTACAAAAGGCAATTTTGCAACTATTGGGAAATAACTACATAAAGCGAAAATCAACTTTATAAAATATGCAAACTAAAGGCAAGCAAAATCACTTAACTTAATAAATGATCTTAAAAAAAGGAAAAATAGTAAACGCAATAATGAACTGGGAACTGAACTTAGATATGGATAAATTAAATAACCCAAATAAAATTTAAAAAAGTAAATGTGTTGCGCATTTAAATTGAAAGTGAGTGCGGTGCTTCACCCTGCGAAATATACTAATTTACTTCCAGCACGGCAAGTTGGACCCTAGGTATGTTGCAGTTTACGAGGTTCTAATCGCCAAATTTTTTCCAGGAATGTCAAGAAACCAAAAAAACTATAAAGTTAAAAAGGTCCGAATTTGTCACACTTAATAAACTAAAAGTTAGGAATTTATGATATAAAATTTCTGTGTTTATTTATGGCGTGCAATTTTTTGCGAAAAAATTAGATTATTTAAACACTTCCTAGGACCTAATGTAGGATTCCACGTTTAGCTGTCATTAAACTTATTCACGACCAGTAATAAATGAGTTTGGTTGAGTTCTTCCTCATGTACTATCTTTCCTACGATTCCGTGACTGATGCTGTGACTGGGTGGAGACCGTTAAAAGTTCAAGTATGCTACATACACATGTTGCTTCTGGCCTATTTTAAATAACAGCTCTCAACCGTCAAATGTCTGAAGATCCGAAAGGTTATGCCAGGCTTACCAATTAAAATAAGCCACAAATGCTTATATCAGTCTTCTGATGGAAGCAAACGGAAGAAATCTAGGAAGCAAGTCGGGAGAAGATGTCATCGCTGAAGCGATAATCGCACTGGTTTGACTTTTGGGATTCTTCCTGGAACACATCGTTGGGAACAGCCACAGGCTGGTAGACCGTCTCTGATGATGGGTTGAAGCGAGAATCTGAAACTTCGCGTCTCTTTGGGAGTGCTTCTCGCTACACATATGTAGCATAACGATATTTATGACTACAACAACCCTGTAAACCACTGAGTAATTAAGTAGCCAATGCGTACATTGATCTAGGTTTTCAGACATTTTGACTTTCATGCCATCGTAAAATCCTTTTCACCAAGTCATCTGAAGATTTTGTGTCTTCCTGACGCTGGGCTTCATTCTTTCCCTTAACAGGCACTGGATACGAGCTGTTTGCATCCGACGCATGCAAGGAGACTTGTAGCGGTAATCCAAATGGCAAAAAGCGAATTGCCCTAGTTATCCCTATGAGAGACAGGTGGCAACACTTGCAGATTCTCCTTGGGAACTTAGCACCCTTGCTTCAAAGCCAGGGCCTCTGTTTTCTCATTGTGCTCGCTGAGCAGGTAAGTTTATAACTCAACCGCTGTCTCACCCTGTAACAATTTGTTTGATTGTAATGATGCTACTATCAAATATTCAGTAACGTGTTTTTTGCCATTGTTTCTCTCGCTCGGCACCCTTCTTTTAGGCACCAGGTGAACCATTCAACAAGGGTCTGCTTATGAATGCGGGTGCAATGGAGGCATTGAGTTTTATGCCCTTTCATTGCGTGACTTTTCATGATGTAGATCTCTTGCCTATATCCGGCAGTCTTTCCTATGCATGCCCGCCCTACCCGAAACATCTCAGCACTCAGATCGACAAGTTCAATTTCTCGTAAGTTCTTATCGCCTGCATACCTGAACATTATTTATGTATTCGAACACATACTCGAGAAAGACCACCTGTCCAACGATGGCCTAATGTCTAAAGATCTGATAAGCACGCAGGACTCTGTATGCCAGCGCAAGATCGCTATATCAATTGATGAAGTTCTTCTCGGAGCTGTGTATTTTGATTTTTATCTTCTTGAATATGAAGCGTAATCGCAACCATGTTTGTCTTTTTGGTGTCACCTGAGCTGATAATTTGAAAGTGAAACTAACAGGATATAAGACTAAAGCTTCCATTGTGGTGGTCAGAGATGTTTCCTTGGGTAGGAAACGCTATCAAGTGATGTATGAATGCTGAGCTAGTTTTCCATTTAAAGTCCCAATATTTATTGGGAAATAATGATAAGTTTAAATTTAGTCCTAGAAAATTACGATACGACTGAAGCACACGTGAGGATATAAGACTTTTACTCTTGAATATTGGCACCTATCTTGTCTGCAATCTTGACTACCGTTTGCATACTCTTGTCCCTAGCGG
This sequence comes from Ligula intestinalis, assembly GCA_036362985.1. Taxonomy (NCBI): domain Eukaryota; kingdom Metazoa; phylum Platyhelminthes; class Cestoda; order Diphyllobothriidea; family Diphyllobothriidae; genus Ligula; species Ligula intestinalis. Next base: position 6,350,800 of record JAYGXS010000009.1, read on the forward strand.
AATGTCAGATAGATAAGGCCATATCCATGGCGCGGTACATTGATCATTGCACATTAGTCCATTCCGTAAATTTTCAGGCGCTTTTCCTACAATATGCGATCGACCACATGTGTCAAAAACGTCTCGGCAACCTTCTAGCAACACGTGGAGTCGCACACGGGCCGGAGGCAATCATTAGGCGTCAGAGTATGAAACCCAAAGACCCACTAGCATGGCATGAAACAGCTCAAGTGGTCTATTGGATCTGGTGCAGTTGCGGACACGGCAACTTCGTCAGAGAAACTGGAAAAATTTCCCTGTTGTAGGTTGCCAAACACGTGACAGCAGGGACACGGCTAACTTGACGAAATCCAGCCACATATTCAAATAAGATGAGGCTGAAATTCTCGCGAAAGGGGACAATCGAGTGATCCGCGAGTTCCTTGAGTCATTGTTTACGGGCACTCGGTTTATAAACAAATATAGTGACCTTCCCCGGCCATATTCGGTGCTAAGGTTCAGTTGGTGAGGTTATATAGAGCGGTCGGCTATTTCCCTATCTATAATGATCAACTACTCACAAACTTTCAGTAGTTTGAATTACCTGTAATCTTCCGGTTTTCTACACGCCGCCCATCGTTCCAGCTGGGATTTGCTGATGGCATTGAACTGCAGAGCGGTTCTTCGAAGGCAAGCGTATTCCACAATTGCTATAATCAGCAAACTAAGAAAAGTTGGCCTTTTGAACTAACCTCGGGAATTATCGCTTACTTGCTATTTTTAAGCAAGGTGATTTGCATACTCTCGCCAAATTTTTCTTCTTTAACCTTTTTCCCAGCTGGTGTTGGTAATACCACTGTTAAATGTCTCTCAGTTGCCTCGCCCGAGGTTTGAGCAAACTCCCCTCCATATACGCATTCGCCGTTGGTCGGGAGGGTGGTTAGCGATGATATTAAAGCTTTTTCAGTGTCTTCTCCCAAGGTTTGAGTACGCGACCAAACTTGCTCTCGTAACTTTTTTATTTAACAAAAATATTGGGATCTTATTTGTTCCCTGACATGCCCTGACCGTCTTCTCCCCGAAAATCAGGTGTTCGTTAGCCCGTGGGGCGCGCTTCACACTTTCCCCAGACGACCCCACGATATAATCTTACCGTTCAGTTTTGCCGAAGCAATTCGCCGCTCGTGGAAGAAAGCGAACGCTTCTTCCTACGCCAGCGCCGGTGAGACAGATAGCCAAGCAATAACCATGCCAAAATCCAGTACTGGAAATGGAAGTTCAGCAGGTCACTACCTGCACACTGGATATTGACCAACTCATGCGTTAGAGGGCACCCACCCTCGTTAAAGGGGGAGGAGTGATTCCCCCGGTGAGCAGAAGATGAATTGCCAATACAAGCGAACATGCGAGTCCCCGGAATTAATTGAGAAGAAGACGATTCAATCGCTGGGACAATACTTTTATTCGCCTGACGTTTCGAGATACTTCGCGGATTCGTCATCAGAGACCAAGTCAGATAGCAAGAGCAGATAGGTTAGCGTATGCACAGGAGATTGCAGTATTTATAGGGTACAGTCATTACTGCAAACATACAACGATAAGTAACCGTAATTGCCTTTTTGAATGTTGGTTGTCTGTTGAACGGCATGCGGGCTCTGACCTGCTTACATTTCGTCACGCGTAAAGGACTTCAGCGTGATGATTGTGCGGTCATCTGTCCCTCCGGTACCGGTGTAAGATGACACGTTGGCCTATTTATTACCCAATTTGCGACTTGCTTTGGCCAAATTGGGTCTCAGCACCGAATATGGATTGGGCAAATCGTTGCACTTGTTAACAGATGAACTATGACTCAAGTAATTCTTAGCTCACACGATTGTCACCTCTTGCGAAAGGTCAGGCGAATAAAAGTATCGTCCCAACGATCGAGTCATCTTCTTTTCAGAGGATAAATTCTTATTCTTATCCCGGAATTCTGAATTTTTTTAAATTTGAGGAGGAGTGATTAATTTTCATGGACATGCATTAGCATAGCGACTGTGTCCTTCCCGTTTCTGCTACTGTCTTTGATGATGGGATCGTGTGAGCTGCGGTGTCTGGACAATTCAACCATTTGGGAGCGTGCTAGCAGAGGTGTGTTGTTTACGCGCTTGGGTCGGTTCGTGTGGGAGAGACTATCTGGCTGTGGGGCACGTGATCGGTTGCGTCAAAGACCGTGGTTTGGAGGTCTGATGGCAAGATCACTCGGCGACCAAATAGGC
>JAYGXS010000009.1:6358039-6448096 GCA_036362985.1 Ligula intestinalis
AATCAGAACACATTCAGAGCATTTATCGATTTTTCTCTGCGTTTAAATTTTACGGCGGAACCCTGTGCACACGCAAACTGTTTCTGCTACTGATCTGTGAGTACGTCTCTGAGGATAAATCCGCAACGGATTTCGAAAAGTCAGGCGAATAAACATATTGTCCCAGCGATCGAGTCGTCTTCTTGTCAATTACTTCCTGGGACTCGCATGTTCGCTTGTATTAGCAATAATCTGTCATCCTATCACTCAGCACGCTTATGTTCGCGTACGTGCGATCGGAAAATTCGTTCAGTCTGTACTGTACCGTTTAGATGCCGAATACGATACGCTATACCTGAGTGCTCGCCTGGCTTTAATTGGTCCTTTATCATCTATTTGTTCTTATATTTTTGATCATGAACAAAGAAGCAGGTTTTGAATGCCGCAACCCATTTTTTATCAAAATTTTCCCGCGAAAATGCATACAAGGCGTTTTTAACGTCCGTGACTCAGACCATGCTATTGCCCCTGTCACACATTACCGCATAACAACAAAAATATGATTATTATTAAGTTCACGGCACAAGGTGAGCCTCGTAGCTCAAATGGTAGAGCGTTGCCTGCGCAGGAGCCTTCCTTGCTTTGTAAGTTCGACTCACACCGAGGCCGTAAATTTCCCACAATTGGAGCAATCGAATTATTGAAATCAGCCAAATCCCTAACATCCGAAATTAGCCTAGTAGTCCGTCCGGTGGATGCCAGGAGAGTACTTAGGAAACCTTGCCTGGCAGTCAGCGTACTGTGTCCGTATTGGTGGAGTCCACACGTGCAGTAAAGTTCGGTAAGCAAATCGATCCAAGTGTGATTAAATTCATGGCGCATGGCGAGCCTCGTAACTCAGATGGTAGAGCGTTGACTGCGCAAAAGCCCGTCTCCCACTGAAGCCGCGAATTTTTCACAATCTGGCCAATCGAACAACAAAAATATTCGATTCACTGTTACAAGCCTGTATGCCAAAACAGAAGTTAAGCCAATGATGTTCTCTTGAAAAGAAGTAGATGTGGTCACTGGGGCAAGAATTTTATTAGCTTGACCCTTCAGCTTCCATCTCGAAGACATCTTCAGTTATCCGCCATTTTGGGAGGGGGCAGGTGCCAATGTCGGTGATCCAAGTTGTTGTAATTATTGCCAAGGCCGAGCTGTCACCTTGATTGAACCCCATGGAAGAACGCAATAAGAAGAAGTGCAACAGTAGACGTCTTTTAGAATATTTAGTACAATATATTCAAGGTAAACAAACGCGTTTATCCATCGGACCAATCACATACTGTCCTCGAACGAGTGGTGACTTGACTGGCTTGTCAGAGTCCCAGCCTAGCCGCAGCTTTAAACTTAAAGTTATTGATGGATTGCCAGATAAAGTGTATGCGGATCGATAGCCTGCCGTGAACGCAACCTCTGAGGGCTGCCTGCTCGCGCATCTATTAAGGCGACTCCTAACACAAGCGGTCGAGCAATCACAACGCCAACACCCAATACGGGTTATGCCATTTAAGCAGGCAACGATCCGCATGCCAGCCATCAAGCACTTAGCACACCAGGGGGCAAATAGCTTCGATGAGCCGGGCGCAGTTAATTTTTTATAGGTAAACAGCAGCCTGTTGATTGCATCCTGCAAGCAACTGTGCACCCCGGTGTCCGTAGCTGATGCCGTTTCTGAAGATAAGTTCAAACTGGTATCCGAAATGTCCGGCAAAGAACTTGCTTGCTCTAGTGATCGCGTCTACTTCTTTTCAATTACTTCTTGCGTTTCGAATTTGCGCTTGTGTCGGCAACATGCTCATAATTTTATCAAATTAAAAATGCTTGCTTTCTGTTTCCAACGGTAAAACTTCCTGAATACTCCTCTTGACTGTGAGGCAGGACTGTCTTTAGAAGCCCCTTTTGTCTTCAATTTATAACAATAACCTACTTTTACATTTTCAGTGGCCCGAATTTTTCTTTTTCCGTTACTCTTCGCCATTATAAGGCTGAATTTCATCAATCGGCATCAGTTGCCTGAGCACCAGGAATTTATTATGATGGATTTTATTCTACTTAGTACATTGAAACAAATATAATTTTTTGTAACTCAATATTTTTGATCACTTCCACAACAAGTAAATATTCATTTACACTCACTTAACAAATAGTAAATGTCTGACCACCAAATAGATTAGACATTTGGGTGGGGGAAAAGATATTTAGGGGGTCCTTGAGGACAGTTTTGCCGACTGTGATTGGTTTTAAGTTGGTTTCAAAAAAAAGCCGATTTAAATTTGTTTTTGCTCTCCACTCACGGTAGGCTCATGTTCATCGGGCTGCCGGTGATAAGGCCGCACCCGGGAGAGACCAAATACGTGATGCTTCAACATAACAAGAGCAAGGCAACAGATTCTTGGCGCAGGTTAGTACATTGACTATATCAGAATTAAGCATTGTTCTTCCAGTAGCACAGTTAATTTTATAAAGGATACTGATAATAGATTGCAGAGGAGAAGGTGGAGTTCTTTCGTGGTTTTGACTTGCGTGGGATATTATTACTAGTAGTTTTTGTAGTAATAATAGAAGTAGTAATATTAACAAGGTTAATAGTAGCAGTAGTAAAATTCGTAACAGTAGTAGTAGTATTAGTAGTAGCGGTAGTAGTATTAGTAGTATTAATGTTAGTAGTATAATTATAAGAAGAGATGGCAGTAGTGGTATGAGTAGCAGTAGTGATTGTAGTAACAGTAATTAACGTGGTAATAATGGTAGTATTTCACGCTGTGATATTGGGAACATTAGTAATGCTAGTAGTAGTGGTTGTAGTGGTAGTAGTAGTAGTAGCAGTCTTAGTAGTATTAGTAGTAGCAGTAGTAGTAGTAGCAGTAGTAGTAGTAGTAGTAGTAGTAGTAGTATTAGTAGTAGTAGTAGTAGTAGTAGTAGTAGTAAAATCTGTAGAAGTTGTAATAGCAGTAGTATGATCATTAAAAGTCGTAGCCATAGTATTATTGGTAATACTAATAGCCGCGCTATGGCCGCGGTAGTAGTTGTGGTTGAGGGGCTATTATCTTCGTGGCAAAAACAGTTTTCGTTTATTATATTCTGATTATATTTCTTTAATTATAGGCAATAGTTCCGCGTGGAAAAACGCACTTATTTAGGTTAATCTCGTCTCAGAGAAAAACACTTGCGGTGCATAAACTTAGCGTAGGATAATGCTTAGCGTAGAAAACCGCCGGAGTACAAGATACCGTTGACTCTCGCTCAAATTTGTTAACATTTTGACTGATACAATTATCTATGAAGGATATTTTCTGGAGTATGTTTCGTGAAAAAATGCAATGCTCAGCCTTTTTATTGCCAAAAATTGGTGGCCTTACTGTCCATCATTATGCTTCAAAACACAAATTATATGCTGTAGATAAAAGTAACTCTATCTCGTGATGCTAATCCTAAGAAAGGTTTAACCCTCACGGATGCGATCTTCCAGGCCCGGTTCCTTAGGAAATAGGAGACAGAAGTCTTGGGAAGGCAGTAGGAATTTGGCTACCAGACGACCGCACAACTGCAAGCCAGTGGACGGCGTCTGAAGTGAGGTCTGCTCGGCAGTAGTCACATGCGGTACTGTGTGAGTCGGCCTGTGATTGGCTGTTAGCGAGACCGGAAGCAGCAAGACCTTAGAAAGTGCACTTCGACTTGAGCTAGTCATGACAGGCGTTCACAAGTGCACTTTGTTTGAGCTAGTCAATACAACTATGTAGCCTACCCACAGCGCTTCAAGCCGTTCAAAAGCCAGTGTAGTAGTCAGGTTACTGGTTCAATCCATTTTTCTTTTCCTTCAAAGCTGCAACCGCCCTACTTCCGTTCGCTGCTATATCCGCTCTCCCTGGCTTGTTTCCTTCGCCCATTTTGGGCAGATAATCCACTGAGCAAAAGAAGGTGCGATTTTTCGCACAAAAACTTTATTCACCGGGCGTTTAGAGTTCCTTCGCAAATCCATCGCAGTCCACGCAGCTGCTATGCTACTGCACACCTATGACAATTACCGGTTACCCTTATAGGGGGAGTGCTCGTTTGCGCTCTAGGTGTCCGATGTCTGGTGTGCGTATCGCGACCTGCTGAACTTTCATCATCCGTGTTAGATTTTAGAGTGGTGATTGCTTAACCATCTGACTCCCTCTCACTGCTGTTAGAAGACGCATTCGCCTGGGAATTCTCTGAGTGGCGAATTGCCTCAGCCAAACTCTGTCTCAACGTCAAATATGGACTAGGTAGATTGTTACACTTATTTATAGACTTAGAGCAACGCGGCTCATGGGATTTTCACCTCTCAACAAGCAATCGCTCCTAATTCTTCTCAATTTCTTCCAGGCATTCGCATTTTGCTCGTATCCACAGACAATTTATATTATCCATTTATAATGATTCTATTTTTCCAACCCCCCCCCACAAAAAAGGAGTGCTCTTCTCGCCCTCAGTTTCAAACGCTACCGTCTGGATGGTCTCAACACTCTCCGCTTTCATCTCAAAAGGAAGACACTGGCGAGTTTGGGGACTTTGATCCAGCTTGAAAAACAAGGGCTAACCGACGCCAAGAATGCCCCCCTACTGCATCTTCTGATCGAAGTGACCAAGAGATCATCAAAGCAACCCCGTGGCCTCTAACATGTCACGTGGAATTAACAAATAACTCTCCCTCAAGGAACACCTTTTTCAGATATTTCAATGCATTGTTTATTTTTATTTGTATGTTTTGAAGAATAGCCTAATATATTTGGGCTTTAGTCTCTTGGGACGATTGGTGCTAAATTATTTCTTCTTATTCATGCTACTTCTTGGAGCTGCTCCGGCTATCACAAAGTGTCTGCTTTTGTCTGTGTTGGCGTTCATCTGAGTTCTTTCGTGCCGTGCTAGTTTATGACTGCGTGGCGATTACTGGAGCCAGGGTCCCACCAATTAGGATAAAACCATTAAGGCTTCCGTTGAATACTTAATAGCGGATTTTTGTGCCAAAATCCGCCCCGTAGACACACTTAATGGTCGCTTACTATAGACTTACGCTCTTGAAAGTTTCCAACCGACGCAATACTTTGGTCCTCTTGGCCACTATTGTGTTTATAGGGGTGGTTGTCTCGAATCCTGGAACTCGGGCTCAGAAGATCTCATCTAATATGGCCTGCATAGCATATTGCAGCGGGTTACGTAAATTAAACTCTAGAAAATGCGATCTTCGGATCTAGTTCCTTAGGATGGGAGAAGTCATGTGAAGGCCATAGTGATAACAAGAATATGTTCTGTGCAGAAATAATTTGAGAATATGCAGTAGGAAATTGACTGTCAGGTGTCCGCACAACCGCGAGCCAGCGGACGTCGTCTGAAGTGAGGTCTGCTTGGAAGCCTTCACATTACGTCCTGTGTGAGTCGGCCTGTGATTGGCTGTTCCAGAGGCCGGGAGCAGTAAGCATTCACAGCGATCAGCCTTGCGATCAGCCTTGCGCTGACACCTCGTCTTCTTTGCCCAGCTGCGCCTCGCGTGACTCATCAGGCCTTTGCTCGCAAACAATGCAGGTGTGGCGGTTGCGTGATGTCTCAAGGTTGTTTTGATGTGTTGCCTTTTCTCTCGCGAGCTGTGCACCTCTCCTGATTAGCTGGAGGGCGCCCCCAGATCCTTTAAGTCGCGTCCACACGCACAAGATGGACACACTTCAATTGGCTTGTTTACTTTAAGCAGCTTGTTTCTGCAGAGCTCTTTGTCAGCTCCTTTTGTTACAGTACACTATCCTACCTAATAGTTGTTGTTTTCTTCTGACTTGGAGAACCTTCCGTAGTCGATTATCTCTCCTTTTGACATATGCACTTCGACTTGAGCTAGCCCCGACAAGCGTTAAAAAATGCACTTCGTGTGGAGCTAGTCACTACAAGCACTCTCGAGAACCTCGGATCCCAGCACGCCTTGTGCGAAACCATCGTACATGCCTGTTGGACCACGTCGTATGTGCTACATGCAGATCAGTCATTTAGCTATGACAACCCACCCCCAGTCATCCCAGCTTTGTCCTGCTGGGTGAATGAGCGAAGAGATTTACAGTAAACACTGCCCAGGTCACTGGGTCTGCACCCACTCCGTGAGGCACACCGTAGAAATTTTCAGTCACAAATGCCGTGAGGAATTAAACAAAATTTCTTGTTAAGTGGCCCATTTAGTGGTCACTTATCTGCTGTCGGATCAGCGCACCTCGGCTCTGTGTGTTTAGATCACCTACGTCCTACATATTTGCGTATTGCACGGGATTTGGGACTCAAGGTTACATACACTTCAAGGCAATAACACACGCATCACTAAGTTCGGAGATATTGAAATAAGACCATTGTTATAGTCTGACGGAAAGATGGAAGAAAATGTAAATGGGTTCAGGGGGCAAACACCGTATTTTCAGTCAACAAAAACATGTTTTTCTCTTAGCAGAATTCGACTTCTCTATTTGGCACGCTAGGCGTGTTTCGCTTGCGTGAATAAGGTTACCACAATCTGGACTCATGCCTTGTCTAAAAGACTGCCCGAGAAACTGGGCAACTGATAGCTCAGAGAAGACCAACCTCTTATCTAAATTACAATTTACTATAATTCAGTATATATAAGGGAGATGGGCAGAGCCTTTGAAAACCCCATTTACAGATGGATGCTGTCAGATCATGAATGTGTTTCAAATCGTTATATACATTATACAAAACGTTGTTGTCTACCAAATGTATGACCAGCAAGTAAAGTAAGAACGAGTCTCCTTTTAAATGCATCGGCACTTTCAGCAAGAAAAACTGCGGAAGGAAGTTTATTCTTGTCTTCAATGACCCGGTGGAAGAAGAAGTTAGCCCGAACTTCTAGTTTAGCATCGCGTTTCTTCATTTTGCACGGATGACCTCGTAGATGTATTGTTTGTGCGAATTCAAAGAATTCAGCCATCTGAAGAGCACAGTCTTTTCCCCTGTCGAGTTTAAACACCATGATCATATCTCCCTTGTATTATTTCTTTATGTCTGTGTACACCGAGAAGTAAAATTTAGAGGAGGAAGTGAATTATCATATTGCCAAAAGTACAGACACATTAAACACAGTTTCATGCACAAATCGGAGCCAGCTAGAGTTTGCTATATAATAAATAATAAACAAATAAATTTTATATTTTAGGCCCGAAGGGCCTCGTCATTGCAAACTTAGTGCTGTGGAAAAATAAATACAAAGTTGATAACTGCTGCTCTCCATGAAACAACCACGTAGACAGCGGGGGCGTTTAGTAGTGTTGGTAGATTTATTCATTTTCACCAACACATCGTCGTTTTAAAATAGTAGTCAACGCATGGTGAACTAAGGAGGAAGCAGTGAAAAAAACTCCTACCATTTAAGCTGGGGCGGAGTTCAGCGAACCCACGCTTAAAAAAACAAAACGTAGGCGAAAAAAACTGCTTCAACAAAATTAAGGGGTTTGGTTGAGAGGATTGATTGTAGTGCAAATGAGACAGGACTGTTGATGAGAACGAATGAGGGTTGGAAACGCTTCTTGCAATTTGAGAAATCATATAATAGCAGAGGCTGTCGTTCACCATTGTTACACCATCCGACTGGCTTCATCATCAACCATCAGGGAGGTGAGACCGGAGGAGTCCATCGCGGAGAACAGGGTCGACAAGAGAGTGAACGGCAGAGGTCACCTGATCATCAACGAAACGCCGGAGATGTGACCTTGTAGACTGCGGAGTTTAGTGACGAGCTGGCGAAAATAGCAGAACCGCCACGAGCATGACTAAAGACCATGAAGCCTATCGTCAGGGTTGTAAAACGGAGAATGGAGAAAATGGCAATGATGACTGGACAGAAAATTGGATGAAACATCGTTGCAAATATCACTCAAAAGAGGAAGAAGTAGACATTCATGGAAAAAAAATAGATCTAAACATAGCCACTTCAGATACCAGGGGGACCCTTTTCAAAGTTCAAAAGTTGTGTGTTTGGGAAGGAGACGGATAACAAGGACTTTATATATTCCGAAGTTAAGTGTTTACGTAATTTGACTTTAAAACCTGCTAAGTTAGACGACAGCCTAATTTCGAGGGGAATATTATTCCACAGGAAGGCATATTTGGAAGCAAGGAAGTGAGAATGGTTCGAAATGGAGCTAAAGGAGGGTGCAATAATCTTGGAGGAATTACGAGTGGCATAAGGTCTATCTGCGGGCATGAGAGCGTTAATTCTTGGAAGGTTAGGGGTAAAGTTAACGCGAAAGAGGAAACAGAGGCCCGCTTCGAGTCTTCTGAACCAAAGAAATGTCATGTTCGCTAACTGACTTCTCTCCGTATAAGAAATAGTGGATCGCGGAAGAACGAATATTTTGCGAGTAAGTACCCTCTGTACAATTTCAATCTTACCGCGGTCAGAAGCATTCATTGGACCAAAGAGAGGACAGCAGTATTCTAGGATGGTTAGAACATACATGCGATAAAGTTTTAACTTTTTTTCCAGCAGGAAGAAATTGTGTGATATAAAGCACATATCTGTGCAGCCTTCGCAGATATTCGATCCGCATGAGGCGACAATGCTCATTTATTTGTGTAGCTTAGACCTAAGTCTTTTATAGTGGATCGTTCTAAAAGTGGAGTATTTTGAAAGACTAGGGGACGAGGAAGCTTGGCGGGACCGAAACACATGAAACTACACTTGGATGGAGAGAATTCCATCTGCCAGGTAGCACTCCAACGTGAGAGTGTAAGTAGATCCGCATTTACTTTATCACTGCATATACTTGCCGTGTCCTTAGAAAATGATTATATGCATTTGAGGTCGTCTGCATAAATGAGATTGTGTGATTTTTTTTAGAACAGTCGAAATTTTGTTTATGTAAAGAATGAAGAGTAAAGGACCCAAGACAGTGTCTTGAAAAACGCCACTCGTGATCAGCTGAGAAGTGGAGTAACTATTACCTACTAGGACCTTCTGGCTGCGGTTAGACAAGTAGGAACCGATGAAATCGAGGAGATGGGGACAGATGCCAATAGCTTCCAATTTTACCAGAAGCCGTCTGTGCGGTACCTTGTCGAAGGCTTTGCTCAGGTCAGAGTAGATAACAACCACAGATTGCTGCTTGTTACGGAGGGAAGTGACGTGGTTAATAAAAGCTAAGTGACACGTCTCACATGATCTTTCGAGTAGAAAACCATGCTGCGAGTCAATTAAAAGCTTATTTTTTAGGCAAAAATCGAGAATTTGATTAAAAATTATCTTTTCCAGAAGTTTAGCTAGGGCCGGGGTTTTGTGAACACCGCAGAAGTTGTTTATGTTTGAACAGGATCCTGATTTAAAGACTGGAAGAATAATGGATGTCTTCCAAGTGTCAGGAAAGTAACCATTTAAGAGATAGACTGAACATATATGGCTAAGTAATTTGGGAACGGTTGACATTCTTTTGATAACTGAATTTGGGATACCATCAGTTCCTGAAGAGTGCGAGATTTTAGACAAATTATATGCTTACGAATTAATTCTATGGAGAAATCAATGTTCCCGAGAGATCATGCGAAACCTGCCACTTGGCATTCCTTAACCTGGTTTCATCACTTCGTAATGAACATCAATCAGACATCGTGATTTACTTTGACCTAAGTAAAGCTTTTGACAAGGTGCCGCATAGGCACCTTTTAGTGAAACTGGAAGATGTAGACATCAGGCCTCCCCTCCTCGATTTCATTGCCTCCTACCTGTCTAACCGCAGCCAGAAGGTCTTAGTAGGCAATAGCTACTCGATGCCTCAGCCGATCACGAGTGGCGTATTACAAGGCACGGTTTTAGTTCCCCTCCTTTTCATTCTTTACATAAATGAAATTTCAAAAGTGCTAAATAATTCGGAAAATTTCATTAATGCTGATGACCTTAAGTGTATTTACTCATTTTCTAAGGACACGGCCAGTACTTGTGTTGATAAAGTTAACGCAGACTTGCGTACTCTCTCAAGTTGGAGCGCTACATGGCAGATGGAGTTTTCTCCATCAAAATGTAGTTTCATGAGTTTTGGTCCCACAAAGCTTCCTGGACCCATCATCTTCCAAAAAAGTTCACTGTTATAAAGATCTACGATAAAGGATTTTGGTCTTACTTACACGAATAAGCTTGCATTATCACCTCATGCAGATCGAATTTCTGCCAAGGCCGCACAGACATGTGGGTTTATATCGCATAATTTTTTCCTTCCAGAAATGAAGTTAACACTATGCCGCATGTTTGTTCTCCCTATACTAGAATACTGCTCTCCGCTTTTTGGCCTCATGACCCAGCATGACCATAGTAAGATTGAAAATTTTCAGCGTGTTTTCGCCCGCAATGTATTTTCTGTTTCTGGGTCTGGTATGTGTTATGCAGATAGATGTCAATTAGCAAACATTAAATTTCTTTGGGGAAGAAGACTCGAAGCTGGTTTTAGCTTTCAGTTTCGCGTTAACAATAGTCCTTATCTCCCACAAATGAACGCTCTCCTTCCGGTAGACCGACCTTACGCCACTCGTAACTCTTCCATGATAATTTTACCACCCCGTAGCTCCAAATCTAACCGTTCTCGCTTTTTACCTCCAAATATGATTTTATTTGGAACAACCTTCCACTTGATATTAGACTGTTTTCTACACTATCGATTTTTAAAGGCAAATGACATAAGCATTTAAATTTAGAGGAAATAAAGTCGTTACTGTCTGTTTCCTTTCCAAACACGCAAGTTGTAGATTTTGAAAAGGGTCCTCCTGGCATCTGAAGATCTTCCGAGGATACTGAAAGGATTTCTCAATATGTTAGCATTTTCCTCTGCAGAGTCAAGCATCACTTCCAAGGGCTGCGAAATCTTCCCCGTCTTTGCAACCTTCGCTGTGGTCTTCGAGATTGGCTCTGGAATCTGGTGGGTCACAACTCGATGATGTTGCCTTGACTTCTACTGCCTTCTCCTGCCTTCCGGATGACCCCTTCCTAACTCAACGATATATTATTTTTTCCCATGACCATAAACGTCCCGAACCCTCAACATCAGGTCCCAAACCAACTACATCAAACCCTTTTACATATTAAGGCAGTTTTTCTCCTAAATTTTTTTTGAACTCGGTGGCCCGCTGAACTCATTCACCGATTTAGGAGTTTTTTACTGCCGATGACAATTATTTTATAAGAGTTCACTGTTTATCATCATTATTTTTATTTTCACGATAGCACTAAGTTTGTAACGACAGGGCCCCTTGGGCCTTAAATATACAAATTATTATTATGTCTGAGTACGGTTGAAACGACGGGACCGGTTCGGATTCTGTCGTAAAATGCTTCGCAAAGAAAGCATTAAATAATTCAGCCTTATCAGACCCATCTAGTACAAATGTTTTATTTTCATTGAGCAATGGGGGTATTTCGATTCCCCGTTTTGCGGAGGACCTACGACGAAACAGTTGTACAACCGATTTTGCAGAGTTTGACGTGCTTAGGGCGCAAGATTCCCTGTGCTGGTCACGTGCAAGACGAATCTTTGACGCTAATTTGAAGATCTCTGCGATCCTTAGATGCACAGACAGCGAACTAGTAGACCTATCTTTCAGCTGCCTCCTCAATTTCTTTAGTCTGGGCAAAACAAAATGAGGGACGGTCGATTCTGGTGTGTAGGGTTGCGCAATTTTAGTGGGCACAAATTCCAGCATTTTACTAGAAACGACCGACATGAGTTCAGCAAGAAATGCAGCGTCGTTAATGGAGGAGAGGCTCTGCCAATCTAATGAGTCAAGAAAATTGCTGATTAAACTAATATCTGCGAGGTCATACGCATGATAGGTACGACTAGCACTAGCCTTTTCCGTAGAAGAAAGCGGAAGGCAACAGTGAATTAATGTGTGATCACTTTGGAAGATGTCCTGCTTAAAATCAACGAAGAGAGGGGCAATACCATTTGTGAAAATCAGATCTAGGATATGATTCTGTCTTGTTGGGGACCAGTTGAGACCAGTTAGAAAAATAAATGGTATCTAGGAAAGGCTGAAATCTATGTGGACAATAGTTTGAAAGCCAGTCGATTTCAGGAAAATTAAAATCTCCAGCAATAATGTTAACTTCAAAAGAGGATTCTGAAATAAAAAAAGAATATTTCACACAAATTTGCATCTTTTTCAGATGAAGAGTTACGAGGATTATATACACATCCGATAATCGCCTTTTGCCGGGGCGACAGGATAATAGAAGCGAAACAGTAATTTCCAGAGAAGGACGTGCTATTTAGATAAAACGGAAAGTGCCTAAATGACGTTCGAATATAGAGAAGACAGCCACCACCACGCTTATTAATGCGATCGTGACGATAGAAATCATACTCGTCTATGATAAGGGAGGCGTCAGAAATGATTGGATGGGTCCAAGATTCTTTTATGCATATAACATCGGGCATCATCTCGAAAGCGATAGCTCGAAATTGAGCCATTTTATTTATAACGGACCTGGCACTATGATATCTAGTGTGTTTCGAGTGACAGGACTATGGCTATCGTTATTCATAAAAAATAATTTGAGGGTAGGTAGGCAAACTGCAGGCCGTTACTATTTGTGGAAAAATACTGACGGGTATGGAGCTGTTAGCATACGGGAAACCAATAATGAATGGCAGATAAGGTCTGATATATCTAGGGCCTCGCTTTCTGGCAGGTAAAAAGGAGGAGAGGATAAACCAAAATAAGCTTCTGGGGCGTTTAGGAGGAATGGGGGGAGGCGAGAAGGCTTGTAGAAGTTTGCAGGTTTGGGTGGTGGAGGATGGGTAAAGGAACTGATAAGGGGAACGGTGACATAAAATTAGTGCTGGGGCCGCTCGCGTAAGGACTAGTGGTCTTAATCAGTGAATGTCCTGTACGGCAACTCCGATAAGATTTAAAACTATACCAGTTTGAGTTACTGCCGTGCAAATTGAATTTTTCGTGGTTTGGGCCCGGCGTGTTCAATAACGCATTATACGGGGGAATAATATGACTCCCACGGTCAAAAGAGGAGCTAGGTTATGGTGGGAAAGCGCTCGGCCTAAACGCTTTCGATGGTGTTGGCGAAATTCTTGATGAGCTTGTTGCAGAGTTAGAGGCAGAGGCATTTATCAATTGTTGGACAGAAAATGTATTTAGACTAGTTTTAATCGTAGTATATGATGAAGCAGCGGGCCTTGACGGTCCCGACATCAAGAGAGATGGGCTAACTGGTGCACTGATGTTTATGGGCCTATGACTAGACATTCGGGAGGTAGGGATAGCAGGTGTACTGACGGTTATGGGATTGTGAATAGACATCTGGGAGGCAGGGATAACGGGTGCACTGACGTTAGTGGTTGTATGGCCAGGTATGCGAGGGGGAGGATTAGCGAGTGCATTTACGCTATCGGGACTACGAACAGATTTAGGAATAGTAGGCCGAGAAGTCATTGGTCTATTGGACTGGAGAGCCGCATTTCTTCGCTCCATTAGTGTAAGATCTCGACAGAGGAAACGTTTAGTCATTTCTAAAGATCGGGAAATGCGACCTCATTGAGCAAAGAATGAGTCCACCTCGATCGGTGAAAACAACTTAACTAGGATGGGCGGGTTTTGGCTACGCGATTGGAGGCGTTTGGCTTCTGCAATTTTGTAGTTGAAACCACCCGAACATAATAAATCTTTTGCAATATCCAAAGGGTGACTTAATATGGAGGCATTTTTAGTATAAATTTAAAGTGTCGCTTTTGTCTATCAAAAGCTTCCGGTGTTATAAGATGGACGAGGGAGTCTAACATTTTACAATCTTCGAGGGCACATCTGATAACTTACCATCAAACAGATTGCCTAGTATTGACAAAACAGAACCAGACTTCATCATGAAGTCATTACAGTTCTGTAATGCAGATAAATCAATTTGCTTAGTCTTGACAATGGGCTGCATGTTGATATCAAGGCATTGACAAGTACGCGTGGTCAGGCACCGCTTGGGTCTGGGAGCAGATATCTTACGATGAGCTATAAGTTTCGTTCTCATAATTTTGATAAAAATCTGCTTTAAATGTGAGATGATTTAGAAAAATTCAGTCTATATGATTTTACCGCAGCTGGTTGTTAACAACTCTTAAAATTGCTTAACAAACTGTATTAGTTATTACGTTCAGAATAAAAAACAGTTGATATGATTTTCAGATTATGACTTACGACAAATAACCAGAGGGAACTTAACAAATACTGTAGCTTTTTTTCAATAAGCACTTTAAATTTATTTGAAAAAGTGTATTCAATATTGGGAAACGACTCAGCCTTTGAAGGTCTCGAGAATATTCTGATTTTGACGGTTTCTTTTAATAGGCCGCGAATTTGCTGGTTTGAAGAGGTCGCGTTCGGTTTAAAGAGGATGCGTCTCGGTAGAATTGGTTGGAAAACAATATCTTCGTAAATTCCGACTTCAAAAGATCGTCCATGCAAGAAAAATAATTCCAGAGACGCAGGAAAAAAATTCTATACGTACGGTTGCAGCCACAATATCCTAGATCGTAATTGCTGGGGGATATCGATGTAGAAATATCCTAGGAGGAGTGAGGGGAAATATCGACTGTGAGCTTCTAGGGTCAAATTTCCGATTTTTGCCTGGTATGGATAACATCTCCTCAACAGTTCTCAATGAACTCGCAGACTTTTTGATTTTTGAAGGGTTCTCAAAACCTCTATAGAGGCGGGGGCCCTGCTTACCCCCTGGCAGCTGGCCAGCACAACTTTCTCTAATACAAATGAACATGCGAGTCCCAGGAAGTAATTCATAAGAAGCCGCCTCAATCGCATAGTGAGCAAATAATCAAAACGGGCCTGATTAGGCATATTGAGGAGAACATTTCATTAAGAGTGCTTCAACATCTATTTATAAGTGACTGATCCTGTCTTACTAACCTAAAACCATCCATGGAAAGCGAAGCGAGCTCATTAGAAATGGATCTGTCGGTCAATACGGTCTTCACTGATTTCAGCAAAGCCATTGACAGGGTTCCACATATCTGGTTGATGCCTAAGCTGTCAACTGTTGCGATGTTATATTGAAAAACTGAGTGTCTGGCCAACCGTATGGCGTTTTACGTTTACTTGATCCATATTTGTGCTCTGTCAAATTAGTTCCGGTCAAAAACATCTCCGAAACATCGGTACTTTATTCATGCCATTGTCTTAATAGATGTGGAACCGCACACGGTTTTAGGCACCTCAAAGACCGGGAACTTAATGCCGTCAACGACGAGAACATTGTATTAGGGTGGTTCAGAATGAGACTTGTACACTGAACTGGATTAGATGTGCGTTTTAAACATTCCTCGTTAACTCTTTAAAACAATCTCCGGCTTCTTCGTTAGACAGGCCAATTTGCATCGACTCGAGCTGATGCTTCGGCAGCATCAGCACGGCGAATAGGAGGGTGTATAACCTTAATCACACGCCGCTGCCAGAAGTAAATGCACAGAATTATCTGGAGCGTGGACCACGCCCTCATTCAAGCCATCACTCCTCTGTTTGTAGGTAGGCAAATCCGCAGTGTCCAGCTTCTATCTCATCAAGCGCACCTTTGTTAAGTTCGATTATGGGTGCTTTGATAAGCTCTTTGGGATGTTCATGTGCCCACAATTAGAATCTGCCATCCAAACCTGGAGACCATGGACCATGAAAGTTTTTCTTTAGCCAACGAGTGGTACGACTTTTGTCCTTGACCTCCATATTCACATACACAAATGACAGGATCATCAACTTTTGCAACTGTAAGTTTGAGAAATGTAAATTTGAAGTCATTAGTATGCGTAACTCGGGTGCGAACTGCCGCCATTGACACCATTTTGCTTCAGTTCATTTCAGTTCAATTTTATTGAGGGAAAGAAAGGTAAACGCCTTTGAGCTCCTATTGGTGACACAGTGACTGAAAAACTGTTGATGCAGTAGAAAATTTAAACAGTGGTCATCTACATGCTTGCAGGCAAAAAGTGAGCAGCCGTCAGTTAGTAGAAAATAGTAAGCAGACACGAATACTCACTCATGATGAATAGTGTAATTACATAAGTATAGTATCTCAGCTCATCGGCAATGCCAGATGGCCTGAAAAATTCGATGAAACAAAATCAAAAAGAGCAGACGTACATTATTTTATTATCAAGTGAGTATTTAGCTTGCATTCAAATATTTCAACAGTTTCTGAAAGGACCACCGGGCCAGGGGGTGCGGCGAAGCTCCAGCGACACGCTGCGATGAGACGTTTTGTCGGACGTCCGTGTGATCGACTTCCGCTGCAACTAAAATGGACAACTCCGCAGATTGTCCATCCTAGCCAGTTCGTTTTATAACATACCTATGAAGGGTAATAGGCAGGCAACGCCCTTTTCGATTCTTTTTATGCAAAGGAAATCTGGAATATTTGCAGTCAATACAAATTTGTAGGCGTCAAAGTAAAGCACAACTTCAAAGGATTTGCTGCAGTTCCATGCAAAAACACTGTGTGAAAACAATCAGAGAGATTTTAAAGGCTGACAGTATGAAGGAATTTTGTCAGAGTCATTTCTTGTCAAATAAGATACAATTACACATTCTTTTAATATCAAAATTTTCATCAGCGTTAACCATCTCGTTTGAAAGCAAATTCCGAAGTCGTGCCTTTCGTTAGCTGAAGATAGGATTTCTGGAATCCAGTCAAATGCATTGACTTGTGACCTTGTAGATCTGCCCAAAAGGTGATGCGTGCAGGCAAACTCTTAGATTGCTTTCGGGCTCAAGGACTAACCGTGGCTCTGGATAATCCAAAATAGGCAGAGCCGTCTACATTTCTTGCGCCTAAAGGCAGGGAAATTTTTCACACTTTTTTCAAGCTGCCCCGGTATGATAAATTCTAAAAGGCTTCAGCCATCTGCGTTGGCCTCTCTTGCATCAGTTCGACGAGATCAACATTTATTTTTATATATGGTGTCCAAACTGGCGTTGTGTATACAAAATGAGGGCTCACAAAGAATCCAAGACAATGGAAATATGTAGGTATATTCTATTCACGAAATTTCAGACATGTGAGAAAAGAGGGTTTATGCACCACATAATAAAACTAGTAGGTTCTGCGATAAAAAACATGTGTATTGATTGATGTCATACCTACTTCTGTGTCTAACGCTAAATATACTGCAGTGCCACGTCAATGTGTACTGGGTAACGATTAACGAACATTTATAGTTACCAAATATCCGAGGAGAGTCTGCAATATAATGTCTGAAATAAATGTGCCGTGTCACGAAAATCTGATAAACAACGATGACTCAGCCTTTTTTAATGTTGTAAGGGCTTGGAAAACTGGATCCTGTACACTTTCGTGTTCTTTCATGTTCCTATGAGAGGATTCAAAAGTATACTTCCTTGTCAAGCCGCTCATTTGCAAACAACTGACGTCAATTCGAATCCCTCGAGGACTATCAGTCAGTTATGTCATCTGTTCGAGAGTATCTTAAATGACAGGAAATATCCTCAAAATGAATGCACCCAATTGTAGCCTCTATGTAATACCTAGGTTTGTTCCTTTCATTATCTCCGGAAGAGAAGGGAGTATGAGAGACTATTTCTGGAACCACGGTTTATTTTGGCCGAGGTTTCAAAAGTGTGCTCACTTCCATCGACAGAGCGTGGTGTCTGTATTCGCATATTAACCTAGATTTGTTTTACCGCGATAAAAGTTGGGTCATTCCTCTTATCATATTGAGTATTGATTCGATTTTTCTACCGATGCAGAGGTATCGAAACGCTCTTTGCTTTATTACCTTTGAAGGGCTTATATTTCAGATTTTACAGCGATGGATATGTTTCCTAAACAAATCGAAGTCGGAGACATAAATTCAGTTGCAACAGTCGCGCCATCTGTACCAGTAAATAATATCACGAATGAAACTTTGACGAACTCCTCATCCTATGTCAGCAACGATTTCCTCTTTCTCGAAACGCGTGGAGTGCAGGCCTTCGCCGGAGTTATGGCGTTTTCAGCCATATTAATCACATGTCACCAGGTAAACATATTTATTTATATTGATGCTCTATATAGATTTATTTACATTTAACAAATTACACATCACCCAATGAACAACGTTGGATCGTTCGAATCCTTTTCATTGTCCCAATTTACGCGTTTCAATCATGGCTTAGCCTTCTGTTCCTTCGTCACCAGGATTACTACATATACTTTGACACAGTGCGCGATTGTTATGAAGGTATTCATTGATTATCTATTCGTGCGCGAAATGCACTCACCTTCCTTCAATCTGACTTTTCTAGCATATTTTTATTATTTTTCTTACTTAACGAAGTATTAGCTGTATTGATGCGGAGGTGTATTTGAAATGCTCTCTCATTCTGTACACTGTATGTAGAGTATGCCTGTTATAACAGGTACTATTTAGAAGTCTCCGTTGAGGAGGAAGGGTACTAACGTGTTAAAAAGGAAATATATGGTTTATGGAAATTAACTGATAGTGCACGCTTTGCTAACATATAGGCTTTTTCGGGTCTCTACCGTGGTAGCATAGCAGGGGCAATTTTTTGTCTCTCCTAGGACAATTCAGATTCGCTGCTCTCCGATGGGCTGAGATGCCTTTGGCCCCTAGACTAGACCCGCTAAAATTAAGGTCATCCACAATGCTCCAAAACAAAATTTACTTTAGTACCACTAGCTCATATTACTCTTCAAAGGAGCTAGCCGAGTGGGTGGGCAAAATAAAAGGTTCACTATCGATCGACCGAATCCTCCAGTGCTGAAGTTAGAGCAATTGGGCATTTGGTTCGCAATTTCGTTATTTTCCTCTAAAAAACGAATTGTGACGCTCCTTCTTAAATCTGTTTGTTCTGAGACTTTGTTACAGAAGACGAAGGCGTCTCGATCACCGGAATCATAATTCTATACGTCTGAGCATTCGGGCTTATTTGGAGTCCATCGTCAGAGCTAAACCGTCCATTTTTCTTAAAATATTAAGCGATTTTCTGCGCGTCATCACTTTATTTTTGATTGGCACTTTCATTGTCAACAGTCTTGTCATTCACATACTCAGTTATTTAAGCAAAATTTTTAAACAATTATCAGTAAACTTGCAGTGATGTCAGTGCATGCGAAGTGTAATTTCTCCATAATTATTTGCAGTTTCTGGGCCGCGTATCCATACCAGCATCTTCACTTTGCCCCGAAGGGATAACCATCCTTCTTTGCGATTACGTCTATTAGCTAATTGCGCGTGTTTAACAATCTGGGCTACTGTTTATTACTGCTGTTCCTACGCTGTCGCCAGAACCAAGAAGATCTAGATAAATTTATCCGTGTACTGAGGATCTATCGATCTCCTGGTAAATTAACGCCCTTCTGAATATGATTACTCCGACGCGCCGACATCTATCAGAACATTTAAGGAGTCGTTGCTTCGTTGTCAGTTCAGTCCTATTCAGAACTGAGAGACGGTTCGCAATGACTCGTGCACGGCACGCGTAAGAAGGCTGTTTACTTTCTCAGGCACTCCATCTCTGATTGGAGGGGAGTGGCGTATACGTGCTGCACGTCTAATTCATTCACTTCACAGAGCAAGGCTGAAGCGGATTTCTTGTTTTTGGTACGAAAAGCATGTCTTGGAAACTCATTGGAAACTTTCCAGAAGGCTTAACCTGTCGATATTGTTACTCTAACTTTTCTGGTAAACGGTTTTTTTTGTTTTTAGAATTACACTTTACATGACCTCAAATACTTGCGCATCGTAATTCAGTAGGTTCGTTTTCGGTACTGCTATTCCGAATTTGTAAAATAAAGTTCCTATTAAGTGGAAAATTCGTACTGGAGCAGTAGGTGTTACTTGAAAAAATGTGCTTTCGTGGACTGCTTTGCCGACTGACAATTTCGTAAATTCCAAGTATTCGATAAGGCCTTAAAACTCCCCTAATTAGTGCTTACATACTAATGGTCTTTCTCATTGATTGCCTTGATTTCTTGCCAACTCTTCAGATAATGTCTTGTCTTACGTTAACGAAAACTTCTGGTCAAATACACTGCATTGTTAACTTTGAAACGATTTTTTTAAACAAGCATAATAATGGAGAGTTATTGGTAGCAAAAAATGTTTTATTGCCTCCTGTCACTTCATAAACTTTAAATTTTTTCGAAAATTCGAGGATGCAGTTTGGATTGTGTGAGTCGAAGGGCAAAGCCAGGTTTACCACACGGTCTAGTTCTTTGCTTAAGTACAACACACAGGCGGATCAAGATCAAGGGTTTTTAAGAATCACAGTACATGGTGTTTTTGTGTTTCAGTCCTTTTTGTCTGAGGAAGTAGCCACTATCAAGGAGGTCTTTGGTGATAGAAGAGTGAGTGATTTGCTTTTCTGACTTTAAAAGCCGGTTTTCAACTAACCTGGATACTTGCTGTCTTAGCGTTCACTCAGTTATTTTTGCTTAAATTCCGGCCGGAACCAACATGCTACTCGCTTGATTCCATCTTTTTAACTCAAACTCATCTCATGACTTCAACAAAAGCAGCAAAACTCATTTGTAATCGTTGCTGTTTAAGGAAGCCCTGACTTACCATTTGGAGATGGGAGTCACTGAGGCTTAGCAACACATCAAAATAGGGCTATCAGTGGACATCCGATTTAGGCTAACGCCTATGTGACCATATCATCTGCAAGAACTGAAGTTTTCCCACTAAAAACAGCCTTGCGTTGAGGCAGGGGGGAAGACTTTGATCTTCGCGACGGAAAATTTATTCGCATAAGTGCCCTTTTTTCAGTGGGTTCTGATCGAGTGTGCACCCTCTAGCGCCTTTCGGGTTAGTTACCCTGTAACTTAAAACGACGATAAGTTTGCGTTATGGCTATCTTATTACAGTCAACATCTCCTTACGACTCCTCCCCTGTTTTCTAATGACCGACGATCCTGTTTACCACCCAACAGCAGAGAACTTGCGAATGTGCTCAACTGGTAATGTCCTTGACTGGATGTGAATTTTAGAGGGCCAGTACAGCTCGCTTTCTGAGCTTTCCAAGTCGTGTAGGCGTTCATAGTCAGAAACTTCAACAGCAGCAACGGATAAGGCTACCCTTATAGGTATTACAAACCAATCACTTAAGAGAATCTAGGGGTGACAGCGCAGGGCTCCGTACGCCGACGCTAAGTCGATACATTGATTGAGTTCCCATCCAAGATCTATGCCTCAAACAACTCTTTACTCCTCTTGTTTCCGAAATGTGAGCGATTACCTTGACGCCCGCGAAGTTGAAATTATGGCCCGTTTCGTAGTTATGAGCAACAACTAGTGTTAAATATGTTCATGCTAGCGCGATCCGGGCATGCGTTCAGTTTTATCATCGTCAAACATGAACCTGTCTTTTGACGCCGTTACCTGTGTTCTCGTTGAAAAAAGCAAATGCTGCAAAACTTCCATGACTGCCTCAATGGAACCATCCTTGACCGAAGATTCACGACAGAAGAAGAAGAAGAGCAGCAACGAAAACTCAACGGTCAACTTGAGGTGATGGTTTGCAAGAAGACAACGATCTTCTCAGCTTTCACAGCACCTCTCCGTTGGCTCACAAACGAAGCTGTGTGACAGTGCACTTTGGACGGATTCAAACTCGTTGCAGCCGGCCGGAGGAGAATGTACGCGATGCCCGATATCTCCGAAAGCGTTTATATGCCGATGTCTAAGTGTTTGGCCCCATAAGACACAGCCAGCAATATCACTGAAGCTAAAGCATGCTCTGTTATACATAAAGGGCCGTCTTAGAAGCGGTTGAGCGCATCATTGGGAGGCGAGGTATTGGAATTGCACACCGACCCAATCGCTCAAAACAAGGATTCTAGTGTTCGGCATTCGACCGTTCTTTTTCTTTACTCATGTCTTTGAGTTTCTGGTACCCGTAAGTAAGCTTCTTCTTGAGCCCCTTGTATCACGGAAACCCTGTTCAGAGTTCTTAAAGTAGTCGCTCCTTCGTCCTGTCCCTGATAAGCATTTGGAACCAGCGGCCGAGCATACGTGACCTGGGATCAAATGGATGTACGCCGTTTTAGCCACTACTCTGATTCCTTTCACCCCACCCCGCCTCCTTCCCCACGTTACTCGGGACGAATAACCTAATTCTTTACTGTGACCTTAATACTATCACTATTGATGTTATACTTCAATTGATAAAGTGTGCTTAGTGTAGGTTAGGTGATCAGTGCGGGTACTTTGAGGGTTTTGTGTCAATTCAGGCCCTATTGTCTGGCCATTTTTACATAATAGATTAGGAAATAGGTGTTGGTGAGGGAAGTGTGTTAGCTCTCTCCCCGACACAATTTACTACACACCTGAGCCACCGCTCCTGACCCAATATTTTTGATGGTTCACGTTGAATTGGTGGTCAAACCGTCTGTGTTGCAAAACATACTCGGAGTGAAAAGGCGATTTCCAGTGGTAAGTCAAAAGAAGGAGGAGCGTTCACCGGAAGAGTTTTATTATGTGTCTGGCACTTCGGATAGTTGTTTCGCCCACCTAATGTTCTAGCTCATGGCTCTCATTATGTGTTGCTCTTTCGTCGCCTTTTGTATCGCGTCGACCCGCGTCTCGTCCTGGCTTGTTTTACGTCCGTACACGTCGGTGGCTCCGACTCTCCCACGCTGTGCCTGTCTCCTGATAAGAAGGTCCCCTAAAACGAGGTATTAGGAAGCATTTGGGCTTTTTAAATCTGCCTTGATGTGTGATTGTCACCTCAGCCTAACGAAGTTCAAGGGCTTCAAATTTGAAGATGTGTCCCATCTCTGCAGCATGTGCTGCTACCATTGAATTTGGGTCCAACCTTTTTGCAGCCAGCTGATGCTTCTGCATTCGCGTTGGTAGCTGTCGACTGGCTTCTCCAACATAGCTGCACACCCAGCAACTGCACTGAAGTCGGTAAGTGGTAGTCAGTGTTTCTAGAGCCTCAGCTATCAGACTTCTATGTACCCCTACCACTTCGAACGGGGGCCTCGTCTGGTTCCGTGGTTCTTTGGTCTCAGCCTCTCGGATTTTTTCAGGTAATTTGGTAATATGTCAGTTGGCTAGAAAATATTTTCGGGAAAGCAGAAGAGAAGCAAAAAGTACTCTAATCGAGTGGTTGCGCGCCGTGTTAAATATCTTCGTAATAGAGTTAGTCTTGCACTGAACTCCAGAGGAGGGGTTAACTAAGCTCGTGTCCCAGTTTGAACCAAACCATAACGCTAACTTCCTGACCACGGAGGGGTATTGTGAACTGCGCCCTACCAATTCTCACCGTCTTATAGGGTTAATCGCAGGGACTTAAGTGAGTTAAACCCTGGCAACTGCGATCTCTAAGCCATGGTTACTTATTAGAGAAGAAGTCTTGGGAAGGCCAGAGTAGTAGGAACAGAATATTGTGTACACAGAGGAACGAAGAATAGATGGGAATAGATTTTACTTGGAGAGCATACAATCGGCCAGGAAAGCCAGTGGAGTCCAAAAGCTGTTTTGACTGCAGTCAGGCCGGTAGGCAGAGAGAGAGAGAGAGCGTTCGTTGGCTGAGTCGGCCTTGAAGGTTTTTGGCCAGACAGCTAGATTGCGCCGGGAACGCATGCAGGCTTGCTATTCGTCGCCTCGCTAAGGACCAGCTATGCGCCATCTGTGATTGGCTGTTCGAAGACGTCGAAAACCACATCGGTGGGCCTTTGGGAAAGTGCACTTCGACGCAAGCTAGGCACAACAACTGGTTATCAAAGTTTGAATGCGAGACAATTATTGGTGATACTATAACGTGATCCCTACCCTTTAATTCTTGTTCCTACTTCATTATGTTGTTATGAGAGATTTATGTTGAAGTGTTGCCCGGTGAGGAAGCACCGTCGCAATATCTTCTCCGACAGAAAAATTCTTGTCCCCTTGACACACGCACACACATGCGACAGTTCCCCCGTCAATGTAGACGCTGGGCACCGCGTGCTCCAACAAGCCGCTGCAAATTCTGAAGCAAGCCTAGGCAGACACTGAGGCAAGCTGGGCAAGCTGCATGAAGACTACAGCAAGCAGAAGCAACGCATCGAACTACCGCGAACGAAAACAGAAGTTAAAGCAGCCTCGCGGGGAACCTGCCCACTCGCTCGCCGTTCTCACCTCCGTTTCTGGCGTAAAGACAAAGTCACTAAGACCGGGTGTGAGGGAGAGTGTAGATGGCTGGCGCGATAGTCATTCAACACGCGCTAATTTGACTCAGCCAACTCGCTAAGAAGGCTCCCGCGTGCGCGGGAGCGCCGTAAAGGCTACGTTAAGAAAAAAGCCATTGCAGCCTGACTCTCAGTCCTCCTCCTCCCATACCAACACACAACACACACGTACAAAAGGAGCAGCAACGTAGGTGGCCCGAGTCTTTTCGTCAGTTGGCAAACCCTCCAAGCCACGGCTTTTAGCGGACCATGATAGATTCAATCGCATTCAGATTTATTATAGTGAGGAGATAAACGCGCCGAGGGTCTACCTCACTCTCTCCCGCACCGCATAGTGACCACCTAGCTGTTCGGGCACCTGAGGTGGGGCCTAAAACCCAGTGGGAGCGTGGACGTATGCACCGACAGGGAATCAGAACCGAGAGAATGTACCAGTGCCTACCAGGCCGCAGGGACTGTGGTTTGCCGAAGTCTGGCATTGCATATGCATACAGACGTTGGATCTCAGAAGGGTGAGAGCAGCCCTGCGCGAAGCCTAGGCCAACACCCTTCTTAGACGGGTAACCATTCAGTCATTGACTGAAAGGCACTATCCATGCTCCGTTGCCGATTCGCGTCCGTGGATGGGGCTGAAAGAGGAGAGAGAGACAGACAAGCCGGTGGACCATGCAATTGTTGATGGGCAGAGGAAAAAGAAGAAGAGAGAGATAGCGAGAACGAGAATGGGAAGAAGAACAAGAACAAAAGCACACACAGCAACACACTGGGCTTATTATAAGTCTGGTAAATGCGTCGGTTAGCTGCCTTTTCAGCCACCATAAATCGTGAAAGTCTCAGGTTCACGTTAGATATTTCTGCAAGCGAGATACAGCCGCGTTGGCCCCTATCACTGAACACGAAGTATAAGCATTTTCAACAATACATTCTGATGAGTGACCATTTTATCGGTGACTTTATCCGGCTTGGTATGATAACAAACCATTCAATCACCAGGAAAACAACATTTTTCCGAATCTCGTGTACTTGACTACGCAACAAAATTCATATTTTGATTTAAAAATAGCGGAGTTCCACAGCATTTACTTCAGGGGCGCTTGGTGTGTTTTTAAAGTAGATTAAGGCTACTTTGTATCAATCCTATGCGATACTAAGTAATTGTGTACTCCTTAATTGTTGCTATTTAACTCGGATTTAATTTTTACAATACAGTCGACATATTTTTTTAATTTGAATGGGGCTTTTGATCAATGTCTATTACGGTAGGAAGCACGCTATAGTTGAACACAGGTGCTACGAAACACGTTTTAGTAGCATCCAATTATCTTTGCATACAGGCATGCAAAGTATGCGTCCAAAGTCCAGTCTTCTACGTCATCTATACGTGACTCTTTTGAATTAAAAAGGTTCCATCTCTCGTCGGGAGCTTTTTGATCGTTACCGTCTTATTAATTTCTATTTTCTATTTTCTCCTATATAATCTCATTACCCTTTCCACACTCCACAAGATTACCGCCATTCAGCGATGATACCCATTTAAGCATTCAAGAAGTCAAGATAGGCGAACGAAAAATTTTCGATTAATTCATCATCAGGCGTGTACAATAATATAAAGGGGTAGAGTTAGTAAAAGTTTAAGCAACCAATCAACGGTATTCAAAGGGGGAGGGGAACTGTGACAACTGGTGTCACGATGCCGCAAAGTGACGGGACTATTGTTAATTTGAACTACTTGGGGGACACTCCCCTCCTCTTCCCTGCCCCCCTTGAATACCGTTGATTGGTTGCTTAAACTTTTACTAACTCTACCCCTTTATATTATTGTACACGCCTGATGATGAATTAATCGAAAACGTTCGTTCGCCTATCTTGACTTCTTGAATTACCGACATTGTTTACACCGCTAACAGCATTTAATATGCATCTCCCATCCGATAGGTATTTAGTTTTGGGATCGGCTTACTACAACTCTATTCGCAGCGCTGGCCTTGCATATACACGCCAGCCTGGCTCTCTGTAAGCTTGAGTCGGCTGATTTGTTGGGACGCCACCTCTCTCTGCGTCTGCAAGTGAGCTGCAACCATCCTGCAGGGAGTTTATCCAATCACAGGACTGCATTTGCCCCTCGCCTCCGGCGACCAGCCGCGCCTCAGCAGGCGAGTGCGGCCGTGCACGCGGTTGACACAAAATGCCCGACTTCTGATTGGCTGATTTTGTTGCCGATGCTGGGCGCGTACGTATTTCCCACGCGCACGTGACGAGAGCTTATTGCTTGTCCTCATGGCTCGTATCTCCCCCCACTTTTATTCCAGTTATTGCCTGTCTAACAGACGACCTAAGAGCAAAATTGTCGCTTGAAATATTGCCTACAGTGCATTTTTTCACGCTTATGAGGCCACGCACTTTCAACGTACAGCATTGATAACCTTCGCTCAGCTACTGCCTATTTCGAGGCAGCTTGGCAGCTTTGCAGCTTTAAAAACCGGACGTCATTATTTTCTGCTTAGGGATCCATCTTAGATCCGTCCAATAGCAAAAGCCTCCCAGCCGACGGAATTCGTGGTTAAGGGTTTAATGCGTAGTAAATGAGCGTTTAATGTGTGATAAGTGCGCAGTAGAAATAACTTAAAGCCGTTTTAAATCGTTTTACTGAACTAAAACTTAGGAGAAAAGGTTGCGGAAAGGACATAAGAGACTGAAAGGAAATCCTAGCGACCAAGAAAACTATTACAACAATAGAGAAGATGAAGACGCGATCTCTGGAACGATAGTTTTATTCTCCACACGAGAAGCCATCGTCAGAGTAAGTGAGGACAGCAAACGTCAGCTACGCATAAATGGGGTTGGTAAGGGAATGGGAGGGTGGGGTAGTGGCAATTATTGATTTGTCTCTGTCCATGCTACGTCCGTTCTCACGTTATCGTATCTCCGACGCGCGCGCCTGGAGTGACGGCGTGTGACCTTGAGGTGGTGGCCTGTGGGCTTGTAGAGGAACTGGGCCCTGATTTCTGGTCGCGGGCACGGATGGCAAAATAGCAGGGCGATATATCCACATACCTGTTTTTGGAGTTGGGATCTGACATCCAAGCCTTTAGCAGTTCGCGTCCCGTCCTATTAGCGGATCGCGCCATTATCCGTG
Organism: Ligula intestinalis; assembly: GCA_036362985.1. Classification (NCBI taxonomy): domain Eukaryota; kingdom Metazoa; phylum Platyhelminthes; class Cestoda; order Diphyllobothriidea; family Diphyllobothriidae; genus Ligula; species Ligula intestinalis. The sequence goes on from JAYGXS010000009.1 coordinate 6,385,393, forward strand.
TATTCGAGAATTCGAATTCGTGGCCCTCTTCCAGAGTGTGGGTAGCGATCTGGGACTGTGGGTCGCCTTTCCGCACTGCCCGTTTGTGCTCCTTTATTCTCGAGCTAAGTCGTCGCCCTGTCTGCCCTGTATAATGGCAAGAACAGTCGTGACATGGCACCTGATAAATGACGCCAGATTGCTCACCTACATCCAGCAGGTCTTTGATTTGCATGATTCGTGCACACATAGTAGCTATCGGGCGATGAGCAATGCCCACGCCGAGCTCTGCAACAATAAGCTTGGTTGCTTCTGACACGTATTTAATGTACGGGAGAGCGTGCCAGAGCGTTGGTGGTCCCCTTTCGTTTGTTCCCCGTGGGCGCGTTCGGAGGCATCGGTGGATGAAGCTGTTGGGGTACCCATTCCTGGCAAGTTTGTCCCGAAGATGTTGTAATTCTTGCGCTCGTCCTTCCAGTTCACTGCAGTGTCTTCATCTGCTGAAACAGTGCTCGAAAACAGCCACGTTTATGCGTTAGTGGGTGGTTGCTATGGGAGCTGAGCACCCGGGTTGTGTTATTTGCCTTTATATAAACCGTGGTGCTGAGTTCCCCGTTGGGTCTGCGCGTGACGAGGACATCCAGGAACGGTAGTTGTCCGGCACTCTCTTCCTCCTTTGTGAATTGGATGTCGGAGAAGATATCGTTAAGCAGGTTTTGGAAGTCGGATAGCCTGCTCCGTTCGATTATAGCGAATGTGTCGTCCACGTATCGGCACCAGAATGCAGGCTCAAATTGGTCGAAGGCGAATTTTTCCTATGAGACCAGTTCTGCGATGAGACTTGAAATTGGGGATCCCATTGGCGTCCCTTTGGTCTGTTCGTATGTTTGATCATTAACTGTGAAAAAATTTCTTTGGCAGAAGACGAAGAGTTGCATGAGATGGTCAATTTTTAGGGGACCCCTCCATTAATCGTATTTCTCTTCGAGTCGTTTGCGTAGGACATCGCGTGCCAGGTACGGAGGGATGGATGTAAATAGTGAAACGACATCAAAAGATACCATAGTTTGATCCGGTTGAACCGTTCTATTCCGGATAGCGGCTAGAAATTGGGAGACCGAATTGATTGAGGTCGTTGAGCTCTCTCGGACAAAGTTTAGTTTTCGTAACATCCATTTAGGTAGGTTGTAAGTAGGGCTGCCTTTGAATGTCACGATTGGCCGGAGTGGAACATTGGGCTTGTGGATGTTTGGCAAACCGTAAAATCGAGCCAGTGCCGTGTCAGTTGGTTTGGTTTGTCGCCATTAGTCTTGCGATATCACGTTGCTGCGTCGGAGCCGGCTCAGGAGACTAGTAAGCTGGCTGATCAGTGATTTGGCCTGTGAGGAATGCGTGGGTTTGCAGGCTTGGTGGTCGTCGAGGAGAGCTTGTGCTTTCGCATCATAATCGCTACGGTTCATCTACAACAAGAACCTGGGGCACGCATATTCGCTTCCATTCGTATTACAACAATGTCTTTTAGCTAAGAGGATAAAATAAGTGTTTGTATGAATCCCTATCCCTCTGATAATTATGGTAGTATAGTCCTCCTTATCAAATCAACTGAATATTCTGCCAGGAAATTTACCTAAACAAGGGCATGTCACTGTTTTAAGATTGACAAAATCGATCACCAATCGGTCTGCATGTTGTCTGTGTACTGTGCTTATCATTCCGGATGCATCTTCAATAAAGTCGTTAATGCAAAGAAAAAAACGACTCGATCACTTTTATTTGTCTGGACTTTCGGCTTTTTACAAGAAGCCACCCTTAAAGACAGACATATCATAGCCGCTCGGATTTTTTGTTCGCGGTTGTCTTCTCTAGCACTTTGGCTCAAGAACCTAACCACAAAGCAGTGGTGGTGTTGGCAAACAAACCTATTTAATGGCGGTTCACGCTCGCCATGTTACAGTGCCGCCATTGGGACTTGCTGCATTTTATATGGCAGTCGGTGCGCCAGATCTCAGCCTACCACGCCCTCGTAACACTGTCGCTGCTGCGTCCGCGACTGCTTATTCGCCAGACCCGGGAGCCTACTTATTTCGCAGCTAACCTTCATTGAAGGCCATCTGTAGACGTGCCAGGTATCCAACAGCTAGGCTAACGGGTAAAACTCCTTTCCGGGGTAACCCGCCTGCGATCGTATCACGAGGATATCTCAGGCCATTCAAGAAAGGCGACTGAGGTGGTTTGGACACGTTCTCCGTCGTCCGCCCCACGAGCTTTGCTATGCTGTCCTCGACCCATTGGCGTCATTCTATTGCGCTGCTGCCGTGTGTTCGGTAATTCGCGTCTTAAGGGGTCTTGCAGTTTCTCCCACGTACAACGGCACCAGATCCTATAGACAACTCCACACGTTTATTGCTGTGGCAGTGAATCTTTCGGTTTCATTATCCGACGCCTTATGGTTGCCTCCAGCCTGTGTGCAACTCCAGCTCCACCGACATGTCTGTTGATGATGGTGTTGGAGTTATATACCCTAGCCTAGAATATTTTTCGCTCCGTCTTATTACTGGCTCGTGCTGGAATACAAAACATGTCAATTCTCGCTGAACTCTCACTGTCTCTGAAGTTGGGTCAAAATGTCAGTGTCTAGACCGACCGGCGTCCAAGACAGGTGATAAGGTGTGCGAGGTTGGATTTGGAACTTGTTCGTCTCTGCAGTGGCCCGTTTCCGAGGCGAGTGATCTACCGCGTGCGATCGTATTAGCTAGTTTTGCCCATGGTAACTGCGGCGCCGCGACGAAATTCTTTTGGGCTCACAGGACCGGTCGGTGTAGCCTGATGGCGGCCGCTTCTGCCGTAGCCAACAGATGCTGTCCAAGAAATGTTGAATGGTTGTGGGGTACATTGTAGATCACTCGGAAGGCCTCTTTGGCATCCACGCGATGGTTTGAATCTACCAGGTGCGCTAGAATGGAACTGTTTATGCCCTTAAGTTGGCCCTTCCCTAACCATGCTGGAATGTGTTCTCTTACTCTTTTGGGCAAACGCCGGCTCGTGCGACCAATATATGCTCGTCTGGAGTAGCCGATCCTGTTCTGTTGGGTGGACCTCATGAAGGAACAAAGAAGCCGGAAACGTCTGTTATCAGAGTAAATATTTGGGGGATTAGCCCAATCCTTGAGGATGCACCCTCATCCCTCCCTCGTCAGTGTCCGCCGCCGTGGTTCTGCATCAAACTTATGGTAGAGAAGTGTTCATTCACGCGCCTCTCCCATACGTTAACCGAACGTTAGTCGCAACGGCACATCGACATCTCTCCGACATTGTTTGGACTAGCAAACTGTGGCTTTCTGCCTATGCACGGAGCTCAGCTATCCTGGCAATGCAGTTTAACTGCCACTTCCGCCAGCGTAGGAAGCTGGACACATGTTGATGATGCTCACCGCAACGCGTTTTGGACTTCGCTGGCATTTCGGAGAACTAAGCTGGCTGGTTCTCCTTTGTCAAAGCATAAACTGCCACTATCGATCAGCGGGTTGAAGGTGTGGCTGTACTTTTCGGCCGTGGGTCTTGCCCTTCTTATGGGGATTTTGGCATAGGTGAACAACAGTTGGTGTTACGCTTCGTCTCCCCGGTGCAGGATGCTGGTAATCCTGCTTACATTTTTTAAGTAAGGCATAACTTTGTCCTGGCCTTTATTCACGGGTAATGGCGTAGGACTTTGTAGGCCACGGGAAGGTCTACATGCCTGTTGGAGGAGTTGATATCTGTGTGCCATGCCTTAAGCGTCAGTCTTTCAGCTTTTGAGGTCCCTCGGCCTACGATGTTCGCTCCTTGAATATCGCAGGTATACCCAGTATCTTCAGTGTGTGTTTTAAGCTACGAGCCGCCAGTTTTTGTTCGTGTAGGCGGGTGTACGATTTTCACCCTCTTTCTATAAAGTAATTGCAGTCCCCATCGTTGCAGCCTATATTGTAGACAACTCCGGAGGTTTCAGTAGGGGGCCGTCTATTTTTAGGGTGCATCACTTAGCGGCCAATTGTCGCCTTATGTCGATGGGCTATGCCTTCTCCAACGGGTTATAACTTTTGAGACTTCGGAGACTCTTTTTTATGTAGAGCATGTCCCTGTTTCTTCGACCGTCGTCTATTCACTCGGTGCTTCCTTTGTTTGAATATCCATCAGCTCCGAAGAGTTTGCGGAGGTATTTTTATTCAGCTCTCCCGTCAGCTGGTGGGCTGCAATGCGTTTCACCTCTTTGGAAAAGAGTACGGATGTGGCTACGTTTGTGATATAGGGGGTGATTGCTGCTGAAGTGTAGCACTTGCTTCATGGTGGTAGCTTTTCTGAATACTGTGGTTTGCAGTAGTCTAGTTGAACACCGGCGCACCAGGATATCGAGGAAGGGCAGTTGGTTATTTCTTTTCGCTTTCATTGTGAATAGGATATTTGGGTCAACCGAGTTCATTAACTGTTTGAGGCGCTCAGTGTCAGATGTCTTGACAATGTCGAAAGTGTCATTGACATAACAAGCCCAAAACTTTAGTTGATATCTGATGAAGACCAAGACCTGATCGGAGGTGGAGCCCTTTAGAGTGCCTTTAATTTGTTCATTTGTTTGCCTACCAAATGTGAAGTACAGTTCTGCGAGTGCTGCAAGCAAATTTCCTAAATTTTTAAATGTTTGATTATTTCTCCCATACCAGCGGGAACGCATTTAAAAAAACTTATCACTAGGCATATTAAGTACTTAAAAGAACTATGAGAAGTACTAAGTTTTTGTTAAGAAAAATAAAATTTTCTAGATAATTCCCAGCTTGTGAAGACGTCAAAAATAGCTATAAATTAGAACAATAAATTTTAATAGTTTGTTAAGTATAAAACTTAAGCAAACACTTTTTATACAAAAAGAACTTGCCTTTAGTCAAAATATTTTGTACATTTGGTAATGATTGGATACGAATTTATTGAATATCGCGGAATAAAGTCTCTCTTCATTTCGTTACTTTTCGCTATATTTATTCATAAGTTTAATAGTTGCCCGTCTCTTAGACGTTTACATCAAACCCTTTAAAATAAGATATAACTAAACAGTATTTACCGAATAAACGAGCTTTTGGATATGATTTCCTATGCAGATTGCCGTGTTGGTCGAAGTTGGAAATGCTTCAAAACAGCAAACTACATTTTCGAGCATACAACATGTCTGCTAGATACAACGCACATTGTTATTCCTAAGATTAATTTAAAAAGTTTCCATAATATATTACCTCTTTAAAGAGTGCATTTATTGTGTATTTAGTTGACGAACTTCTGCGTATATCAACTTTTCCCGAGGTAATCTCACAGGAAAATTGGGGACTTTTGACAATTTCTTTAATTTATCTGAAGAAGAATGATTAAATTTAACTGGAGATGAAAGAAAATACCTTTCTCTTTATAACGGATTACTTTACGCTTAAGGGGCTTAATTCCACGATCGGTAAAAAGCGTGAAAATGCAGAAAAACAGGCCACACATATGACCATTTTTTTGAAATACTTATTATTCTTCTGTCTGTTCTGTTTCTAAAAAACGCTTGATCGGAGCGTATTGTTTACAAAAAACTATAATTGTACATCACTTACATTCAATAAGGCATTCTTTAGGCTGTCTTCACGCTAACACAGCAACTTTTTGACGCGCACAGCCAGCTGTGCGGTAAAAGAAAATGTTCTACCAAGAACTTTTATTACTGCATTTTTTGCAAAAAAACTTTACAGAATAGCTAAATATAATTTTTAAAACTTTTATCGCTGCTTTTTTTCTGAAAATAAATGCGATTCCTTAAACTTCGCTTTAGTTCCATTTGATCAACTTGGCACAAACTTTTCCAGTACTGGAATGTATTATTATTCCACCTTTTTTACTACTTATGGAATTCCTCCACAGCACAATGTATATTAGAAGAAAGTTTCGTCCTATCTTTCATTATAGCATACGGAATTACTTTTGTGTAAACATACTCATGATTCAGCAAAAAGGAGAGCCTATTTTCCCCAATAACTTTCAATAAGAGGGCAGTTTTCCAAAGCAAAGCCTCTATTTTTATTAAATCCACTCAGTCGATCAAAATGACCTGTCCAGATATATGCTTAATTACCCAGTTAAATTTCGTCCTGAAATTTGTTTGCAGGATTCGCAGAACTGTAGGTTTAAAGGCAATTTCGTAGAAGTTCGAGTAAATATTCGAACTTTAGAGTACGTTGTTGAGCCAAACTTACCAAGAACGTAGATTGGGCTTGTGCCGCTACCTCGTCCAATATAACTGTTAGCCATTGTTGTTTCAACTGGCCAATGGGTTATGCTGGGCGAGGTTAAGGTCAACCCTGCCTTCGCTTTCCTGAGGTGGAGGTCAGCTCTTACACGCTTATCAACTGGTGGTCCTCCCTGGACTGAAGGCCACGCTACATTGCCACTTCTGTAACGTTCAATGTACGCTCAGACGAGACGTATGCCGCCGCACTGCAACCCGGTTATTGGACAATCTTTTACCTGTTCTCTTCACTTAAATCGTACACACTCATTTCGTCTATCATCACTGCTTTGTCACTTTCAGCGTTCGTTATCTACAGCTTTCTCAGTCTGTGCTACGAGTACCTCGGGGGTGAGAGCTGTATTATGGCCGAAATCAGAGGACGGAAGATCCCGTGAGTTCCGTTTTTTTTCCGACCGATTGAGTCATCCCCTTCCTTGAGCCTTTGTAAATACCACTGCACGTGCTGCAGCAATTAATTATACCAGTGAGCTTTACTTTTGCTTTCGGTAATCTGCACAATTCGGCTATATCTTTTCTGCTCTCTCTGGGTGTCTAAGTTTTTGCTTCGACCGGTATTGTCTTGAGCCGAGAAACAATTGTGATTTCGTGAGAACCCTTAGAGGTCAATTATCGAGTCGCTGAATTCAACGATGAGTCATGCAACGGACAGGAAAAATGACAAACTGAGCCGTCTGCAGCTGGCAAGGAATGCCTTAACCTGCTAATGAGCCCTTACGAAAAACGTTTTTAGTCAACCTAAAAAAGGCACTACGCATCCCATGCGTCTTTTGCTTCGAATTTGAATATCGACTAAAGCCTCCTATTCGCGAGCCTCATAATCCTAGCAGTGTCCTAAGAGGTTGTGATACTTTTCGAATTGAAGTGATTATCCCCTGCTTTCTGGACGATACTACACTCTCGAATGGAAGCAGAAATGCTTGCTCCAAGTTCTTGTTGTAAAGAAAAAGAAGCCGCGATCTCTGGAACAGCAATTTTATTTTGCTCAGCTTTCGGCTTCACACGAGAGGCCATCGTCAGAGATAGTGAGAAAGCAGCAAACGTTGGCTACGCGTAAATGGGGTTGGCAAGGGGTGGCGCTTTTGATTGATCCATGCTCACGCCATCTTATAGTGTCTCCTGCGCCCGTCCCTGAGGTTATGACGTGTGACCTTGGCGCCGTGTGTTGCGTCCTTGGTGTGGCAGCCTGTGTGCTTGGACAGGAACTGGGCCGTGATTGCCGGTTTCAAGTGATAGGGGCTTCTGATTAAAGACAACACAGCGACGTGATCACGGTCGAATACGTCTGGAAAAGTCGCTCAGTTTACTATTAAATTCTGTACCGGGAAACCGTAACTATTAAAACCCGCAGTATACACGATTTTCACATACTGTTAGTATTCCCGCCGCATTGAGCTTGCTAGTTTCCTTCTCCGTTTTCTGTGGTCTGATAGTGACCATTGAACGCAACCACTATTCCATCCCCCTCTCTCCAAGTCATTTTGCGTTATGGCTCAGACATCTGTATTCTAAGTTATGGACCTAAAAATGTTCATGGTAGATAGACGGGTTACGTGTTGAATACGGCTGGCTGATTACGGTTAATGTAGGAGAAATGGTCCGTAATGTTCTCCCGCTGCTGCTGGTACTCGGCACAGTCGCGTAACCGATCGCTGAGCGGCCAGTATCATCGCTAATGTTCCTTACAAAAAACCGTCAAGACATTGTGCGTTTGACTTTTAATCGACAACTCGCGGATTCGAGAACCAGGTAGTGCACTATCTGGGATTGAGTACGGCTGGCTGATGATGGCTAATAAGACAGAAACTGTCATTACAGTCTCCCTTGTCTTCGTCGGTAACGTCCTTCTGTCTATATTACTTACTGCTGATCGGCTGCGGGCGGGATTCCAGAGTGAGTACCAACAAACACCGAGGCAGGTGAGTCACGTAACCGATTGGGGAGTGCTGAGCTCCCATTAGTAATATTCCCCATCGAAACCAGCGAGGTAACGGGCCGGGGGCGAAGTAGATTAAATTGTTTTATATGTGGCCGAAGCCGAGATGTCACCGTCTAATTCCCAAGGAACAACACGACAAGAAGAGCGCACAAGCAGAAGTCTTTTAGCGTAAATAGTACAACAAAGTTAAGGGAGCAAACGCGTATGCAGCCATGTCCATCGGGCCAGTCAGATACTGTCCTGACTGGGGTGGCTACACGATTGGCTTGTGGCTCAACGGCTAGCTACAGCTTTCAATTTTAAATTATTGATTGATTTCTCCAGTTTGCGTTCGCCGCGTGTAGGCCGATCGATAGCCTGCCGTGAGTGCGGCTCGCTACCTGCATGCTAGCTGCCTGCTAGCTGTCCGTTAGGCTCCTCCTTACATAAAGCGCCTCGGATGGTGTACTGTATAGGTGTAGGTTAGGAATAGCTGGCCGTTTATAGCCAATAAGCCAGAAATGACAATTCCTGTCTCCCTTGTCTTTTACCTCTAAGGATAGCCCCTCTCCCTGTTTCTGGCCCATTCAATAGCACTAGCCAATCAAAGCCAAACCCAGGACTCGGGAAGTCTATTGCATTTTACCACTCGTCCTCAGCAACGCTGAAATCTGACGAGAAATTAGACAGCTAGGACTGGTTGTTATCTGACTACCTAATCGGGTCTAACCCGCCTGTAAAACGACTCTAAGTGAGCCAGCACTCAGCCATTTTTTCGTCTTCTGTTACTCGGCCCCTTTGCGTCTTTTAGGTACTCCTGGGTTTTCTGCACATGCTGTTTCTCCGGTCAAGTCTTCACAATCGGGTTTTTGCGCTTTTGTAAACAGGTATGCAGTATCATATTCGCTTCGATTTTTCATGTACCCACACGCACTTGTTAGCAGCTTTTATGGAATATTTCGATTGTTTTTATTTTTGCCTTTCGAGGTTTGCATGATAGAAAAAGCAGGCTACCGGGTTTTTGAGAGGGTTGGGTGTGCTTGTTGCTAGCACTCAGGTGTGACAAATGGTCAAAAAGGCAGTTTCAAACACCAACTCTGACGTTGAAGAATATTTGTGTTGAAACTGGCACAGTATTATTACCAGCAGCGAAGATATTATCCTGTTTGATCCCGTTAACAGATATAGAGATCGACCTGACTCACAGAGTACCAGACGTGTTAAATTCTGTCTGGGTAGGCTAGCTCGATTTTTCTCCCAGAAACCTCTCATGAAAGCATGTATCGTGTAAGTGTAAGTGTGCTTCACTAACTTGTCCTAACTGCAGCACAAAAAACAAAAGTCTTGGCTGGACGTAGAGCCCCCGTCTAGGGCAGTTACCAGATGGCTATACAGTGGCCAGGGCAGGACTGTCTTCATAAGCCTTTTTTCCTTTGATTTTTATCAATCACCTATTTTTACATCTTCAGTTACCCGACTTTCCCTTCTTTTCGTTAAATTTTGCTAATATAACGTCGAATTTCCCTTTTTTCGTTGAGTCCGCCAATATAAGGTTGAATTTTCCTCAATCGACATCAGTATCCTGAGCCACAGGAGTTTATGTTGAAGAATTTGATTATCTTTTGTACACTGAAACAAACATAAGCTTCCTTTATTCAATATTTGTCGACCACTTCCACCCCAAGCAAACATTCATTTGCACTCACTAAGTACTTATTTAATGTTTGACCACAAAATACGTTAGACAGGTGAGCGGGGAGACTAGAAATTTCGGGGGCACTACAAGGCAATTTTGCCGTGGCAAGTAATAAATAAGTGAGAAGTTGTACCAAATAGGACCGCTGAGATTGGACTATGTGGCGGACGCCCCCCCCCTCTCCGTTCTCCAAGGCTCGCTGCCCCAAAGTCGTGTCGTCACAAGCAACGGTTGCAATGCCTTCTTCTACCGGCTCCCCCGCCTCCCGAGGCTTGACCTTGCAGCTGCTTCTGGCTAACCAATAACAGCTGCGTCAGCGTCCCCTATTCTACGGCGTTCCTGCGGTCCCCCACAGTCCACCTCAGCTTATTCAGTCACACACACACACCCGCGTATACACGTGCGTCCAAATAAGCGTGCCTGCCTAAGGGCCACTTGACTAAGATACCCCTCGGCCGATGCAGCAAAGACCATTGCAGGCAACATCCGGTGGGGAAAATTGCAACACACCAATAGCAAACCACTTGAACTCGCTTCACAGTCATGTAAAAGCACCTGTCATTACCCCACACAACACACATTCGACACTCTCAGGCCTTGCTGGACGCAGTCAGAACCAGCCATGGCTTCGCCAGTGGACACTGCCACCTGAGACAGGGAAGCACAGTAGACGCGTCTCCATTGCGTTCCCGCCTGCCCTCACTGTGGCCAAGGTCTGCTACACCAATCTCCCTGCGGTGGATCTATCTCCCCTCCTCTCCATCTCTGTTTTTGGCGACGGAGCAGCCCCTCCCGACCACGCTGCTCCGACTCCTCCTCCTCGCCGCCGGGATTGGGGCTGACCCGGCGGGGCTCCGGATCCAACAAGGGCTGGAAGTTCTGTATGCAATAAACCCCTCATTCTGGTGACTCTTGCCTTTTGCCTCCAACCTGGGATTCGACCTGATGATTGTAGTGATCCGAGTACAACCACTACTTAGACTCCTACAAATAGACGTTTCTGACTTATTCGCAAATTGTAGCACGCCTAGGTGCAGACTCACGCCGCACTAGCCGCTCGCGTCTTCGATCTTCTTGACCACGTCTTCACACCGCGCCCAGGTGGGAGAGTGGGACGAGAGTGAGGTAGATGCGTCGTAAGTCTACTATCGCTTAAAACTATCCCACACGTCAGTCACTGCTTTTGCCATGACCTTTTCCATATGACTTCTTATGAAGATTGCCGTTTGGTTCATGCTCGTAGACTCACCCACACGCGAAAGCTGATCGCGGGAAAAAATGAATGTCCATTACAAAAGTCCGATGGTAATATGCTTGAGATCAATTGAGAAAAAAAGCCTATATAATAAATTACCCCTTCTAAAAAGCACTTGTGTCAGAAAACTTTACAAATTTCCGAAAAAATATTTTTTCAAGCTGGATTCATTCCTTGTTTTTGAAAAACAAAGTGATGTCTTAAATTTGATTCCTCCTGACTTTCGCCAACTTAAGACTAGATTTTCCGGTTCAGGATAGAATTTATTTCAGACTCTTCTTGTTTGAATTGGTGTTCTTTTATAGTACAACACTCAAGAACAAAAAGTTTGTTTCTGTCACCTTAAATAGCCTAAGAAATTTGTTCGATGTGAAGTAACCTCAGATTTTGCGGAAACCCTGCCTGTTTTCCTTCAGCATAAGGCCTAAATATGCAGTTTTGATTACCAGAAGGCTTTCTGTGCATAAAATCCACTCAGCAGATCAATGCTAAACTATTAACTCAAATTCTGATCATGACTCTGCATGAGCTAGATCACCTGCCAACCCATTGGCCAACAGGGCGTAATTTTCGTTTTTTTTATTCGGTTTTTTGAGCTTGTCCCTTCATCGCATTATGTATCCTTCATTTTTCAGGCAACCCTTCAATTCTGCCTGGTCAAGCCGCTGATGGCGATTGCAGTTATTATAATGCAAAGCATTGGCGTCTACAAACACGGCATCTTTAGGTAATTGTCTCCGCCCTTACTTTTGTGCTCAAATGGGCCCAAGTGTACTTTTGTTGTACCCCTCCCCCCTCCCACCGGAAACGAATTCTCGCAGACTTCTAACTGTCTGCCGGGTCATATTTGTCCTTTTACTTGATGAGAAGTCTGGTGTTTGTCTGACTAAGAAGAAGAAGACTCGATCACTGGGATAATCTGTTTGTTCGCCTGACGTTTCGACATCCGTCGCGGATTCATCCTCAGAGAAATGAACAGTAGCAGAAAAGGGTAATGCATGCACAGAAGTTTGCAGTATTTATAGGACACAGTCATTACTGCATGGTTCACGGGCCCCCAGTCCGTAAACAAGAACAACGACTTGCCCAATCCATATTCAATCCTGAGATTCAATTCGGCCAAAGCAATTCGTCACTTGAGGAATGGGCAGGCCACCGCCCTATCTTATGTCAACACCGGAGAGCCAGGTGGCCGAACAATCATCACGCCCAAGCCCACCGCCCATGATGAAAGTTCAACAGGTCAGAGCCCGTGTGCCGTCCAACAAATTATCCACGCGCAAGATGGCAATTAACGTTAATTGTCGCTGTATGTTTGCAGTAATGACTGTATCCCATAAATACTGCAGACTTCTGTGCATGCATTACCTGTTTCTGCTACTCGTGTCTCTGCTGATGAATCTGCGACGGATGTCGAAACGTCAGGCGAATAAATATATTTTCCCAGCGATCGAGTCTTCTTCTCAATTGCTTTCTAGGACACGCATGTTCGCTTGTATTGGCAGTTTGTCTGACTGCTGTGTTGTTAATTTTTACTCGTTGAGATGGCAGCAGTCAGCGAGGATGACACGTTTTTTTTATCGTTTCCTTGATCAGTAGAAAAGGCAACAGTTGATTGGATGGCTAGAAAGTAGTCTTTTAGAAGTTTTTTTAGAAGAGTTTTATGAGCCTTAACGCATCAGGTTTCGTGTTAAACAACAAGTGCACTTTTTACTTAAACCTTCAGGGATAATTCTATAGGGATTGAAGGTCTTTGCCTTTTAATTTCCGTGCCTTTCCTTGGTGGGATTTTAAAAATCTAGGGAATTCTTATGTTCTGCTCACCTCTCTCTTTCATCAGCTTGGTTAACATTTCTTTTTTTATGCAATTTAATAAGACACCGCACAAACTACCGGCGAATAGAAATAACTGCTAGCTCTGTACTATTTGGCACAAAAATCAATTTGTAGGAACTGCTGTAAACGACTACTGTTAACCGGAATGGGTATTGTTTTGTTCTGACATTTCTGAGAGCTGGGCCGGCTCTCCTTTGTCAAAGCGTCGACTGCTGCTATCAATCAGCGATTTGAATGTCTGGCTGAACTTGTAGGCCTTGGGCTGATCGATTTTTTTCTTTCGTTCACTGGCTCGGCCTTCGTTGGCGTAGCTTTCCAGCCGTTGACGGTGAGCTTCGTCCCCACGGTTAAGGTTGCTGGTAATCCTGCTTCATTTTCGGTGGGTCTGTCGCGGTGCTGTGTTCGCTTGCCTTTTCTTAAGTTCTGTGTGACCTTGCCCTAGCCTTTATTCACGTAATGGCGCAGGACTTTGTAGGCTGCGGGAAAGTCTACATGCCTGTTGACGGAGTTGATATCTGTGTGTCATGCCTCAAGCATCAGTCGTTTCTCTTTTGTGGTGTCTCGGCGTATGGTGGTCGCTCTTTGAATATCGAAGGTGTGGCCAATCTTTCCAATATGGGTTTTAAGCTGCGAGTTTGGGTCTGGTCGTCAGTTTCTGTTCGGGTAGGGCGCCGTTACGTGAATACAAGCCAGCAGGAGGTTACACAGAACTTAAGAAAAAGCAAGCGATCACGGCTCCGTGACAGACCCACCGAAAAACGAAGCAGGATTGCCAGCACCCTCCACCGTGGGGGCGAAGCTCACCACCAACGGCTGTAAAACTACGCCAGCAAGGGCCGAGGCACTGAACGAAAGGAAATATCGATCAGTCCAAGGCCGAAAAGTTCAGCCAGACATTCAAATCGCTGATCGATAGTAGCAATCGACGCTTTGACAAAAGAGAGCCGGCCCAAGTCACCAAACCGTCAGTAAACACAAAAACTCGTTTCAGTTAGCAATATAGTGTTCTCAGATTGAGTATCGATTGTTTAGGTACTTCTAAAACGTCAACTGTTTTTTTCACATTTGCGCTCAAGTCTGACGACGATCCGGGGGACCAGCGTATCAAAAACTTACCCAATAAAGTTACATATTCGGCAACAGAGAAGTTGTCCATGGTCCTTACACATCCCTAGCACCAGAATTATATCTTATGGGAGTAGTGTTAACAGGAGGTTTATGGTTAGATCATACAACACGAAAAAAAACATAAATTAAAATTTATAGCGTATAAACGCAGAAAATAATGGGAAATGCTTATCTAAATTATGAGAATAAGACTTTCTTAGGGAAAATGTCCAATTTTATTTCGTGAATTTTCGGCACGGACCAACCGGTCGTCGTCAGACGTGGAAAACTGTGCAACAAACAACTAACATATTTAAACGTTCAGAAAATCAATATTTCTCTGACGTGTGCATAAAACAACAAGAATCCAAAAGGAATGAAAAGGGCAGTTCAACTGGTACGACCAGCGAGGTACCGAAAACACTAACCTGGCGCTCTCTCCCATAAGTAAAGAATGTACCTGAGCTTGTCGAAAGAAAACGTAAAAGACGCCAGACACAAGTCTCACACCTGCCCGCAACCACCTTATGTTCACAGCTTGTATACTCTAAGGACAGGGTTGTCTATCTTGAAAGAAAACGGGTTGTCTACAAGATCACATGTTCCAGTAGTGATGCAGTTTATTGTGGCCAAACTGGGAAATGCGTCTCAATCCGCATGCAACAACATCAATCTGCGGTCAGAAGACATTACCCTTTATCCCAGGTGGCCATGCACACACTGGAAACCGGCCACAAGTTCGCATGGGAGAACACACGGATTGTTAGCAGTTGGCCAACTAGAAAAGGCCGTGAATTCCTGGAAGCAATGCACTCAGACGAGGCATGCATCAACAGGTATATTGAGTTGGATGCTAGCTACGGTTACCTCAAAACTAAATTGAATACGCACCACCAAAACACAGCAGACAGCCAAATTACGGAAGGCACTTAACACCTACAAGCACAGACCAAAAATCCTACCAATCGGTGCACACGTCGGAGTAATCTTTATTTTCCGAACATTTAAACATGTTAGTTGTTTGTTGCACAGTTTTCCACGTCTGACGACGACCGGTTGGTCCGTGTCGAAAATTCATGCAATAAAATTGGACATTTTCCCAAACAAAGTCTTATTCTCGTAATTAATATCTTGGCATGCCAATATTTCAATACTTATCTGAATAACCATATATTTGCGCGCGATAATTAAAGTGACAAATACAACCAATAGGTTACAAGAACTGTACAAAAGCACTTGCAAATAGGCGTGCGAATAAGTCGAAATTTAGAGATTAAAATAAAATCACGAAAGATCCGCTTTCCCCACCTTTTAAACTCACAATTACTTCTAATATATTTGTATAGATATTGCAGTGCGATAATCCGAAAAGAAAATGTATATCGCGTAAAAATTAAATTGAATTAAAAACTAAGTTACCTTAAACTATAACTAAAATTAAACTAATAACCTAAACAATAAACTGAAAACTTTTAAAACTAAAAGAAGCCATAGGAAGCAAAAGAGTGCAGAGCTTTCGGGTACAGTACATTGTTGTAACGGTAGTCAAAGCTGAGATGTCACCGCCTAATTGCGTCTTGTGTGAGCTCCCAAGGAAGAACACGACAAGAAGAGGGCAACAGCAGGAATCTTAGCGCGTAATTGGTACAACATATTTAGGGCAACAAACGCGTATAAAACTATGTCCATTGGGCCAATCAGCTTCTGTCCTTGCGTCTGTAGTGACACGATTGAATTGTGACTCAGCGGCTGGCTGCAGTTTAAAATTTAAAATTATTGATTGATTGACTGTCAGTATGCGTTCAACGCGTGTAGGCCGATCGGTAGCCTGCCGTGAGCGCGCTAGCTACCTGTATGCTAGCTGTCTGTTAAGCTCCTCCTGAAAAATACATAACCACGCCTAGTAAATAGCATACGGTAGATATGTAAATATTAACATATGTGAAGATACGAGGTCCAGATAAATTATTCCTATCATCATCCCCCAAAGAAGACGAGAGGAGTTCGGACAGTGGTCACACTACCGGGCCCGCTTACTTAGACGCGTTAACGACACACGGACAGGCAACGGATGACACACACGGGCGCCAGCCACCCACAACGGAGGTGCCGCAGCCAATCCACGGACAGCACGAAGTTCAGAGCTCGTGTGTCAGCCATCGCTGCAACACCAGATGAGCGACGAGGCATTTCAACTCTCGGCAAGCAGGAACACACAACTCAATACTGATGATGGAAAATAGTGTATTTCCGAAACGTCAGCACAATTACAGCATGGTCCACGACAGCGTCTTGTTTTCTTCTTCGTCTTCTTTGGGGGATGATGATCGGGATATGTAAATATACATATTTCTAGACCTCAGACAACTTTATGGTTAACACCCACTCTTCCCAAGAGCCTAGTTGCTCTCAAATTATATTTATTGGTACGTCTTTCTTTCAATCCATCTTGCTGTTTTTCTGATAAGCATTCAGAGTCTGTGATTCAATTATCTAGCTTCGCGAACGGCTACTTATACACCACAATTATATTGAACATCTCCGCATTCCTGGCGCTCTACGCTCTGGTCCTCTTCTACCTGGCAACTAGCTCCATCTTGCGACCCTTTGACCCACTCCTCAAGTTCGGCGTGGTCAAGGCGGTGGTTTTCCTCTGCTTCTGGCAAGGTAAGCACACCAGTCAACCTATGAGTTTGTCTTTCACCGCTTTGTCTGCATTCAAAATGGCAGTGAATAGCAATTATATAAATGCATACTATCTAAGTAGTCATTTTTGAGAATATACTTTTTCAACTATGTAACAGCAAACCAAAGCCAAATGAAACGAACATTTGCTCCGCAAAGATCTTCTGACTTTCTCAAGTTTATCCTGACTCTTATCCTAACGGCATGGACTACAGGCTGAAAACCAATCACGTAGAGAGTTCCTAAACCCATGAGGTAGTTGAGCAGTAATCATTTCAGCAGGCAGTCCACGGGTGCTCTCTCCGCGATGACGCGCACAGTGGAGGGGAGGTGCGTCTGCGGCCTGATGTCGCAAAGCAGATAGCTGTGCGACCAACGACGCAGAGGTCGCACTGCAGAACTGACTGCGCGCGCCACCCCGCGTGTATAAAATTTGTTGGTATCGGCAAGGGCGCGGGCCGGATAGCTCAGTCGGTTAGAGCGTCGTGCTAATAACGCGAATGTCGAGGGTTCGAGCCCCTCTCTGGCCACTGCTTTTTTCCTCTGCGTACAATATCCGGCATGCTGTTAGTCCCGATTTACAACTTGGCCGTGCTGAGTTCAACTACCGTTTTCCTATTGCTGTGTTTATTGTAGGGAAAATTCAAGGGTCTGCGGATAGCTTTACTATAGTAAATATGCATTGTCAAACCAACTAAAGTTCTGCAAGCACATTGTTTAAACATTTCAGGCACCAGTTTAAATTGCAAATCAGGCTTCCCAAGCAATTTAATTTGAAGAGAGGACGTTCTTTAGGACAAGGTAAATTTAGTCAGTAAATTGTCGATACTGGTTCCCCAGCTTGTCTGCACGCTAGATAGAATGTCCCCTGCCAGTACACGGCCCTGAACTGGGCGGGGTTGGCGACGGAGAAATGCGGGGTTCATAGGCTAAGCATATGTATTACTCCGGCACCCTAAAAATCCTGAATTCTGCAGACGGACCTAGAAGGCAATCTAGCCACTTCTTTGAATAGTTTTCCGCATAAGGTAGGTGTTTACATTAAACCTTGTAGTATTTTTGCCCATAATTCTTGGCATATTGTAACGAGCCGAGGACCCCTGATGGCACTGTTCCGGAGTCAAAGGTTAAAGTGGTTCCAGTGGCACCAAGGTCCCACTGCGCCGTGATTGCGTATATGGGCGGTATTCCGTGCACTGGCCCGGGTAGTGTACAAGCTGTCATCGAAATCGATGGTCGAACACCCACACACAAGCTCCCACGTCCACCTGCGAAAAACCCTACTCGCACGCACGCACGCCTCCTGCATTTGCTACCTCCCCACTGTCCAAATGCGGCGCCTGGATCGATGCCTTGTTCAGGCAACTTTTGCCGGCGTATGCTTAACCGAGTCTGCTCCGACTGCACTTGATGCACGTAGTCGCCCCCCACCTATTTGAACGCGTGCGCCCTGAACACGGATTTTTTGCCGGCAAAAGTTGCCTGAGCAAGGTATCGATCCAGGCGCCGCATTTGGACAGTGGGGAGGTAGTAAATGCAGGAGGCGTGCGTGCCCGTAGGGTTTTCTCAGGTGGACGCGAGGAAATGACGGCGTCCGTGTTGGTAGGATTGGTAATGTCTGCGGCCCTCGTTTCCCTCGCCTGCAGCAGAAGCATCGGATTTTCCAATAACTGCTTGTGACGCTTGACGAGGTAATCAGGATACTTAGCAAGTTGTTTAGGTGGTCTTAGTACTCTAAGACCCTTTTCTCGAAACCTCGCCTGCTGTGACGGTGGCGTTTAGTTCTCTGGCTGCCTACAAAGCGTAGTCGTTGTAGCGCACATGCTTACCAGTTGCGGCAGGCAGGCAAGTAGCCCTTGTTAGATCCGGAACCCCGCCGGTTGGGCCTCAATCCCGGCGGCGAGGAGGAGGAGGAGTCGGAACAGCATCATCAGGAGGGGCTGCTCTGTCATAAAAAAACAGATGGAGAAAAGAAGAGATGGATCCACCATAGGGAAATTTGGTGTAGCAAACCTTGGCCGCCCTGAGGGCGGGTGGGAACGCGGTCGAAGACGCATCTGCTGTGGTTCCCTACCAGTTGCGGCCGAAGGCGTCGGTGACCGACAGGATGGCATTGTAACTGCGCTTGCAGAAGAACTGCTATTGGAGTCCTGAAACAATTTAAATAAGTTGTCGGCAAATGAAGTTCTTACCGATGAGGACGATGATGAAATGCGGACCTTTCCGCGAAGGTAATCATGTAATTTAGTGGGAGTACGCTTGTCATGACTTGAGCGGCGTCGGGAGATGTTGCCGTCAGACATTACAAGTCTAAAATGAAAAGGTCGTGTTTAGCGCCTATTGAACGACTGGTTGCTGTTAAAACAGGAACCAGGCTAGGCAAAAGTCGCTTCCCGCAGTATATACCTACTGTGAAGATATTACTTACAAAAGGTTCCATTATTCTAGCAAGATTAGGCCAAAAATCACACCTGCGCTTCCTGTATAAAGACAAGCCATCTATAGATAAATAAATAACTACCTCGTTTCCGTCAATATGCACTGAGGGTTGATTTACCTGGTTAGTTAAACCATTCAGAAGTCCTAAATGAGCATACTGCCCATTGCCGTCACGAGTGTCCTCTTGCTAGATCGTTCCCGAATCGTTCTCCCATCTTCCGGTAACTCCGGGTGAAACCGTTGCAGTACTTTGAGCAATTCCGTAAGATGACTTGTTGGTGGGTCACATTTTGCTGCCCACAACTTCAGTGCTTCTCGTAGAGTAGGCTCCTCAGTGGCCACTTGCATACTAGGTCCTTCGGCTGGAACTTCAAACGTTGCAAAATTCACACTGCTCGATTCCTCGATGAAGTTTGTGCTGTAATCTGATTCTCCACATGATGAACCGCTGTATGAATCGCTAAACGAAAAATCTTCATCAGAATCAGACGTCGTCGGCCAAGCTTTCCTGTCGGCCTCCTCAACTTTAAGCATGATAATCGCGTTTAGCTTATCTTCAAAGGGTAGTCCTTGATTTCCGCTTCCTCATACTACAAAAGCAATGCAGAATATTAGAATTTAAGCAACAATTAAAGCCACCACATTCAGAGCCCACTTACGCGTTCAGCAGCTCACGAGCGACGCAACAGAATGCCGTCCAAACTTGCCGCCAGACACAGCAGTTGAAGTAGCCAATCAAATTGCACGCACTCAGATTCAGGCGTTCTGACCCATAATTTCGCTGACATTTTAGCCAATGAGATGTGAGATATTGTGTGTGTATGAGCTGACAGGTACACAGGTCTACAAATTGCTATTAGGGTTCGATCACTGGTGGGGAGCGCAGCACCTGGGGCAACTACAGGGGATGTACGTGGGAGTGCTGACATAGAGCGAGGGGAAACGGTATGAAGGGAGACGGGCACCGGCATCTTCGCGGACAGTTGATCACATCATCTCCATCCTGGGTTCGAGCCAGAAATGCCGACCTTGGTGTACTTCAGCAATCATTCAGTCTCTTGGGTCGTTATAATATTCCAAGAACAATTAAAATTCCAAAAGTGCAGAAAAAAATCAATAGTCATCTGAAGTGATCGCTGATTGGCGGCTGTGATTTATGTCAGTCCGTTTTATCCAACTCTTTTCTCTTCCATCTCACGTTGAGATGTTTGTACATTTTATTCAACTTGATATGTCAGACATTGCCCACTTTGGATGTAAGCCTTGACGATAAATAAGTTATTTGAAGTGTTTTAAAATTTCAGCCTTTGCTAATGGGGCCTAAAAGCAGTGGCCAGAGAGGGGCTCGAACCCTCGACATTCGCGTTATTAGCACGACGCTCTAACCGACTGAGCTATCCGGCCCGCGCCTTTGTAGATACCAATAAGCTTAATACACGCAGGGTGGTTCGCGCAGTTAGCTCTGCAATGCGATCTCTACGTCTTTGGAGACCTCAGCCTGCGTAGGTTGGTCGCCCAGCTTTGCGACATCAGACTGCAAACGAATCCGCCCCCAATGAGCGCTGAGATAAATACGTGTAGAGACCGATTCCCCCGTCTAGCCTCAATGAACTGCACGGAAAAGATGACAGCCAATCCATACTAGATTCCAAACAATAAGGACAGCTATCGGCCAAAATGACTAGGCGTTCTTAATATTTTCAGGCAGATTTAAACTTCTAACTGTTCTGTATATTCACTAAGCTTCTGACGATGATGGTGTCGGCCTTAGAAACCAGTATCAAGAACGTACGCAATGAAGTCTGTTGTGAAAAGAAAGAAGATCTTCAGAATATCGAGTTGTAATCGTGAATTTTCGAACAAGTATCACGTGTTCTTCGTCAGACTAAAAGTCTGTTATCTTTTCCCAAAGAACTCATTCCCCCGAATTATACTTCTTGGGACGCCTATTTTGCAATGCACATACGTATATTGGTTCCACTGGATAGTATTTCCTTCCCATTCCTATCCTTTGCAGGTGTCCTGCTAGCTATCTTAGAGAAGACCGAGATGCTGCCAGCTCTGCCGTACACCAACGCTGGCACAGTAGCCGCCGGCATCCAGAACTTTATCATCTGCATGGAGATGTTCTTCGCCGCCATCGCTCTGCGCTACGCCTTCCCCTACCTCATCTACGCCGTGGGGGTGCATACGGGCGGAGGCGGCGAGAGTGATGGTGGGGGTGGTGGTGGTGGTGGCGACTACGAAAGTCTGGTCGACGAGAAGGGTCGTCTCTCTAAGGTCTGGAAGAACGAAGTTGTCGGCGTTGGTTAGTTTCTCTGCTTCTTTGACCACATCTTGACTTTTTTGACCAGGCCATACTCTCGGTCCTGTACGCAGAATGTTAAGGTTTTAGTCTCGGAATTAGCACATCCATTTTCCTCCTTATCTTCCATCAATATGACATTCTACCTTTTGTTCTATAACCATTGCTAATTGTACTTGTACTTGTACTTGTTACGGCTACGATCATATCATGCCTCGATGATATCCCTGATGGTACTTCTCCACGCGTGATGATCCGTGACAGCAGACCTAGACAGTTCAATCCATTCTCTTCGCCATCCCACCGCTAATGACCATATAACAAAGGTCTAAGAATCACTTTCATGTCCTGACGGACTGTGTCGAGCCGGGTTTGAGCTGACACCCTCTTCCACGCCTCCGATTGGGTATCGGTTTTGGTTCGAGGGCAGTAACACTGAACTCGTGAGGTTGACGATGCGACACGTGTCCAAGCCACCTCAGCTGTCTATCTTGGATGGCCTGGGATATAATTGCAATGTTGTCGTAACGAGTGTGGACTGTCTCATTTGAAATGAAATCGGTGTACTTCACTCGATGGGTACCCCGCAAGTAGCAGTGGTCTAATATCTCCACCTTACTTTCATCCTCCACGTGCATAGCCTAGCATTAACAGTCGTAGAGAAGGACAGACTGCAGGGAGTTATGGTACACGCGAACCTTCGTGGGGATTCAGATGCCGTGTCGGGTCCATGGGCACTTTCTACGGCTGGGGAAAACTCTGCGAGCTGCATCGGCTCGGAAGACAATGTCATCCTTAAGCTATCCATTCGGTATCAACCTCGCTCTGACGTATTTGAAACTGTCTATTTTTTCAAGAGGGGCCTTCTCTTGGGCAGGAATGCAGCATGAAAACAATTTGGTCTTCCCAGCATTTATGGACACACCAACCCATTTGGCGACCGCCTTCGCACGTGACACTACAGACTGCAAATCGCTGAAGCTTGAGACTAGAAGAGCGATATCATCGACGTAGTCGATATCAGCCAACTGGCGTCCGGATGCCAGCTCATTACCGTCCTCTTCGCGTAGGGCCTTCCCTAGATTCCATTCAATGACATAGTTGAATAGCATGAACGATAGGCCACAGCTCTGTCGGACGTCAGCCCGAATAGCCAATGGTTATGAAAGTTCGTTATGGACTAGAACCCGTGCAGTGGTGGAATGGTAGTATGGCTTGATCACGGCGATAATTTTTGATGGTACACCCTGTAGTGCCATTATCCGCCATAGGGATTTACCCTGGATGGAATCGGACACAGTGGCAAAGTCAACAAAGCAGACTCAAGGAGAAGGTGATTTGATTTCTGGGACAATATTTTTATTCGCCTGGCGTTTCGAGATCCGTCGCGGACTCGTCATCAGAGACATCATTAGAGAGCGGTAGCAGATACAGGTAGCGTATGCACAGGAGTCTGCAGTGTAAAACGGTTAGAATGTAAACGTGTAGAAAAAATCAATAACTGTATGACGTGAGTGCCGATTGGCCACGTTGGCAACGAGAAGCAGTGTTTGGCGTAGGATGGCGCGGTGGCATGCCTGTTCCCCGAGTGGCCACTTACTTTGGCCAAATTGAGTATCAGCACCGAACATGAAATAGGTTAATCGTTGCACTTGTATACGGATTGAGGACCCGTGAAACATGAATCAGGTAATTTTCGGCTCACTATATTGTCAACTCTTGTGACAATTTCGGCCTCATTAAATTTGAATGTGTGGCCGGGTCTCGTCGAATGAGCCGCAACTTGAGAATTGGTATCATTTCGCCGCACTGCTACCGCGTGTTTGGCAATTCGCGTCGTGAGAAGCCTGCCAGTTTCTCCGACATAATTGCTTTGCCCGCAACTGCCCAGATCCTATAGACGACTCCAGATGTTTCTTGCCGTGGCAGTGGGTCTTTCGGGTTCATTATCTGACCCTTATGGTTGCATTCGGCCTGTGTGAGACTCCAACTCCAAGTGGTGCGAGAAGGCGGCCGACAGCCTCCGAGACGTTTTTGATCTACGGGATCGCTCGCCAAATTTTAGGGTCGGTGCATTTTGTTGGCCATCTCGTATGCGCAAGCACCGGTGGACGAAGTTGTGCGGGTAACCATTTTCTCTGAACACCCGTAGATCAAAAGCTAACAGGACTGCCAGCCCACAGTTTTGGACTCTGAGTTAGCTTCTCAGGTTTTGCGAGAGCTGGGATTACATATGACTGGCTAACGACAACTAATAAGCCAACAATCCTCGGTTCAAATGGTACTAGCGTAGTACGTTGATGAGCTTATTGTTGTAGTTCTAATAAACAAAGAGGGGTAAAAATTGGTTTATAGCGGACGCAATAGGCCAACAGGTTCATATATCAGAAAAATTACATGCAAATGGAGAACAGAGAGAAAATGGCGGCTCAATTTCAAAAGCCCACCAGTTATAAAATGAGTGTAATTGAAGGACTGTGTGTGCTTTGTGAACCCGCTTGTGCAGCCTGTGAATTGGAGCAGATGCATGTTAATGTGGAAATGTGTCACCATGGCAACACAAAGCATTAAAAAACCAAACGCCTTGGTAACCCAAGGAACACGTAAAAGTGCAGGTCGCGTTTCGAAAATATTACTTGAATTTGTACGCTGCTTAAGGCCGGATCTCGAGCGCTTTTAAATGTTTGATTTTGTGGCAAATAAACTTCTTCGAATATCTTAACGCGAATTGTTTTATTCTTTTTTACCCATCCAACAGAACTCGATGTTTTCTTTGTGAGTCAGCACTTGTTTGAAAACGGTTTTTTCAGATATTTGCTACTTTCCAGTTTCTTTCCCTCGTAAACAGCATGCGTGTTTGTGGTGACCTGCACTGCGTGTTATCCTCTATTAAGCTTGAATAAAAGACGGTGCGCGAAATATCCCTTCTGGCGACCTGACATTTCGTTTTCTTTGAACTGTAAATAATAGGGAAAAATGGATCCTGAAAGCGCTTGGCTAGAGGAACAATATGAATTTTAATATGAATAAACAAAATGCGATAGAGAGAGGTGTACGCTTTAATTTGAAAGTGACATCCAAAATTTTCAGCAAAAATGGCTCTATTTACTGCGACCAAGGCATCAGGTAACAAAATACTTGAAAATCTAGAGGTTTACGTAAAATGCACAAATCTCAGTTCATGGATTTACGTTTCCTTACAGGTGAAGTGTGTGTTCGACCATCGGTTTTGATGAGGTCAACCAAGTGCACCAACAGGTTGGTACAGGAGGTGACGGTCTCAGGATTTAGTTTAGTGATAGAGGACGGAGTTAGCGGCTCCGCACTCTTCACCTTCTCCCGGAGTCTCGAAGACTAAACGGGGTCCGGCGTGGGCTGCTGTATCAAATGCAAGCCAATACACCGCCTAATTTAGTTTTAAAGTGACAGTAGACTTTACGCGGGTGCTACTGTGCTATCTATCCTCACTCACCTATAGTAGGTATCTGGCCAGACTTACGTAAACCAGGACTGGTAATGCTTACTTCTAATACTACGTACTAAGGTGTAACTTAGTGATAGTACTTGTTGGTACTGGTACTGATTGTTTTATACGTCAGAAGTGACGCTGATTAAGTCAGCACTGGGCTCATATCCCCTCAATCACGATAGGAAGTCTAGTAGTACTGGTGCTGGCACTGACGCCACCATTTATCAGAGGTGACGCTGATTTATCCAACGCTAGGGCTCATATCCCCTTGGTCTCAACAGGGAGTGTAAGTAAGTACATGCTTAGGGTCATGAGCAAGGCTACGTTTGTCATGGTTTCCGCACTCTCATCTCTATCCATGGAGCTGTACGCACTAAGATAATGCCGATATACCTACATGCCTATGCTAGAAGTGCTAATTCAAGTAATCGTGCTTGCTAAGGCGAGTACTTAGTATACTATAAGCACTGTCTGTGTATGCTTTTTAAGGAGTCGCACCCAGTATGCACTCCAAATCTGTGGGATGTAATAGTGATATGAAGTACTAATTCAAGTAATCTTGCTTACTAAGGCCAGTACTTAGTATATTATTGGTACTGTCTGTGTATGCTTTTTAAGGAGTCGCACCCAGTATGCACTCCCAATCTGTGAGATGTAATAGTGATTAGCATTTGGACAATAATATAGCGTTTTAAGAGCAATAATTAAAGTCAACTCTGGGCTCATATCTCCACATGTTAGTCATAAGTGTAGTAGAACTTGTGCTAGCTCTGACGCTACCATTTTTCGGAGGTCAGACCATCATCTTTCTCAATAGGTGGGCTACAAGTACTGGTAATAGAGGACAACAGTGTTGCTGACACTGCAATAGGCTAAAAAGCTTGGACTGAGCTTTGAGGACTCGACTGCACTATGAAAGCCAAGCAAGTCTAAACTAAGAGACTCGACTGCATGAATTAAGGGGTACATTAGTGTATAAACTGGGTAATGAAGTTACAGCCAATTAGAGTTTAAGGTAAGGTAGCTTGGAATTATGTGTTGCTAATAAAGCAATTTTACTGCTGCTGTTAGGAGAACTAGGCAATAATCAAAGAATTATAAAAATAAATGAGCTGACACGCGTCCCAAGCTTTTATCCGGGCTGATTTGTAAGACATCCGGCGAGAATGCACTTCCGCGAGGCAGATACGACTGTCATCAATCACAGTTGAAGTAGCGTGCTAGAAATTGCAGTACAGAAATTTGATATGTCGATGTATGTCATATTTCAGAATCATCGGCCCGTAGGACGGAAAGACATCGCAGCCATTGATGCAACCTGGAGTGGATGGGCAACCGCATCAAAAATGCGTTCAACGAATTACTTGACCGTTCTAAAGTGTCGGCTTATTATAATATCAGCTAAAAACGCATACGAAACACCGGAAGCTGAACAGAGTATTCGGAGCATACGTTTGAGAATCAGAAATTCTTCTTAAGCAAGGCTCGAAAAATGGCCGGAAAGCAGTAGACAATGAGGGGAAGAATGCAGACATCCATAAATCGCCAAATAAGGACTGGGGGTGTGTGATATGAACGTAAACGGCGGATATGTTAAGGAGTTTACGAATTTTAATGAAGACCGTTTCAATATGAATAAAAATGAAAGATCAGAGAATACTTTACTGGGCAGGACGTCTGAGGGTTCAGTACTAGGAGGTAGTCACAATCAGAAAGCGCACTGGACTGTCTTCTGAACATTCAGTAGAAGACCGTTGGCTGACGACCATGCTGAGACATGGTCCGGGCCATCTTCTAGAACCTAGAGGTATGTTTGACTTTCAAGCGGATGACCAAAAACCATGCCCTCAACATATTTTACATAAAAGCATTCATTTGGTGATTTTAAGTCGTCAGTGCGTATGGAGAAGTGGTAACAGGATAAAATACACCATTGAAGAACCCCGCTATTGTTTGAAAGGACTCTGGATTTTCGCAGAATAACATTGTGAATAATCGAAAACCACACGAACTGATGGGACAGTCCAAGAAAAATTTGATCGCTGAACAATGGCTTGGCCACCTGCAGACCTCCTAAAAACCTATTTATGCGCTCATTTTTGATACGCCCTCAAATACCTTTTCTGTCGCCCGATTTTTTCGAACAGCTCTGACTATATCGTCTCTACTTTTTGGTTCTAGGCACCAATGGGGGCCGACCAAATGGTCTGCGTAGCCTGAGGGACACCTTCAACCCGCGAGACATGCTGCACGACGCCATCCATAATTTCCATCCGACCTATCAAAAATACACGGAACAGGTAACCAGCCCCCTCCCCCCCCCCCCCCCCTCCGCGTGCGTTCACCTCCCCCTCTCCCCAACCCTGCCGCCTCCTGCTACCGTTCCCTTACTCCGCCTCGCCTCTCCCTTCCTTTTCCTCCTTACCTCGCCCCCTCTACTCTCTCTTCGACCGCCTGCCTTCACCCGCTACCGTCCCCTTACCTCGCCTCTCCCTTCCTGCCCTCGTACCTCGCCCCCTCTTCCCCTTTCCCCGGCTGACACCCTCCTCATTGAAAAGTGGCTTAATGGGTCGTCCGCGTCCGCACCAACGCTTCAGCGCATTCTGCAGGCAGGTTGACCTCAGGACTGCCTTGCACAGGCCGTCTCCACCACCTGGTTGGATCGTCTCATAAGATGCTGGCTTTCGAGCCAGGGTTTAACTCTCCGGTCTTCCGGCTTTGTCGAGGCAGAATACGTGCGAACTGATCACTGCATTTTGCTATATCCCCGAATAATAGGCAGAAGAAAGCAAACATGGTTATGTTAGCAAGAGACTTTATTCGGTTGTTCCCTGAATGGACCCAATCACCCCGTCGTGGTAGACTCAAGGGCTTCAGTTTTAGTTTATTTGGTGAGGGTAGTAGGCGATGCTCTGAAGTCACCATTGTTTACATTCCGGGGCGTCATATACATTTGTACACTCACCCTTAAAAACTGTCACATTTAACATGCTATTCACAAACTGTGAGTAGCATTGTTTTTACAAATGACTATTGTCTGGTGTTTGTGTCGAATGAGGTCGAGTTCAGTCTGTCGACGGACAACATAGGGCACCTAAAATTATCCACACGTGTGTTAAAAAGCTGTAGGGAGCTCGTCTCCACAACTGGTTGTGGGAGATTATTTAATTACTCTGTAGCCCGTTACGGGAATACTTCAGCTTGGAGATTAAACTTAGATATTTTGGAGCCCAGCTTCATTTCGTGCCCACGGCGATTAGGCGAGATGCACCACTGAAGGATGTCCTCAAAGCGAAATCTTCGCTCAAGGCCATGTATAATTCTGTAAACCAAGATAAAATGCCCTCTTTGTTACCTGTAATACAAGGGGTATAAATTTAGGCATTCCTGTCTTTCTAAGAGAGAGTTGTTTTTTATACCTCTTGCTAGCTTTTTCGCACGACCCTGCCCTTTCTCGAGACATGTTCTGTCTTTTGCGAGCCATGGTTGCCACGCCTGTATGCCATATTCTAGGTGTGGTCGGTCAAAGGTGTCGTAGACTTTGCCAAAAAATCTTTATTAAAACCTACAAACGCCATCTTTGCTAGCGTGTAGCACTCCCAGGGCGTTGTTTGACGTATTGCAATGATGACTCCAGATTGCTCTGTCTCCAAATTCAGGTCAAGTACAAGGACGAGAGAGAGCTAAGTTGACGGTGGAATTGGTTTTTCTCGTTGAACGTTGATGTAGCCAGCTAAGCCCTTACCCACTGTAGAGCCGGACCCCCCTTAGCTATGTCAAGCAGCAGCAGAATACCGGCGAGCGTCTTTAACATATTCTTATGCATTGTTGTTAATGTGGTTTATTACCGTGTTATTCATTGTTTGTTGTTGTTTATTGTTAATTAGCTGTTACTAGATGCACTAGAACAGGTAATTGAACGCCTTTGTGTTTCGTGATTGGTGTTTTGGTTGCGTTTCATGCATTTTTGGCTTTGTTTGTTCTTGCCATTCTGCCAATTATTCAATCCTATCATGATCAGATTCACTATTTGGGGATGCAGCTTCGGTTGATAACTGTCAATTCTCTGCCGTTCATCTCCTCCCCCCTCTCCACCCCGGGCTTTTATTCTACTGTGTTTCCTTCCTATTTACAGCGATCACACAAAGATTTCGATGATGACGATGACGACTCCGAGGGTGCCGTAACACTTCACAGCATCCCGCCGCCGCCAGTACCCCCGGTACCGGGAAGACCGCCCACCGAAGCAGAGGAAGCGGGCAATCAGACGCCAATTGAGCCCACATCAGCGGTCGCATCTCGCCCCAAGAAAGAGGCTCCAAATCGCCTTCTCACCTGAATCACACCCACGTACAGCCAGGTGCATGCACCGCACCTATTGCATTTAATCTAGGCCTGCATTTCAGAATTTACGCACACTATCACTCCGTTCCGCCCTATCAATATGCACCTGTGTGTGTGTTCACATCGTGCTCCCTCGTCTGCACTCACCTCCAGATAAAACTGCGTTGCCGCAGGGTCTGCCTCCGGGCCTTTCGGCCGCCTCCTACCGTCACTCGCACCCCCCTCCCTCCCCGCCATCCCCCTGAGTTCTGTATGATGATCATTCTTGCAGAAGAGGGAGGGATATTACATTGCGTCAAGTGGCCATTTACGCATGTGTAATCTGACTTTGTTATTCACCAACCTCTCTCCCCGGGTCCATTTCCTACAGTTTTTTGCTTCGCTCAGTCACACGTCTGTCGAATGTGTGTGTGTGTGTGTGTGTTAATTATGCGTTTATCTATGTAAGTTTGCGTGTGCGTGTGGTTATGACAAGCCATGCCCTTGTCTCTCTCCCTACCTCTCAACTCTCTGTCATGTTGACTCTCGTCCCTCCATTGCCAGCATTACCCCGAGCCTGTGTTTTCTCGTGTGCGAAGTCAGATTAAGAGTTGTGCCCCCGCCCCCTTTCTTCTCACTTTTCTTGTTTTGTGATAATGAATAAACGTGTTCACGCGCATGAAACCCATATGTATTCAGCGCATCAACCCTATTGGCCGTTGCAGGAAGACTGTTATCCAATAAGAGTCCAACCAGCAATGGTTCTACGTCCGACTCGCGAAAGATCTGCGCAGGGCGCAGCGTGGTCACCCACTCTGCCATATTTCGCGTGCCCTCCTCATGAATGCTTGTGTACTGTCCGCCTGGGGAATTATATGACAGATTCTCGTTGCTGGGTTTTGAGGTTGTGGAAGGTTTAACGACCTCAACCGGTTCTTCGGGGCCTTTAAAGGACTGAGTCACCTTACGAGAATTTGAACGCAACTCAGTTGACCCGGAGGAAGTGCTCGGTTTTGCTGGTCAACAAAATTAAAAATGGAAAATGTCACTTCAAATATGTTGTTTGAAAATGGTGACGGTCAAATTCGTGGCAGATGGAACTATTATGTCAATTCAAAAATGCATTCTACTTATAAAATTTGAGTAGTACATGTATTCATATCTATATACTTCGTTAACGTAAAAGGCCTGAATAATATGTCTACGTGCTCTGACGCTGGTATAGTTCGATAACCTGGTTTCCTCCGGTACTCGGCCCAATGACCTCTGTTATCCCGTCTTACTGCTGTCAACCTGGTCACGCAAAATAGACTTCCTTTCTAGCTATCTTCTTAGTGCGTGTTGTTAGGACTGCCGAAATTTTATTTCAAGCAAACACTATTACAACGACTAGATGGCAGATCCGTTGGTGCTAAATCGTTGCAGTGTCCAGGAGACATATGTTTCCCAGCCTGGCAAAATCATTTGTTCTAATCTCACAGCATTAAGGCTCCCTCGTGAACTCTATCCCGTAGAGGGCCTCTGTGCAGAATATAATATTCCTTCTGTTGCGGTCCTGAGATCAGCGTCACAACCGCTGAATCACCCTTTCTTTGCTGCCAGGCCGTTGCTCTCTCGCACGTGAAAATCTTCTCCTGCGAACTGTCCGTTACGCGTTCTTGGCCGACTGCCTGCAGGGCTGCGCATGCCTCGTCGTACCTTTGCCTGTGAAGCTATCCGTGCACACTGTCGCCTCTCAAGGTTGGGCTCCTACCACCTGTCTTAGCATTAGATCCCCGTGAGAATTCGATCCAATCTGTGAGCGCCATTTCCCGATTGGCTGCAGGACCTGTCCGGGATCCTGTAAGCCGCGCGCACAGGCACAGAACACACACGCACACACATCAACTGGCATCTGTACTGTGAGCAGCTTGTTTCTGCAGAGACTGTTTAGCTCCTTCCTACAGTACACTGTCCAACCTAATCGTTCTTACCTGACTTCTGACTTGGGGGAACCTTCTGTAGTCGATGATCACTTCTTTCGACACCTCTACCTGGTATCCTACCTCTTTTCTCCACACACGGAACCAGAACCGAAGATCGCAGCGGCAGCGGCTCGCCCTATTAACTTAAGCCACTGCGATAGTCACTCCACGTTTGAACTAATTACTTTTTTTAATTTTCGCAGAAATTAATCGCTAACCGGAAGTAAATCTGTCTGAATTAAGGTCTATAGATGCAGATCAAACGTTTATTGATAGGCCATATCAGTATAACCGTGTATTTACCGCTACACTGCTAACAGGCAGCCAGTAGGATATACTGAGATTATAGGATATATAGGCGTTAAGGCTAAGATTGTTAACCCTAACAATTACAATCTTCCAGGGCCGGTTCCTTAGGAGATGGGAGAAGTCTTGGGAAGGCAGAGTAGACGGAACACCCCAAATTGTTTACAGAATAGTTAGGGCGAAGGTTGTCAATCGGTCTTGCAGGGCATCCGACCGTGGGGCCAGTGGGAGAGGGCGGTGTCGCCGACCGCGTCGCGCCAAGGTGAAATCCCAAGT
Source organism: Ligula intestinalis (assembly GCA_036362985.1). Taxonomy (NCBI): domain Eukaryota; kingdom Metazoa; phylum Platyhelminthes; class Cestoda; order Diphyllobothriidea; family Diphyllobothriidae; genus Ligula; species Ligula intestinalis. The sequence goes on from JAYGXS010000009.1 coordinate 6,417,255, forward strand.
CCTCAGTGCAAGTATCGTCACAATGGCCACCGAGCGAGCTTCGCGTGTTAGTCAGCTTCAGGTCGCTGATAGGCCAGACCAGTCTGGGGTGCGTGTGTGCGCCCCGATCGCGTGAAGGCAATGGTCACGCGTCACATGCGCCATCGGCAATCGCGCTGGGTCGAGCGCGAATGGGCGAACAAGATTGCCACTTCGAGAGCACGTCAGTGGCGTCTCGAGTTTGAAGGAGGCTGTAGAACCGCTACAGATTCACCAAACGAGCACCATCATTAAATATTTTTAACGACTAAAGGTGGGCTATGAGTATTCCATTTTTATTTGTTCTTGCAGCCTCATTGAGGTTCGACTGTCCAAAGGTTATACTATCCACTGTCTGTTGGTAGTTTAATGAACATTACGCGGTGGCTGATGGACTTCGGTCCCCATATTCATATCAGTCTTCATTCTGTGCCTATCAACTGATTTATTCGAACTTGGAGGTACCTGTCCGAGGAAAGTACGAAGCAATAGCTTTAGGTCTATACACGCGTATTCGAAAGTCATATGCGTAAAATAGCAATGTTTTGCGATGTCTTTGAGGTAATAGTAAAGTTCAGCGATGATACTCATGAAATCATTCAGGAAGTCAAGTTAGGCATACGACTCTTTTCGAAGAACTTGACACATTCTTAGATAAAGTGAATCAGGTGCACTCAGCGTTAACCTTCACTTTGGAAAAAGAGGACAGACAGAACCTCCCCTTTCTGGACGTCCTCCTTAGTAGAAGATCTGATGGATCAATAATTAGAAGTGTATTTCGTAAGAAGACCTGGACAGGGCAATACACTAACTTCTACAGTTTTGTGCCACTAAGTCAGAAACGAGGCCTAGTCCGCTGCCTCACGAACTGAGCTAGGAGAGTATGTTCTCCAGAGACACTGGAGGACGAACTCACACTGCTTAAAAATACCTTACAAGAAAATGGGTTCCCCGATAAGTTCATCGATAAGTTTATGGAGGAACGTCCACCAAGACCGGAGGTACCGACGGCTGAGAAGAAAACCGTATTTCTTACACTGCCTTTTCAAGGTGATCCAGCAAGCGAACTTCTACAGCTTTGTCTGAACGCTGCAATCGCGCGTACATATCCAGCAGCAAAGTTAAGATTATTGTTCTCAAGCACTCCACTTCTTCGCCTTGAAGGCAAGGATAGACTGCCGTTCCAGACCACGTCAATGTGTATCTACAACTTTACATGCTCCTGTGGGGCAAATTACATTGGTCGAACGATTAGACGTCTATCCAAGCGCATGCGAGAGCATCACCCTGCGTGGGTAAACAGAGGCGAATCTAAGTCGATATCAAGCGCAATTCTGGCTCACTTGGTAGACAGCGGTCATCGGGTAGACGTCAACCAAGCATTTAGAGTCGTCTACAAAGTTCCGGCTAAACACTCTAAGTTCCTGCGTCAGCGGATACTTGCGACGGCAGAAGCAGTCGCCATTCGCCTCACAAACCCTATTTTATGTGCGCAGAAAGCATTTGTAGCGGCCCTAAGGCTCCCGTAGCCAAAAGCCTTTTCAAAATCTGCCCTCACGCCTCTTACTACGCCGCGAAACAATGATGAGACAGCGGCATCGAGCATCCAAAGGCCACCGACACAGTCTCAAGACGTTGACACCTTGCGTTCTCACACAACCCAACAAAACCCGAGACGAGGACCACTGGATGACATTAACTAATTGTCTGACTCCTTTCCCTTCCGCTCTCCCCCACCCCCATTTCTCTGTTCCCAATTAAGACTAGAATCTGATCCCCTTGATCCTTTTACACCTCTCTCCCCTCTCTCCCCCTTGTTACTACTGATTAGTTTGCCTAAAACTTTCATTAACTCTACCCTCCCTTATAGTACTGTATTGCCTGATGATGAATTAATCGAAAGCGCTCGTTCGCTTAACTTGACTTCCTTAAAACTTATAATCAAGCAATACAGTAATATAAGGAAGGGTAGTGTTAACGAAAGTTTTGAGTCAACCAATCAGTAATAGGGGGGAGAGAGGTGTAAAGGGATCAAAGGGTGTGGGAAGAGAGGAAGGGGTCCAATAATTAGTTCATGTCGTCCCTTCGTCCTCATCTCAAGTTTTGTTGGGAGGTGTGAGGACGCAAAGTATCAACGTCTTGTGACGGCGTCGGTGGTCTGGGGATGCTTGATGCCGCTGTCTCATCATTGTTTCACGACGTAGTAGGAGGCGTGGGGGGCGGATGTTTAAATGGCTTTCGGCCACTGGAGCCTTAAAGCTGCTACAAACGCTTTCTGCGCACGCAAAATTGGGTTAGTGAGGCGTATGGTGACTGCCTCTGCCGTCGCAAGTATTCGCTGACGTAGGAACTTCGAATGTTTAAGTGGCACTTTATAGACGACTCTAAACGCTTGGTTGACGTCTACTCGATGACCGCTGTCTACCAAGTGAGCCAGAATTGCGCTTGATATCGACTTTACTTCGAATTAATTGAAAACTGTTGTTCGCCTAACTTGACTTCCTGAATAATAGTAAAGTGTTTTACCATGATAATTTAACATAAAGTTAGTGTCTTAACAATAAACATTAAACTAGGCGTTTCAGCCATTCCCAGCCTGTAACAATTCGTCCGTAGCTGTATGCCCTAAGTCCTGCAAATGTCGGGCAGTCGACTGTAGATCAAATTATTTCGGTTATCTCTGACTTCCAGAAGGCCAAGCCGGACGATGCAATGAGGATTCACCTTGGCTAATGGCCCCTGCCTCACACGAAATCAACTCAAAAATCGATCAGCATTAGGGAAGAATAGGCCGAATGCACACATGAAAAAATCTATGAATCTCGCCACAGGGTCTGAAAAAGTTAGGTGAGCACCATGGTTATATGCGCTCAGTGGAATGAGTGAAATACAATTTGGCTGGGTACTCCAAAGGTCGAGAAGGTGAGTAGCATGAATGAACCGCGTATTGTGCGCCTCCAAGGGGCGATAAGGCAATTGAAAACACACGCAACAAACTGTTTTTTTATTCGTCTTGGCTGCAAACTAAAACATCACAGGCTAACGAGACTGCAGTTGGATCGGCGAGCGCGGGTCATCCACCGTGCTTGCCCACCATAATAAGCCTAGAGTGCTAAAATCACATGAACTCGACGCAGTTCATTGCGCCAAGTGCCAGACGATTGCATAAAGTCGGCGCACCCTTACTCAAACCGCTCCCACACAACATCACCGAGAAAGAGGGCTGACCAGGTCAAAGCCCTAGTCATCGATAACGGATGCAAGGCCGGCTTCGCCGATGGTGACACTCCCCAAGCTGTCTTCCCTTCCATCGTTGGTTGATTTCGCCAACAGAGCATCATGGGCAACAAGGAAAGCTACGTCGGCGCTGCGGCACAATCAAAGAGAGGCATCCTTTCACTAAAGTACCCTATCGAGCGTGGCATCATCACCAACTGGGATGACACGGAGAAAATCTGGCATCACACCTTCTACAATGAACTGCGTGTTGTTCCGGAAGAGCACCCAGTCCTACTGGCAGAGGCTCCACTTAACCCCAAAGCCAACCGCGAGAAGATGACCTCCATCATGTTTGAGACCTTCAACTGTATGCCTCTGGTCGTACCACCGGCATCGTTCTAAACTCGGGTGATGGTGTCAGCCACTTCGTTTCCATCTCCGATGGTTATGCCCTGCCCCATGCCATCCTCTCTCTTGAACTGGCTGGTCGCGATCTTGTGGGATACGATGTGGTCCAGCCGGATGGTAGACGAAATAACGTATCCCAACGAGTATAAGCTAAAGAATATGATAAGGCATGGAAGGCCGGAGTGTTATGAACGATTTAATAAGGTTAGAAGGATTAGAATATGAGTAATGGGTAAGGGACTCCCAGACGAGTGCACTCCAGCCATGAGTTGGCCGGAGTCCAGAGTCGCATTCTGGTCGGTGTAGTCGCCGGGTCTGGAGGTCTGCAACCGAACAGTAGATCATCGGTTCCGGGAGTGACTGAGCGTAAATAACTCCCCCGCAGTTTGTGCGCTGGCCTCGCCTTGATAAGTGATTGGCTAGTGAGGCCAGACAAGTCTCAACCTTGACATTTCCAGCGCGCACGCGCTGGCGCACACGAAAGCCGGACATGCGGGACATGCATTTGTTAGAGTACAAGATCGCTACAATCTTACCAAATACCTCTGGAAGATACTCATAGAACGTGGCTACAGCTTCACCACAACCGCCCAATGGGAAATCGTTCGTGACATCAAGGAGAATCTTTGCTACGTAGCATTTGACTTCGAGAACCAAATGGCCCTTGACGTCAAAAGATATGGCCTCGACAAGACCTACAAACTTCCTGATGGCCAGGTGATCATTCTGGGGAAAGTGCGATTCCGCTGTCCCGAGGCTCCCTTCCAGCCCAGCTTTTTGGGTGAGCGGATTTGTGGAATTCATGAGACCACTTAAAATTCCATCATGAAACGCGAGCTCGACATCAGAAAGGACTTGTACTCTAACATTTTCATGTCAGGTGGATCGACCACGTACCCGGGAATTGCTAACAGGATGCTCAAGGAGCTTACATCGCTTGCTCCGTCATCAATGAAGACCAAAACCTGTGCTCCCCCGGAGCGCAAATACTCAGTTTGGATCGGCGGCTCAATCCTGGCATCCATGTCCTCCTTCCACCAGATGTGGATCACTAGGCAGGAATACGACGAATCCGGCCCACAAATCGTTCATCGCAAATGTTTCAATTATTAATAAATTTATTTCACACTTCATTTACTGACTTTTTTCTCACCCCGGGTAACGCCATTTTTTGGCTGACGGGTTTTAGTTTGGAAGGCTTAATACTGCACACTCGCGATTTTTTGGCTTTTCTTGCAATGAAGCTTCGATTATTTAACAATTAAGGAGGATAGACGCTGCAGAGATTAGATGGAACGGCAGATTAAGTAAGCCCTTCCTAGTCACAATTAACTTCAGGATCGTGCAAAACAGGAACGTTAGTAATGGGGGTTAAGGGTGGGCCGCACCGCAAAGAGGCAGTGAACTGTTTGCAAGGCAACATAAGAAATTAGTAAATTCCTACCAATTTTATTTGTGTAGGCACATAGCTAGTATCTATGTGGAAGTATGGTATAGCATCATTGTCATATATATATATATATATATATATGAATCGCGATAACATATTTGGACCCCGAATCTTTAGGCATGTCAATGTATATATGGATATATAGTCATCGCCGATCTGGTAGTAGGACAATTAATTTCCGTTTCACCGTGAAGTTTACAATTAGAGCCCGCGCAGGCAGTCACGTAGCGACTAGTGGGAGAGGATGGAATGGATCCGACAAAGCATATATATATGTATTAGTAGATAGGCGTACACCGACCAGATACAGGGCACACCCGCCCTGGCTTTTGAGGTCCTAAATGTATATATGTATATATGGAGTGGAACCAACAAAGATAAGGGAGATCGGAATGGCCATTTCTGGCTTGTTAGCCGTCATCAGCCAGCCATACACAATCTCAAGGGTCGGAAACCCCGAGATCCGAACCTGGGACCCCTGCTCATTGAGTTTAACACTCTACTATTGCAACACGGGCTCGTTGCTTTTGTCGTTTGCGATCAGGACTATGATGGGACTGGGGTGTTCATCCGATATATCTGATTAGGCAATATACTTGTCCCGTTGTGCCTTGAGGCTCTTACTTGAGTGATTGCAGGCAGTCACTTTGCGACTTCAGACATATGATGGAGTGGAACCGACAAAGATAAGGAAGACCGCAATCCTACTCAAGCAACTGCCACCCCTCTCTCTCGGACACAACTGGACGCAGTCAACAGCAGCCTCCTAAGGCAAACCACTTGAACTCGCTGCGAAGTCATGTAAAAGTAGCTGCCATCATCACACACAACAGACAGTCAATTCTCTCAGGCCTGGCTTGACGCAGTCAACAGCAGCGCTGACATCGCCAGTGGGCATTGGTGCCTGAGATAGCAACTTAGGGTTCTGTGCACAATCAAACCCTCAGTCTGGTGACTTCTGTCTTTTACCTCAAACTCGGGATTCGGCCTGATTATTGTAGTGATCCGAGTACGCCCAATGTTCAGACCCCCGCAACACCTCCTTGCTTCTGTCAACTGACATCACCACATGTGATTGTATTTCATGGAACAAGTGAGTAGTCATGTACGTTTACTTATCCGAGCTAACCGAATTTCACCTGCATTTACGTACATAACCTCTCTCGAAACGTTCTGCTGAAACTATGCGTTTTTTCCCACTGTGTACCAATAGGGAGTTCAAAGGCATTTGCCTATATTTCCCTTAATAAACCTGGCCTGCCCTGAAACCCATTTTGCCTTCCCCGACACTAACTAAGCTGAGGCAACTGGTGCCTTTTGAGGGGACTTGGACCTTATATTGGTGGAATTTAACGAAGAAAGGGAAAGTCGAAAAGGACCTCTGAAGACAGTCCTACTTGTTTTGTTAATAAGAAAATAAGAGTGAAGAATAAGTAGTGAAAAAAACTCTTATAAGAGAAATCAGAGGCAGAGTTTACCGAACCCCGTGACTTCGAGAAATGTAGAAAAAAACTGCTCCCATCATTAATATGTAGTTAGATTTATATGAGGTAGTGAGATGGGATCACGATATTGACATCCGCGTATTCGGAACGTTCCTTGCCATGACAAATATCATGGAGCATAGTGCGATGCAACCTCTCTCTATCTCTCTCTCTGGTACGAGCGGATGCATGAACGGGCATGAACGGATGAACTAGCCCTGGCTTCGTCAGTGGTCACTGCTGCCTGAAACAGCAACTTAGGGCTCTGTGCACAATAAATTCCTCCTACTGGTGACTTCTGCCTTTTACCAATAACTTGGGATTTTCGGCCTGATGATTGTAATTACCTAAGTACAACCACTACTTAGACACTTCAAAATTACCTCGCATAAATAACAAAGAACAAAATACCGAATAGGGATTACAGTTGAGATGCTAAAAGGACTACTGACACGATGCACGCAAAATGTCCAGTTTCTCTGCAACGACCAGCTACATAGGCAAATAGACGAGGTGGCGATGGGTTCACCACATGGACCATTTCTCGCAAATAGCTCTATGGGTAAGGTCCAGCAAGCGAGTTTTAAGTGCTGTATTAATGACCTTGATTTCTATGCTCGGTATATGGACGTTATATTTTGCCTAGCAACTCTTGCCACTGATAACCATGATCTAGTCTAGAAGTTTAAAAAGGCCCACACGTAGCTAAAATTTACTGCGGTAACTGAGACAAACAACTAAGTCGCGTTCCTCGACGTCTTTCTAGAGAGACAAGCAGATACTTCCACCCAGCTCAGCATATCCCGAAAGAAGAGCTGAACGGGACAATACATTCGTCTTCACAATTTTGTCCCCGTTATCCAGTAATTGGCAGCCAGAGTACGACACATTCCTCCTCCCCCCGAATCGGTTGAAGCAAAACTCCAACATCTACGGAACGCAGACCGCAAAACTGGATATCCAGCGAGGTTCATCCTCGCGAACATCAATGACTGTGTCACGAAGTCTGCCATTGCAACTTTGGAAGAGAAAGACGTATTTGTAAGACTGCTTTTTCTAGCAGACATAGCAAGCAACGTAGTAAAATGACTTCCAAGGACGGCCATCACGAGCGCTTTCCCGGTGACGAACTTGCGCGTGTACTTCGCAAACTGTCCCCTTCTACGACTGAGAGGTAAAGACCGACTACGGTTGCGGAACACAGCAATGTGCATCTACACCTTCACCTGCTTACAGTCACCTACCTAGAGGCGTCTGTAGAAGACGATACGCGAACACGTACTTAGCTGGCTGGATAGGGGTGAAAATAAATCGATTTCGAGTTCTGTTCTCGTTCATCGACGTGAATCAGCAAGTCGATGTTGAAGAAGCCTTTCAGGGACAACAGCAAACTCCTCTAAACGTCTACATCAGCAGGTGCTAGCAACAACTGAAGCGATTGAGTAGAAGAAGAAGAAGAAGAAGAAGAAGAAGAAGAAGAAAAAGAAGACTCGATCGCTGGGACAATGTGTTTATTCACCTGACGTTTCGATATCCGTCGCGGATTCGTCATCAGAGACATGAGTAGCAGAAAGGTTAAGCATGCAGAGAAGTTTGCAGCATTTATAGGACACAGTCATTACTGCAAGCATACAGCGACAATTAACGTTAATTGCCTTCTTGTGCGTGGAATGCTTGTTGGACGGCACGCGAGCTCAATCCTGAGATTCAATTTGGCCAAAGCAAGCCGTCACTTGAGGAACGGGCAGGCCACCGCCTTATCCTACGCCAACACCGGGGAGCCAGACGGCTGAGCAATCATCATGCCCGAGCTCACCGCCCGTGACGAAAGTTCAACAGGTCAGAGCCCGCGTGCCGTCCAACAAGCAGTCCACGCACAAGAAGGCAATTAACGTTAATTTTCGCTGTATGCTTGCAGTGATGACTGTGTCCTATAAATGCTGCAAACTTCTCTGCATGCTTAACCTTTCTGCTACTCATGTCTCTGATGACGAATCCGCGACCGATATCGAAACGTCAGGCGAATAAACACATTGTTCCAGCGATTGAGTCTTATTCTTCTTCTCAATTGCTTCCTGGGACACGGATGTTCGCTTGTATTGGCAAACTGAAGCGATGACTTTTTGGCTAGTGCATCTAGCGCTTTGTATACGTAGTCAGTTTTTCGTGGTCGAATGCGGCCCCAAACCCCCGGATGACAGTCACGCACGCACATGCTGCCTCTCCCTTAATGGCCACAGCACGTCGGCTTTGTCACGTGAACAGCATGGGAAGGAGTATGACTGACCACAAAGACACGTATAAACCCCATCCATGGCTCACAAGTTCATTCTCGAGGTAATTGGTTTGGGGTCGCGAAGATGCCGCCCTAGAGAGCTCAGAAGACCAGTTGTCCAGTATATGGGTGCTTCCGATAAGAATAAGGGACCACTCCCCGGCAGAGCTGAGGAAAGGCGAAGTTGGGGAGCATAAACGGCGCTATTCCCGCACACCTGTTTGCTTCCAGGTATTGTATGGATCCCGACGAAGCCTTCTGGGGAATTTATAAGGTTCCCCTCCCCCCCTCCCCCAAACTCTCACTTCCCCTTAACCAGCTGTCTCTTGTGCCTCCCACATTCTCACGACTCACTTGCAAGCAAAGAAGAACATCATTGACCGCATGGTTTACCTTGTAGCCGCTCCTGTACAAATTTACTGGCCCGATGAGAATTAATCGAAAGCACGTGAACTGGTTTTCGTAATCGTATTGGTCTGATAATGAATTTCAGAACACGCATGTTTGCCAAATTGACTTTTGAGACTTATTCGCAGAACTTAGGCCGTCCAATATGCTCGGATAACTTTTACCCCGTGAATCGGGCTGGTATTTCCATAAACAAATGAAGTACAGAATTCCTCACTGCGATAATGTGGCTACTTTTCAAATAATCCATTTTCATAGTATGTAATTAAGAAAAATACGGCAGTTGGAAGAGAACTCTTGTAAATCTGTTCTAGGAAAACTTATCGGACCTTTGAACGCATTGAAGTGCATTTTGGAAATTACTTGTCTGTTGTTTCGAAAACTGATTTATTTCTTCTTTTAGTCGATCAACTTTGAGCACTGTCTGTGAGCCTTTATTGATGGCAGCACAAATACCGCGCCGTACCAGTCATATCGTAAAATCATGTTCTGTTCGTCGCCCCCTAGGGGAGACGACTAACAGATCCTACCGAAGATACGTTAAATCTCAGTTGGAAGAAGATAGTTGCGATTCATTTCCCGATCGATAGGAAACCCCAAATTTCGTTCAAATACAGGTTCAATCACCGGGTAGGGTTGTGTGCCTCATATGTTTCCTTAAAACGCCACAGCCCATGCGTTTGAAAACTTGTTTTCTACAGGACAAATTTGCAGGAGCCGCTGCAATACGAAGAAGTAGGCCAGAGCTCTGTAAGCAGCTAGCTCACGTGATCAACCCCGCATTGCCGTGATAAGGGTCGATAACGGATGCAAACCTCCCATCCATTCCCCCCCCCCCTCACCCCCTCCCCGCATGAATGACTACGCTCCCGCGCGTCGCAGTTTTAATCACACCTTAATCTAAACTGACTTGCTTAGATAACTCGCCCCTCCCCTCCCCTCGTGATGCACATCCGCATATCAGATCAACAGATCCTGCTGTACCGACCTATCACGTTTCACCTCACTAGGTCGATGTGTAATTGGACAGCTTATGTTGTCCTAGTAATAGGCCATGAATAAGAGTTCGCGAAGTCTCCTGACACCAGCAAATTCTGCAAATTTCGTCACCCTTGCCTTTTTTTCGGGAAGACAGTGCTTCAAATTTGTGGCTGAGACGGAGCCAGTGTTAACTCGCTCCATCCCGAGTAGCAGTTAAAAACCGTGATTGCTGCCTGAAAATAACATTCCAGGCGGAGCATAGTTACGGGGCTTCGATTGAGTCGTCGCTCTCTTCTTGGAGGTGGGGCACGGGGAGGGAGCGGCATTTGCACTCATCTGCGTCCTATATCGCTAGGAGCAGGCCTAACACACTCGATATCACCGCTATCCTGATGACTCGTCCCACAGTGCACTATCGATCGGCACAGGCCACGCGCATGGTGAGATCACATAAACTGCCGGCCGGGATTAGTGCTCTGCCCTACCACTCGGATGAGCCAGAAAGCCAGTCGGCATGTTGCCCCTCAAGGCCACAAACTGATTGGTCCGATTACACCTGCTTCTACATGCTCTGCTTGCTTACAATACCGTGTACAAAGTACGCAAGGAGACTTCAATTCTTGCGCGCCTGCTGTTGTGTTCTCCTTTGGGAATGCGGACAAGGCGTAATTGGACGGCCACGTTATAACATATGGACTTTAAAAATCTGAAAAGATTATGCAAACTTGTATTTAGAAACACTTCCTATGCACAATACCGGGTCCACATTCATCATACTCCAGCTTGGAGACCCACATCTGCTGGAAAGTTGACAGGGAGGCCAGGATGGATCCACCAATCCACACCGAATACTTTCTCTCCGGCGGGGCTGCGATGCGGATCTTCATGGTACTGGGCGCCAACGCTGAAATCTCGCGTTGCATCCTCTCCGCAATTCCGTGGTACATCGTACTCCCACCGGAGAGCACCGTGTTTGAGTAGAGGTCCTTTCTGATGTCCACGTCGCACTTCATAATGGAGTTGTAGGTAGTTTCATGGATGCCGGTAGCTTCCAGACCCAAGAAGTTCGGCTGAAAGAGGGCTTCGGGACAGCGGAAGCGCTCATTGCCAATAGTTATCATCTGACCATCGGGCAGTTCATAGCTCTTCTCGAGGATGGAGCTAGAAATTGAGGTGATCATTTCCTGCTCAAAGTCCAGAGCCACGTAACAGAGTTTCTCTTTGATGTCGCGTACAATTTCTCGTTCAGCCGTAGTAGTGAATGAGTAACCGCGCTCAGTCATGATCTTGATCAGGTAATCGGTGAGGTCCCTGCCAGCTAGATCCAGACGAAGAATGGCATGAGGCAGAGCATAGCCTTCATAGATCGGTACCGTGTGGGTTACACCGTCACCAGAGTCCAGTACCACCCCCGTTGTCCGGCCGGAGGCATAGAGTGAGAGGACAGCTTGGATGGCAACATACATTGCGGGTGAATTGAAGGTCTCGAACATGATCTGGGTCATCTTCTCACGGTTAGCCTTGGGATTCAGTGGAGCCTCTGTCAGCAGGACTGGGTGTTCTTCGGGGGCTACACGAAGCTCGTTGTAGAAAGTGTGATGCCATATTTTCTCCATGTCATCCCAGTTAGTGACGATGCCGTGTTCTATGGGGTACTTGAGAGTCAGAATACCACGCTTGGACTGGGCCTCGTCACCCACGTAGCTGTCCTTTTGTCCCATTCCAACCATAACGCCCTAAAAAGGATTAAACGAAGATTACTTCTCTTTTCTTCTGTCGTATGTCAAACGCCTAACCGAATCGGCACTTTCAACCAGCTAGAAATCAACCAATCAGAGAACAGCAATGTCTCGGAACAGTGCGAATTGAATTTCCCTCCTTTTCTTAGTAAAGTAATAACATTTCTGTTTGACACTACTTCTGCGACTTGGTCTAGGTCTCTAGGGAATCGTGCTGTAAACTTCCTCCATGCGAACCCTTATTTCTAAATCTGTGTTAACGGCTCTATGGCGCTTGGAAACAGATAATTTATTTACGATTTGTTTTCCTGCGTTTGTAGCCCTGATTAAGGAATAAACGAAAAGCTCGCACGTCATAATGTCAGACTTTTTTCAAGAACTCTATTCCTTCGCTCCGCGCCGAACAGCAGACGCTCCCATATTATTTATGAGATTGAAACAAACGCGCTACTTACAGTTAGTTAGTTAAATCAATACCTGTAATGTGTATGATCTACTAGCTTTACAGTGGTCTGGCAATTTTAAAAGTTTAGCTGATTTGTTGAGGGGGAAGGCTTGACTAGTTATCCTGACTAAGTGCTTGCTAACTGGATGTCCATATTTGGTCTCCGTGCAAATCCCACCTAGATCCTAACAACGGTAGCTCCTTGAGTATTCAGGGGACCGAATATTCTTCCCGCCTTTCAAAACTTCAGTAATAGCATCGGATGCTTCAGGGTGCGCCTTGCCGTCATTCTGAATGTTCGCAGACAAAAAAAATCATATCACGGAACTCACGATTGCAAGCACGACTGTCAGTGCTAAGAAAAGCAGACTAAGCACTTATATTTGCTTTACAAAGCGCCTATAAACCTCACCAGTCCTGTTAGATTAAGAAGGATTTTTGTCAACTCATCCCCGACACTTCGTCGAAATCACAATTTTGCATCTTACTTGGTGCACCACTGGAGCTGACTAGTTGATCAACTGCAAGTTTACTTTTCGACACTCAGCAAACCTCCAGATATAGGCTCGGAAAACAACCATGCTCTGACCACCAGATATACCGTTTGCCATTTAAGAGGAGAGGCTTGTTCAGCACGCAGATTCGTTTACTGTTTGAGCCGTCAACGCGCGGTCAACCTGCAGGCACCTCTGCACAGGCTGCAACGTGAGTCATGTGTGAGTAGGGCAGGGACAGCTGGGGCGCCTGTGATTGGCTGTCCTCGCGGCTAAGTCTAGCTCAATCCGCCAGAGGAAAGTGGTGATCACGTGATGCATAGCGTGGCGCGTGTGGCTGCCGCAGGAGGCGCACGTACGCTTGACATGCTTACACAATAAGCCGATCAATTTTTCTTGAATCCATCGCTTTTTCCGACATTTTCCCTAAATGGTCACTAAAGGATAAAATGCTGTAGAAGCCCTAGCTCATGCTGCAAAATATTTCTGTAATTTCACCCTACCAATGTGACCTTTTATTTTCTCTACGTACTTTTTCTGCTTATCCTCCTTTATCAAACCAGTCTGAATTGATCTGCATCACATACATTACGGAAGGCCTTTCTCATGGAATACCGTAGACCAGGGGTCGGGAACGTATGGCTTGCGAGCCAGTTGTGGCTCCTTTGATGATTGCATTTGGCTCTCTTAGATAAAATTGGAATTAGAAACTTCAGACTTTGTGATTTTGGTTCCTCCAATGGCGTGCCACCAAGGCTTATTATACTCACATTTAATTGAATTCAATCTTAAAGTATATTAGATGTTCAGCGTTTTAATCTCCCGGGAAATTAATTTCTGTTCGCGGTATATATCAGTATATTTAAGGTCTATAGGCGTAGACCGAAATGGTAAGTGTATATTTGGATTGAAACCCGTCAACCACTGGAAGTGGATATTTCGCAGTAGTTGAAGGCTTTTAACCCAAATATACACTCACACTTTCGGTCTACGTCTATAAACCTTAAATATACTGATATATACCGCGAACAGAAATTAATTTCCAAGAAGATTAAAAAGCTGACTTTTCAGAACCGGTATATCAGCCAGAAAGCAGACAGGGAAAGCTGGGAGGCACACTGATGAGCCAAACCCCTCGCAGCTGTGTGAAGCAGCGGCAGAATACCGGTGAAACACGTGTCTGGGCCTTTTAGCCTGTATCTAGGCTGTTAATATGGTCAAAAAGATTCTCGACCTCTACCGTAGACGCTATTTAGTCCCGCTGTTCGTGCCGATTTCGCGGGGAAAAGGATTAAACACTGTGAATATTTGGGGAAAAGTAGTCAAAGCTTCTTGAAGTTTCGGCAATGACTTCAGCAGCAAACATGACGAGGTTAACGTCTAAGTAAGATGCTTTTTTTCTGCATCACTGAACTTCTATGCCACGGACCTAGCCACAATTGCAAGTGGTTAAGTAGGATAAGGGGAGAAGGGGAGAAGGTAACGCGATCACTCGAACAAGAACGCAGTCCCAGAGGACGTCTCTGAGGATGGATTCAAACTGGAATTCGAAATGTCAGGCTGATATAGTTATTGTTCCAGCGATCGCATCTACTTCTTCCCAACTAATTATTGGGACTTTCATTTTCTAACGCAGGCGAAGATCGTATTTTTTTCAGCTGATACTTCAGACTGGCATTTTAAGGCATTGGTAGGGAAGAAGAAAATGCGTACCATGCATAGCCATTTCCACCATGTGGTGGCGAACAGTTTCGCATGCTGGCGACAAGTCGATTAGATTCAAAGTGTGGGGGAATCTAAAGTCATGTCAGGAGGGTTTCACACCACTGAGACTTGAAAGTTTCATGCCGCATGCCGCGTGCGAATGAATGCATTCTTCTCCCAATCGCACGACTTGCTTAGTCTGTCTCCTTTTTGTCCGCTAACTCTTCAGGTATACTGAGGGTTAGGGGGGAGGTTTAATGAAAGTCTCCTGTTCACACTGCATGCGAGAGTTGTCAGCGTGAGGAGCCTGTACGGTTCCATCAGGGGACCCATTCCCGTATGCCTTAGTTCAATCTAAAAACACTTGCTGGCCGGTTAACTTTAATCTCCCCCTCCCCCGCCCTTAGCACACAGTGCGAGGGGGGGACGGTAGGTGTAGTCATGTTGGTAAGCTATTTCCTCCCCCTCCCCTCGTCGGGGGATAGAGTCGGGATGGCAGCGGTCATTGCCTATCTCGCTTCCGTCCCCCCTTAGCGTCTGTCCGTGCCCGTCTCGTGCGTGGTTGCTGAGCCGTCGTTGGTGTCCCCGTTCCTATCGCGCTGGTGCCCCTCCCCTCTGCCATCGGTGTTAAAGGCCATCTGCGTCCACCCCCGACAGGAAGTCATCTCGATTTGCGTTGGGCCTAATAAGCGCGCACTCCCGCCTGTGTTCTCGCGTGGCATGGCTTCGCTTACGACCATGTCCAGTCTGACCTCCTGCCGACGATTCCGTCGATGGAGCCGTACGTGTAAGATCCGGTAGGCGGCCGAGATAATCATGCACCGGTTGATGGCAGTTGGTACGATGTGTCGTGCTTCGAGTGCTTCTTTGGCTCCTTGGTTACGACCTTGGCCCAGGAGTCTGCACAGTGTTTCGCCACCAGCGAGAGCTGGTCCATCCTTCTAATTGCCCATGTGTGCTCACTCATGTGACTGTGCAGTCATTGGTGTCTCCCATGTAGTTCGCCTCACAGGAACTGCACCGGCCAAGATAGACAGCATTCGTCGTTTCGTTGCGTCATTGCCGATGTCTTAAGTCTTAGGTCTGTGGGTGACGCTGATCTTCGGTGGTTGCAAGAGACCAGCGACTGCTTTGGATACCTTCTCGGTATACGATATTGTTTGCCCCCACTTTCGCTTGCTCCAGCTGTCTGTGAGAGCAACCGTTAGAGGTTTACATCCGCCGGGGATAATGGAGTGCGGCTTCTATGTCCCTTGCAAATAGTCGCACACAGCTGTTAAGACTCCCCTGACCGAAGACCAGCTCAGCATGTGTCCACACGCCTACTACCCAGCGAGACTTCGATGAGATAGCTTGAGCATTCGTCCTCCCGCCACCTACAACGTCGCGAGACTGACAGCATGCGCCAACACGCCTCCTACCACGACGCCAGACAGTGAAGACGGTTGCCATTAACCAATTATCGGACACCTTCGTCCTCCCACTCCTTTGCTCCTTGTTATGACTAGAATCTTACCCATTGATCCCTGACAACTGCACACCCTTACCACTGAGTGGATCCTTAAACTGTTATTCAAGCTCTTATACTATTGTAATTCCCTGATGATGAATAGTCGAAAACGTACGCTCGCCTAACTTGATTTCTTGGACGGTTACTTTTGTCGTTCAACAGGTGACTACTGTGGTACTTTAGGATCTGACGTATATTGGAGGCCCTTCGGTATATCGTCGTCTTTAGGCTGCCGTCGGTGAGCCAGGCCGTTTCAAAAAGCTACTGGATTTTAGATCTCAGTTTTCATTGTGAACAGAATGTTCAAAAAATACAGAGGTCGGGATCACGTGAACTTCGAAGGCCATTGCCCACACGAGGACGACGAAGGTATCATCATGTACCGCGCCCAGAATATCGGGCTGTAGGTCACGAACACTTATGTTTCCAACTTTTGAAGGATCGCCTCAGCGCTAGCAGTAAACAGTGGCGAACTCATCGGAGCCTCTGTAATTTATTCGTAGATCATTCCCTCAGAGAAGAGGGACGATAGCTGCTAGTGGGGGTTATGATGGACTGAAGGAATACAGAATAGTCCAGAAACAGCACTGTATGAATCTACCCACAACCCCTGCTCTCCCTTACTTCTGCTTGTAGAATTCGACCTGGGTGGTTTCCTGTTTGTGACCTTTGCCATACGGAGCTTGCTTGCTTCAGGAAGTCAATAGGTCGCTGTGCGTCATTCCGATTCAGTATATTTATATATTACTCACGTTTATATAGTAACTCTTATTAATGGGATTGTAATCCTACGCGAAGCTGTGTAGGGCATGGTAAATGTGTATTTCATTTTGATCGGTACATCGTGTGCTCTTTACCTTCTTCGCGAGCCAAAGTAGGAAGTCAATTTTATAAATAAGTGCATAAGTTTTGCCGTTTTTTGCATAAAAACTTTCTAAACTTCAGGCCGAGAAGTGAGCTGTGCCCCTTTCTTCGAGCGGCTGCTCTAGCTACGTTCGTAGATGATACACGCATATAATCCAACTTTTCTGTAACAACCATACATCTAACCATAGTTTGATCATGCAACATGACTTTTATTTTCAAAGAATCACTGAACTGTTGCTTCCATTCTGAGGAGTCACTTATTACAGTGAAATTTAAATGCCGCTCGGATAAAATTGCCTGACATGATTCCTGAAAATCTCGTTCATACCGGCACCTTGTAACAAATTGCCTTCAACCCTGAAAAGGCTCATTGGACAAGACTTCTAGTAAGTTTTATTTTCGGGCTACATGTGGTTGTAAATAAGTAATTTCAAACCAGTAATTACTTGGCAGGTTTATATAGCAGTAATGTCAAACAGATATGGGTCCAACCCAAATTAATCTTCTTCAACATCTTTGTCAGCTAATAGTCGCTTAGCAGACAATGTCAAAAAAAATGTTTCGCCTTCTGCTTAAAACTGTATCTCTGACTATGTAAATTTACCTGTACGCCAAATAGTTTACCTTGAACAACTTGGCGTGCAAAAGTAGATTTCAAATTATAGTTTTTCAGTTCCTAATTTCCGGTGAAAAATAAGATATTAGCTCAGCTTTAGTATCTGCTCTGGATCTTGGCTCAACAGAAGGGCTTTTCAAAGGTCTAAGCGCATTATATTCCGTGGAAAAAAATTAAGAAAACGAAATGGGTGTGACTTTGGTGCTATCCAGTTACCTACAGCAGCCTTTGGAATTAATTCTTGCGTGATGTTATCATAACTTTCTGTCTCTCTGTGCGTTTGTTGTTTTCACTTTGATGATTTGTCATCTGAAGCTTGCGAGCAAGGACAGCGAGACTTGAATGGTCACTTCGGGTACTAAGCAGTCGTCAGCCAATAATACGCGACCCCACCTGATGCACCAGACGAGGCTCGAACTCGCGACCTTTTGATTAACAGTATAACGCTCTAACTATCTAGCTACGAAATCATTTTGTCGGTTTAGATCGGGAGATTTTGGCACTCGTTGAGGAACGTTCACCGATCGCTAACGGAACTCACTCGTTCCTTCTACCTTGGGCCTCATTTATTAGACTCTGACGGCAGCCACGCAGCCACGGCTAGTAGACTAGGCAGACAGTATCGCCGGGAGATGGCCATCCGGACAGGAGCCCACAACATACATCCCCTTCGTCCATTTAGAGCCGAAAGCAATGGTCTCAGGGCTCATCATCATCATCTTCACGCACAAGCCCAGGTGCTAAACACGGTTTAGCAGAGGGTAAAAAACCAGTCTAGAATACCTTCTTCTTGTACGCTCCAATGCAGATCAGGTCGAGTGAATTCCCTTAGCGGTCGTTAGTGAACATTTATCAATGAGTGTCAATATCTCCTGATCTAACCAGGCAAGAAAACTCAATGGTTAGAGCGTTAGGCTCTGATCAAAAGATCGTGATTTCGAGCCTCGGGTGGTGCACTACTTGGGGTTGGGTATGATTGGCTGATGATGGCTAATAAGTCAGAAATGGTCGCTCCAGTCTCCTCTATCTTTGTGGGTAATGTCATAGGAAATAAAATGAGGCGAAGCAGACTTCCTCGCGGATACAAGAACTTTATTCACCCAACGGTTTGAATTCCATCTCGAACCCAGTATATCAGAGACAGTAGCAGTAAATGAAACCAGTTTTCTCCTACAAAGGGAGTCGTATTATTCATAAGATACACTAGTCGCTATGCTACAACATACCTGCGACAATACAAGCGAACGTCCGTGTACCAGGAAGCAATTGAAAAGAAGAAGACTCGATCGCTGGGACAATATGTTTATTCGCCTGACGTTTTGATATCCGTCGCGGATTCGTCATCAGAGACATGAGTAGCGATCGAGCCTTCTGCTTCTTCTCAATACCTGCGACAATTATCGGCTTCGCTCCTGTCGATGATGGTGGCCTGCTTGTGCGCTAAGTGCTTTATGGTCGGCATGTGGGTCGTGGCCTGCTGAACTTTCATCGCCCGTGCTGGACGTGGTCGTGATGAGCGCTCGGTCATCTGACTCACCAATGTTGGCGTTGGAAGATGCTAGTGGGCGGATAGTAGTGCCAGGAAAGACAAGGGAGCCTGGAATGACCATTTCTGGTTTATTAGCTCTTGTCAGCCAGTCAATACTCCCGGCGAAACACCGAGCTCGTCGCTCAGTGGTAAGGGCGTTTGACTCTGATCAAAAAAGGTTGAATGGGGCACCAATTGCGTCTGGGTATGACTGGCTGAGGATGGCTAATAAGCCAGAAATGGCCATTCCAGTCTCCCTAGTCTTTGCCGGCAATAATATCTGTTTACTCCCCAGCTGTTATGGCTGTCAGGGCCCCGTAGAGGCCCAAGACGGAGACGGAGGCGTGAGAGTCCCGTTAGCGAACGTTCACGAACGAGTGTA
Source organism: Ligula intestinalis (assembly GCA_036362985.1). Taxonomy (NCBI): domain Eukaryota; kingdom Metazoa; phylum Platyhelminthes; class Cestoda; order Diphyllobothriidea; family Diphyllobothriidae; genus Ligula; species Ligula intestinalis. The sequence continues at coordinate 6,436,783 of JAYGXS010000009.1, forward strand.
TGCATATACGTGTATATAAAAGCTCACTTTGGGTGGTGATAGTGGTGGTATTAGTATATGTACTTGCCTGGTGCCTAGGACGGCCAACAATGGAAGGGAAGACTGCCCGGGGCGCATCGTCTCCAGCGAATCCGGCCTTGCACATACCCGAACCATTGTCGATCACTAGCGCTGCGTTGTCTTCGTCCGCCATTGTTACCCGTAACCAGAAGAGAGGTCTTTGAGTGAGACCTAACGCGTCGACAACTGATTATAAAGCCAGTGTGCTGGGTGCTAATATGTGCCCACCCGGCAACCAGCAGCTGCCGTCGCCACCTTTTACGCAGTTCGGTGTGGGGGGGGGGGGGCATGCGAGTGAGGTCACCGGAAACTTCACCCGCGGCGAGCGCTCGTCAGTGACCTCGTAAAACGCTTTCTCTTCAAACGAGCACCACCCCCACCACTAAGGACTTAAATACAAGCGAGTCTAAACAACGCAGAAGCAAACAATGTTCTGAGTGCTACTCGCGGGTCACGTATTTCGCAGTCTCCAGGGGTGCTGCGTTCGAACAGCCACAGTCGTTGCTGCGGTCCAGCTACGGGACGTTTGTGGTGGTGGCGGCGGCGGCTGACTGTAGCATCATGAATAAAGTATTCATATGTTAATCGATTGGTGTTATTAGAGGCCCCATGAGAGTCAGAGATTGTGGGACGAAACAGCCGACTGGGCTCAATCCTTCTCTTGCCTGGCACTGCCCAATCATCGTCTTCTTCGGTTGTGTGTGTCTGATTCGGTTGAGTGTGAGGTATAGGGTGCCCTAAAATTATTCGCACCTTTGTGAAAAAAACTGAATGCCCACAACAAAAGTTTGCAACTAGCATACCTATGCTCATTTACAAACATTTATATCATAAGTTCCCTCTCTTAAAAGCACTTTTATTTTACTACTTGGCTGACTAATGTCTACCTACTTTGCATTCTTCCAAGGTAAGGTCAAAGCAAAAAATTTGGAGCTGCCAGGTTTCGACGTCCGGCCTAACTAACGAAGCTCCTAGCGAGTATTATCCCAAAATAATAAGGACGTAACACGCAAAAGTGTTCAGAGGGATAATATTGAAGGAATGAGCACAACCGTAATAATTATCGGCAAGTCCAGCTGTGTAGGTGTAATAATGTGTCTATGCCCGCGGGTTTAGCGAAGCAATCTAGTCATCAGCCAATCAGGAAAGTGTGGGGTATTGACGTCAGAGTTCGCAAGGAATCGATTAGCTTCGATGTACGCGCGGTGAGAGCGGGGGCGCGAAAGTGCAAGAGCGGACAGAGGTAAGAAGGTGAATCAGCGCTGGACGCGCGAGTAGACAACGGTTAGGCAGAATGAGGAGGGGTGAATGCGCGCAGCACTACCAAATTCAGGCTGCCACAGTACCCCCCTCCAAAACCGATAGGTGGCGTAAAACTTCGCCGGAGGACATACTGAAGTCTAGAAGTAATGTGAGACGAATCGGTCAGGGAAGTGAACGTGACGTCCACTTCGGGTAATCTAAGTGGAAGGAACAGTTGGGGCGGGCTGAGTGGTTGTTACGGTTGTGGAGGGTAACGTAGTAACTGTGTGTTCAGAGGCTGAGGGGAGAGGTAGGATACGGGATGATGGGATTGCGGGAATGAAAGGGGCATGAGAAGGAGCACAGAGTGGAGGAGCATGAGGTAGGGAATCAGCACAATTTTGTCCTGGTGGCAAGTCCGGTGGCTCTTCCTTGACAGCAGCCTTGACTCGATCGATGCTGACCACGTCCTCCTTGTCTCCATGAAGGATTCGGCAGGTCTTCTTATTACGGGAGAGAACACGGAACGGTCCTTCGTAGGGCGGCTCCAGGGGTTTGCGTACCCGGTCGCAGCGTACAAACACGTGTGTGCAGTGGGCCAGGCCTTTCCCGACATAAGGCTCGGTCGCTGGAGTACGAGGCTGGACCGGGGAAAAGGAGTGCATAAATTGTCGGAGGCGATGCACAAAGTTGGCAGGTGTCTCTTCGGGACCACGTGGAGTTGGGTTGACCATAGCGCCGGGCAAATGGAGAGTTGTTCCAAACACCAGCTCGGCCGTGCAGCAATCCAGATCCGACTTTAGTGCCGAGCGGATTCCGAGAAGGACAAGTGGCAAGTTGTCTGACCAGTTCCCTCAATTTTCTGCAGCTCGCAGGGCAGCCTTGAGTTGTCGATGAAATCTTTCTACCGTACCATTGGCAGCGGGGTGGTAGGCTGTCGTCCGGATACGAGTGCAACCAAGGAATTTAACAATGGTGTTGAAAAGGTCGGACTCGAACTGGGCACCGCGGTTAGTGGTTATGGTAGATGGCGCACCAAAAGTGGCGACCCAGCGACTGACAAAGGCCTTGACGATTGTTTCTGCCTGCACGTTCGGCAAAGGGATGGCGTCAGCCCAACGGGTGTAGCGGTCGACGCAGGTAAGAAGATGAGTATAGCCATTGGATGGAGGCAACGGGCCTACGACATCAAGATGAACATGGCTGAATCGAGCGTCGGGGGTGGGAAAAGTGCCGGGTGGAGACTTATTGTGGCGTTGAACCTTGCTCCGCTGGCAACTCGGGCAGGAACGGGCCCAAGCTTTAACGTTCTTATTCATGCCAGGCCAGACGAACCTTTCCGTGAGGAGCTTTTGTGAGGCTCGAATCCCAGGGTGGGAGAGTCCATGAAGAGTTTGAAACACAGCTCGACGCATCAAGGGCGGCACAAAGGGGCGACACATCACAAAGAATGGTTCCAGTTCCGGTGGTGAGGGGAACGTCCGCGCGCTGGAGACTAGTGACAGCTTCGTCACCGGGACAGCCAACTCGTTTTTGCTCCACCGCCATAGCACTAAGTTCAATCCCCTGTGAGAGTTGAAGGGCAGATATGGAAGGTCGAGAGATTAGGTCAGCCACCTCATTCTTCGTGCCATCAATGTGGCGGATGTCGGTGGTGAATTGAGAAATGTAGTCTAGGTGACCAATCTCTCTGGGGTTGTACTTATCGGAGTGGGACCGAAGAGCGAAGGTAAGCGGCTTGTGGTCCGTGAAGATGGTGAAGTCCCGACCCTCAAGTTAGTGTTGGGAATGTTTCACGGCCAGGTAGATGGCGAGGAGTTCACGGCCAAAGGTGCTATAGCGTGTCTTAGCGGGCAAGAGATTTTTTGAGAAGAAGGCCAAGGGTTGAGTCGAACGAGGCAGGTGTTGTTGCAGGACTGCACCCACGGCTATGGTCGAAGCGTCTACCATCAATGACAGCTGACCCTCCGGAGCGGGATGTGTTTGTAGGGTGGCTCGGCCAGGGCAGTCTTGATTCTTTCAAAAGCAGTATATACTTCGCCAGTTAGTTCAAGAGGACCTTCTGGGGCATACAGCAGATTGGTGAGCGGTAGCATGAGGTCAAAAAAATTCGGGAAGAACCGGTGGTAAAAGTTTATGATGCCAATAAAACGTTGTAACTGACGCTTCGAAGTTGGTGGACGAAAATCACGAATGGCATCAACATAAGACGGGAGGAGACGCAAATCTTCGGAGCTGACAAGGTGGCCAAGAAATTCAAGAGATGTCACGCCAAGCACACACTTTGAGGGATTGAGTATAGTGCCAAACTTCTCAAATCGGGCGAAGATCTGGGTGAGATAGTCCACATGTTCTTCAGCAGTCTGACTAGCCACCAAGAGGTCATCGATATAGGCATGGACAAATGACAAGCCTTGTAAAACATTGGTAATTAACCCCCGAAACGTTTGGGCAGCATTGCATAGACCAAAGGGCATGCGGATGAGCTCGAAGAGACCTAATGGGCGGTGACGGCAGTCTTTGGAAACAAGAGTTTTATTTGCCTGACGTTTCGGATTACCTCGGGAATCCTGAATTATAGATGATGAAAACATAGGCATGGTCATGCGCAGATGTCCATTACCATGCCTATGTTTTCATCACCTGTGATTAAGGATTCCCGAGGGAATCAGAAACATCAGAAAGTAAAACTCTTGTTTCTGTGCTCGTATCTTCTTCCTCTGAACTGCTTCCTGGGACTCGAATATTCTCTATTATTGGCAGTCTTTGGAATGTCCTCAGGGGCCAAAGGAATCTGATGATAGGCGGGTAAGAGGTCTCCCTTTGAGGAAACCGTTTTGCCAAGGAGAACTCCAGCAAAATCCTGAAGATGACGCACGGGATACCAATCCGGAATCGTGGCATTGTTGAGCGCACGATAGTCGCCACAGGGTCTCCAGTCGCCGGATGTGGCGCTGGGCATCATGTGAAGAGTGGAAGCCCAGGGACTCTCAGACGGTTGGATAATGCCGACTTGCAGCATATGTTCGAAGTCCACCATCGCAGCCTGCAAACGGGCCGGGGCAATTCGTCGAGCCCGGGCAAACACAGGAAGGCCTGAGGTGCGAGTGTGGTGCACGACATCATGCTGAACATCACCAGTGCCTCCGGAGCGGGATGCGGTGGTGTCGGCAAGGACAGTCTTGATTCTTTCGAAAGCAGCCAATGCTTTTCCCGTAAGTGCAAGAGGACCTTTGGGAGCAGACAGCAGATTGGTGAGGGGTAGCATGAGGTCGGCACAGTTCGGGAGGAACCGGCGGTACAAGTCGACCATGCCAATAAAACGTTGCAACTGACGCTTTGAAGTTGGTGGAGGAAAATCGCGAATGGCCTCAACCTTAGATGGAAGGGGACGCAAACCTTCAGAGCTGACAAGGTGGCCAATAAATTCAAGAGATGGCACACCAAACACGCACTTTGAGGATTAAGTATAACGCCAAACTTCTCGAATCTGTCGAAGATCTGCGTTAAATGGTTCACATATTCTTCAGCAGTCTGACTAGCCACTAAGAGGTCATCGATGTAGGCAAAGACAAATGGCAAGCCTCGTAAAACATGGTCAATGAACCTCTGAAACGTTTGGGCAGCATTGCTTAAGCTAAAGGGCATGCGGATGAACTCGAAAAGGCCGAACGGAGTGGTAACGACAGTCTTTGGTATGTCTTCAGGGGCGACCGGAATCTGATGAAAGGCGCGTACCAGGTCTATCTTCGAGAAAAACGTTTTGCCGAAGAGAGCTCCAGAAAAATCCTGAAGATGGGGCACGGGATACCGATCGGGAACCGTGGCATTGTTGAGCGCACGATAGTCGCCACAGGGTCTCCAGTCGCCGGATGTGGCCTTGGGCACCATGTGAAGAGGGGAAGCCCAGGGTCTCTCAGACGGTCGGATAATGCCGAGTTGCAGCATGTGCTCGAATTCCGCTTTCGCGGCCTGCAAACGGGCCGGAGCAAGTCGTCGAGGGCTAGCAAACGCGGGAGGGCCTGATGTGCGGATGTGGTGAACGATATCATGCTGAACATCACCAGAGCGAAACTGGGAGTTAATAATATTAGGGTACTTGCGAAGTAAGTCCCGGAAAGGACAGGCAATATCTGTATCGAGGACAGATAAATTGCAAGAGTTCATAAATGGAGACAGGCCGTGAATAGAAAGACCGGTGAGGCGGTCAACAAGAAGAGAACGACAACAGTCAACCAAAAGGTCGAATTTGGCAAGAAAATCTGACCCAAGGATGGAGTGGGGAACATCGGCGATGACGAAAATCCAGGAAAATGATCTTCGAAGTCCCAATGTCTAGGGTGAGGGACCGGCTACCAAAAGTTGGGATGGGGGAACAGTTTGCAGCCTGAAGGTGAAGACCAACACTGTGAGATTTACGGACTTGGGGGGACGACCGATAACTGAGCTCCGGTGTCTACCAGGAAACTTCTGTGACTGACGCTGTTAAAAACATAGGTGCGACCAGAGCCAGGAGAGCCAGAGAAAACGGCCGCGTCTATTCTCTGGCTGACGATTTTCCCGATTTAGGCTTGAAAGAACAGGGAGAAGAACATTTGCGAGCTTTTGCCCCATAATTCGTGTGGTACCAGCACACCTCAGCTGTTCTTGGAGGCGGCTGGATGAGTGACGACCGGCAAAACGGGAAAGTTGGAGTTTAAGAGAGGCCAGCTCGGTCGCCAAGGCTGAAACCGGCTGCACAAGCTGCTCGTTCACTGACGAAGAGGATGCAGAAATTGGCGCAATGCAAAGTGGCTGGAAGCGTTGCACTTCAATCATCCTGTCCGCCATTTCCGCCAGCTTCGAGATGGTTAGATCATCGGAACCAGACGCCAAGATCGTTTGGACATCGGCAGGGAGACGTTCTAAAAACATAGCCTTACACAACTTCTCGTCGATCTGGCGGCCCCCAAGTAGGGATTGCCTGCGGCAAAGAAGTTCAGAGGGCTTCCTATCGCCAAGAGTTTCTTCTTTCATCAGCGCCGACTGTCGGACACAGAATTGATGCGGAGAAATTCCTCTTTTAGTTTCGTGTATGGCGCATCGGTTGCAGGTTTGGACAAAAGTGACTGGACTTGCGCAATAACACTAGGTGGAAGAACCTCCACGAGTTTGTGGTATTTATTCAGCTCCTTTATAATATTTGCGGAATAAAAGGCGGATTCTATGCGGATAAAGTAAAGTTCTGGTGCATTCTCCCAGAAAGCAGGGAGAGTGACGTGAACGGCCTGAAGAGAGGGAGCGTTCTCATCAGATTGTTGAGAAGAGCTGGGCATGATGAGACGAAGGAATCAAAGGTGTTCTAAAGTCGGTGTCATTAATGTCAGGTTTCGACGTCCGGCCTAACTAACGAAGCTCCTAGCGAGTATTATCCCAAAATAATAAGGACGTAACACGCAAAAGTGTTCAGAGGGATAATATTGAAGGAATGAGCACAATCGTAATAATTGTCGGCAAGTCCAACTGCGTAGGTGTAATAATGTGTCTATTTCTGCTGGTTTAGCGAAGCCGTCTAGTCATCAGCCAATCAGGAAAGTGTGGGGGTATTGACGTCAGAGTTCGCAAGGAATCGATTAGCTTCGGCGTACGCGCGGTGAGAGCGGGGGCGCGAAAGTGCAGGAGCGGGCAGAGGTAAGAAAGTGAATCACCGCTGGACGCGCGAGTAGACAACGGTTAGGCAGAATGAGGAGGGGTGAATGCGCGCAGCACTACCAAATTCAGGCTGCCACAGATCTGCAACTATTTTTTTCCGCAGGAGGTAGGATTGTGTCGGCGAGTGAGAGTAACGGGGCATCGGAGTAGTTGGGCTACCTCGGTGACGTTGGTCGTCGCCGTCAGAGTGCTCGAAACAGGGGGAGGAGTGCTGTTGTAGTGTTCGATGCCGTGAAATTGGATGTCGTCGAAGGGAAGGTGCACAGCATCAGGAGATGGCCGACCAAGTCGATCCGTGCACGCAAGGTGCGTTGGAGGGGCTTCGGCATTGACAACGTTCATCTGTTGAGTTTGCGACCTGCAGGCCGTCCTTTTCGCCTTGACGGCTGCGATCCGGGTAGCTTCGTAGATAGCTGCACCGGTTTTCACCGTTCCGGTGATCCGTCCTATGCGACTTCCTCCTAGGTCGTCGTGCTGATTTGAAGGCACTTCAGAGGGTCCTTGTAGCGCCTCTTTTTTTACTTTCTTTGTGGTGGGCATCCACAACGACATTGCGGTCGAACAGTTACTTTGACAGTCGGTGCTCGTCCACTGGCACCAGATGGCCGCTCCACATAAGGTCCGTTTGCCTCAGAAAGGCGTGGGTGCTGTGAATTCCCGTTCTCCTCAGGACTTCCGTGTCCGGGATCCTGTCCTGCCATCTCAGTTTTAGTATTCGGTGGAGATGTCGTGACTAGCTCGCGTCGAAGCTAACTTTGCCAAACCTCACGGCGCCTGTCATCGATTTCTGGGAGCAGCCAATCACAGATGCCGCAAAGCTGGCCTCTGACCCAGCAACGAATAGCAGGCCTGCAGGCGTAAGCCAACGCAGTCTGTCTGGCCAAAAACCTTCAAGGCCGACCCGGACAATGAACATTCTGGTTGGCCGCTGGGATGTCTGCTGCTAAGATATCACTTAGGACCCGGCTAGCCTCCTGGCTGGTCGTGCGCTCCGAAGTCGAATTTCTTCCTGTTTATTCTCCGTTCCTCTGTATACAGAATAAACTATTCCTACTATTCTGGCCTCCACCGACTTCTCTCCTGAGGAACCATGGTCTGAAGATTGCAGTTGCTAGGGCTTAACTCACTTAAAACCCTGCGATAGAGACAGCTGAGATGGAAATGGTTCAGCGTAGGTGGTCCAAGTCTCCGCTCCGTACAAGAGTGTCGTGAGGACGTTGTTTAGAAATGCCCACCTTTTCAAAGCAGCTGCCTGCTGTGTCCGTCCCTCTTGGGACGGAATCCCAAGTGTCGTCTAGCCAGCAGCCACCGCCTTGAAGTCTTGTGTGAGTCGGCCTGTGGTTGGTTGGACCGCGCGAGATTAAGCCGAAGTGCGGGCGCAGCCGAGACTGGGTGTGTTAGTAGGTCGCGCAGGACACTGAGCGAGAGATTGACAGGGTGACGGTAGTCAGAGTGACTGCGGCATTGGCGTGATGAATCAACGATCACGGGTTCCCATAGTGGCCCTAGCGCCCACTACAGACTGATGGATTTCAGCTAAACTATTTATATCAACTTCAGGACTTAGCCTGGAAACTTTTTTGCGAAGGATTTACTCTGGATTGAAGCATTAGTTTTCTTGGAAATTAAACACGGCGAAAGTCTCAATGTCGTAGTCCCTCTTAAGTGTGGAGTTCACTCATTTCTGTGTCAACTGCGATCACCTGATACTGACAATAAAGTAGGCCTACAAGAATGAAGTATATAGTAATGTATAGTAAACTATATAGCGTTACATTTAAGGAATCGTTAAGCTGCGCCCGTGAAAACAGCTCATGCACCAATCTATTCGAGCTATGGCTTCAGCTTGAGTTCGACCACTGATTTGTTTCTACCCATCTAAAACAATCAAATTATCAGCTCTCCCTACTTAAAGCGTATTATCCTCATGACTAACTCTCTAATTTTTTACAGTGACTGATCACCGCTTGCTAATATGGATGCACGAACAGGACCTAGTTACAGTCGAAGCAGCTGGTCGGAGCAGGCTACAAGGCCCACACCAGAAGTTGGTGTGGACACTACCATATACCGAAAACGTCTCCGAAGCAGCCATTCGTTTCTTACAACCCCTGGAAATCGGTATGCCCCACAGACCTGACGCGACAATTGGGCGTCTGGTCACGAGATCCACAGCCCATCTGGCACGAGGCGAAACGGCGAATGTCACCTAGCATGTTCAATGCAGTTCCTGAGAGGTGAACTACGTTTGAAATACTTGTAAATAACTGTAAAACCACATGAGTGAGCACGCAAAGGACAGCGAGAAGGGTGTATTATTTCGTGCTGGTGACAACCCACGGCGCAGTCTCTGGACAAAACTTAGCTCCCCTGGACGTCCGACTCGTGAGCTAAGGTAACGACAAAACAGCCAGAGAAGCACTCAGAGCATGGCACACCGTACAAACTTCCATCACTGGCCGCTTACCAGACCTGACGTATGTTGCTTAATTAACAGAATCGTCGGCAGGACGTCAGACTGGATATGATCGTCAGCGAACCCATGCCACGCGAGAACGTGGACGGGAGTGCGCGTATATCAGGCCCAGGCAGGCTTTCGAATTTGAGCTGCCGGTTTTTTTGCTCTCCATTCACGTGGGAATTTATTATTTTATACCAGACACTCTACTTATTTTCTTTGTTTTTCTGCATTTATGGACATGAGGTCATCTCTGCTATACACTCGTACCTTTTTGAATGAACAAAGGACAAAAATTCATCATCATCATCATCATCATCATCATCATCATCATCATCATCATCATCATCATCATCATCATCATCATCATCAATTATCGTAAACCAAAGTGGTATTTCTAGCCATTAACAAAGTAAGTTTGAGGCCTGCCAGTTCACCCCATCCGTCGAATTTCCTAGCATGCTCATGATGCTGTCATCTATAATTATGGATTTAGGAAAGACTCAGTAAATTCCCATATATCTACAGTAGCTTTACCTTTAATCTTAATAATGATAGTCAAGTCTCCCACAGGCTTTTTGGTGCGTTCGCCGACATTCCTGAGTATGAACCTTTTAGAGAATCCATTTTAACGAAGCGTATTCTGCAGCTGTTTGAGTCCTTCTTTGACTGTTTCAGGAGAGCAGATCCGATGCAATCTAGTTGTCAATCCGCGGGCTCAATTTTCATTTTGTAGGTAGAGAAATGAAACTGTAAAGGTTGATATATTTTCCCGTCCAAGTTTCCTTTCGAACTACCCTAGGTTTTCGTAGAAGGGTCTGCTGAACGCACCAAAAAGCCTGTTACCTTAACTGCAGAAACGAAAGACGTGTTCATAAGCTTATCTTTATCAAGTGATGCAACAAGCGAGCTGTTAAGACGACCTCTGAAGATAGCCATCACAAGCCTTTCCCGCGGTGAACATACGCTTATTCTTCACTAACTCTTCCCTCTTATGCTCGGGAGTAAAGACCGACTCCCTTTGAAGGCCATATCGACATGCATTTAACTTTCTCTCGCACCTGAAGCGCAGGATACATCAGCCGAACAACGAGACGCCTGGAAAAGAGGATACGTGGAAACACATACTGGCCTGGCTAAGTGAAGGTGAAGCTAGATCGATCTCGAGTTCTATTCTTACACATCTTGTCGATACGAGTCCCCAAGTCGATCCCAACGAAGCCTTTTAGGTTGTCTACCGAACACCAGCCAGCTTCTCCAAGGGCCTCTATTGACCTTTTATTGCTAAGCTATGCTTCCCTCGGACGCTGCGGGGACAGGCCATTCAAGATCACCATCTGTCTGGCTTACTGGTCAACCATTTCTCAAGGCCAGGAGCTTACTGCGGGGGAGTTGTTTGCGCTCAAACACTCCCAGAACCGACGACCTACTGTTCGGTTGTAGTTGTCAGGACCCGGTGATCTACTTGCCGAACTGCGCCTTTGGACGCTGGCCCATTCATGGCTGGACTGCACTTGTCTGGGAGTCCCTTACCCATTACTCATATTCTTACTAATTCAACACTACATTAAATTGTCTATAACAATCTGGCCTTTCACGCCTTATCATATCAACTAGCTTATAAATGTTCGGATACGTTCAATCGCCTACTATCCGGCCAGACCACATCATATCCCACAGGCCTACACCAACGGGTGCTAGCAATAGCCGAGGTGGTGGCTCTACGGCTAGTGAATCCAGTGCTGTTTTGTCCGAAGACGCTAATGCGGTCACTCTCACTTCCGTGGGTGACGCCAACGCAAGGTGGTGATCGGATGTCGCCCCCACCTCCTGGTGACAGTTATTCACTCTCTGCACGTGACA
>JAYGXS010000009.1:6468314-6491205 GCA_036362985.1 Ligula intestinalis
CATGCAAAACCCACGGGGTGACATCTGCGTGATCAGAACAAGAGCTGAAGGTCAGTAGCCGAATACAACGCCAGGGAACTATATTTTCCGACGTAAGGAAGAGCACATTGACGACATCTAATGGTGACTGACTGTTGATATGTAGGAGTCTGCGGTCCAGCACAACTGGTGCCCCCGAAGTGATCAACCTGCGACAAATATGATTGCATAATTTTCTCGATGGCAGGCCAACAATGTCAGATTTAGCCAATCCAACTTTCAGGCTGTTATTTTCCGAACTATCCCCCTCAGAGGCTGTGCATACCTAGATAACAGTCCTGACTGGCGTCTACAATGGATGATATGGCGGACAGTCAACAATGCTGTTCCTTCTGCCTTGTTCGATGCCCATTGCCCCAAACTCAGGTGTATTTGCAGGCAGCTGTTCAAGACCCGCTGACCTGAAGACCCATGACCAACTTACAGGGAATGGGAACGAGAACCACCCACAATCAATTTGGTTTTCCTTTACATTTTGGAAGGATTAAGGCGAGGATAAGGTTCTAATAAGAGTTGGATTTAGGGTCGGGAGTCTGCTAATTGATGAGAGTAAGCGCCTTGTTTACTGGTGAGTTTAGGTTTAGGGTAGGACTGTGGTCAGGATGAATGTTCTAGGTCAATTTGTGTAGGGGTATGACAGACAGCCGGCAATGCTGTTCCATTCCCCCCCCCCTTCCTACTACCCCAACGTCATGCGTCTTCGCAGGCAGCTGTTTCCCGTCTCGCTGAGGTAAAAACCCCTGACCAGTCATACACGACATTTCGACCGTCGCTCTCGACGATGTCCACCACGAGCTTCAGCAAGCTGAAGGCAGACGCGGTAACTGCAGCTGATTTATAGTGCAAGTAGACTCGTCGGACGATCTACCTCACTCTCTGACAACTCCCACAGCCGAATCCGACGTCAAGACAGACGTCGGGAAGACTGGAGATGGGAAGGGCGCAGGTGGTGTGCGCGAAACACACTCCAACATGCGTCACAACAACACCCCTTGTTAGGTAGGCTCCCGCATGGAAGCGCCACAAATGGCCACGTTAAGAAGGAGCCATTGCAGCCTGACCCTCAGCCCGCAGTAAGCCCCTCAACCCAACAAGACACATATTGGGCCGACTGCGGTGTCCAACTTATTCCGTCCTTTGGCAACCCTCCAAGCCATGGCTTTTAGCGCACCGGCATAGCTTCAAGCGCATCAGATTGTTTTTATTGAGGAAAGAAATGTGCTGAGGGTCGACCTCACTCACTCACTCACTCTCTCTCTCTCTCTCTCTCTCAACCCCTAGCTGATTGGTCGCCTGAGGTGAGATAGGCGTGCAAACACACGCGTATGGGATACAAGCGCGTCCAAATAATCACGGCTGCTAACGGGTCATGTGAACACACCACCCCTCGGCCGATGCAGCAGGGTCCTCTAAACGCGGCACCCACTCGGACAATGCAACACACCAATTACACACCGCTAGAACTCGCTACACAATCCTGTAAAACCAGCTCTCCTTTCTCAGGCCTGACTGGACGCAGTAAAGACCAGCGCTGGCTTTGCTAGCGGTCACTGCTGTCTGAGCCCGCAATGCAGAGTTCTCTGTGCACAAGATAGCTCTCACTCGGGTGACTTCTGCCTTTTTCCAATAACTCGGGATTTGACCTGATGATTGTAGTTGCCTGAGTACCCCCCCCCCCCCCCTTAGACACCCTACAGTAGAAACGAGACAAGAAAACTGGACTTCATTAGGCCTCAGTTACCACCTCACGCATGCACACCGGTCATTTAACTGGTAGGAGTCAGACCCCGATTGAACAGATCAGCGGAAAATGAGCGTGTGGGGGTGGGGCCGGAAAGCTTGGTTTTAAGATCAGATCAGAAATCGTTTAGGGCTCAGGCAGAGAGACTCACAAAGCCCTTAAAGCGGGACAACCGAGTTAATCATATTTACCCACAGCCTCGCACCAGGCGAGGGTTGCACCCCAGTCAGAGGTGACGTAAAGACGTCAGCTGAGGCATCATGTGGTCTGACTGCACATGTAGCTCGCTCCAACTCAGCCTGGTGCGCCCGCCACCAATCAAATTCGACTGCCATATATGGCATTTTGCCGTGCGCACCTTGCCAGGGCTCTGCCTCTAGCCATATATGGAGAGAAGACAGCCTGGTTGTCGCGAGACAGTCCCATGCTGAGCACAAATGCCCTAGCTTACACGCAGGGGACGGGAAGGGGGTAGGGGATTGGTGCTACGTCGAGCCCCGTGCTTTATTCCCGCAAGAAGCCCAGGCACACAGGAGCAACAAAGGGTGACAGGGAATTTTGCGAGAAACTATCGCTCCACACACAGGACCTTAGCAAAATGTATCTGCAACGCATTTGCTTGCAAGCGGAGACGCTGATTGGGCCTCCCAGTGAAGGCAACGTCTGCTTTCACATCCAAAGAAAATTGAAAACCGAGAAATCCTGAGCTTTGGACCCAACGGGGGAGACGGGGTAGTAAGGCAAGGGAGGCCTCAGGTCAGGTTTATTAAGAAAAATATATGTTAATACCTTTGAACTCTCTCTTGGTACAGAGCAGCTATGAAATGCGGAACATGTGGCGTTGCCAGTAATAGAAGGGCATAAAAAGAGCAGACAGTAAAAAAACTCCTTAGGCATTGTTCAGAATCCTAGGGGTTCAGATGCCATTTGAAAGATTTTAAGGAAACATTGTTGCCCATGCGGGTTGGGGAGGGGGGATAGAGTATATGCAAATCGGATGGCCTACTGCTAAAAATGTTTAAAGCATGTCAGGAGGAGCCCATCGCGGTTCTATCAATATTCTAAGGGTCACACGAAGAGAAGATCGCAGAGGCCACGAGAACATCACAGAGTGTCGGAGATGCGCCTGTACGTACAGGGGTTACTGTCTTGTCAACCATGCTTGAGAATATTCCTTCTAGTAGGATATCATGTTCTCAACTGCCTACTCCAATCTGACTCATTTCAACATTGTCAAAGTTCATCAAGGAGTGTCAATGTCTCCCGAGCAAGATAAAGAGTTCGTGGCCCAGTGGTTAGAGCGTTAGACTCTGATCAAAAGGATCGCCATTTGGAGCCCCAAGTGGTGCACCACTTGGAGCTGGATCTGAAAACCTGACGACGGGGCTAATGAGCCAGAAATAGCCATTCCAGTCACTCTTTTCGTTGCTTAAATGCCAAAGAGATTGCGTCCTCGCCGATTACCGTCCACACGGCACTCAAGTTCTTTTAATGGCCTGGTTAACGTTAGATCTAAGCCGCAGGGATTGGCGTCCAACTTTGATTAGCGGGATGGGTAACCAGAACTATGTTCTGCCTTGGAGTTCCGTTCGCAAACGCTCAAAGATGGTTTCATACCGACGAGCAGATCTGCGATTTACTCGGCGTTCCCACGGTAAGGGAAACTGAAAGCTGGGGACCTAGTGGGAAACAGAATCCACCGCAGCGACACAAAACCGGTGAAACACGTGTTTAGGCTCCTAGTAAGCTAATCGATACTTGAAAAGTCAGTTAATCAGGCAAAACATATTTTTTCGGCAATTCTTCGTCAGGCCGTTAAATCTGCACAACAATGAACATTTGCAGGTGTACAAAAATCAATAATTGTCTTGGGTGGGCGCCTATTGGCAATTGCACACTTTGTTAGTCTGCGCAAGTGGTCGGCGTGTTGGATTACCGACCACCACTCGTTGCTGGGGGCGATGTGCTATCGTCACCTGGCGTCGGCGTCGGCCACGGGAGGGACAGAGCCTGTGTTAGGGTTTTCTGACTGGATTCATCAGACGTATAGCCACTACTTCAGCTGTTGCCAACCCTCTTTGGCGTAGACCTTTGGAGAAGTTGGTTGGTGTCCGGTAGACAACCTGAAAGGCTTCAGTAGTATCGACTGGGTGATTCGTATCGACAAGGTGTGCCAGAATAGAGCTCGAGATCGATTTATTTTTATCTTTACTTAACCAGGCCAGTACTTGTTAACGTATTCTTTTTTCCAGGCGCCTCGTTGTTCGACCAATGTATCCTTGTCGATATGAATCACCCAGTCGATACTAGTGAAGCCTTTCAGGTTGTCTACCGGACAACAACCAACTTTTCAAAAGGCCTACGCCAACCGGTGCTGGCAATAGCGGAAACAGTGGCTATACGCCTAATGAATCCAGTACTGCGCTGCCAGAAAACTCTAACACAAGTCCTGCCCCTTCCGTGGCCGACCCAAGCCCTAACAATATTTCTTTCCCCACTGTTAACCGTGACTCAAATTATAAGCTTCTTGGAATCTAGCGCAAAACCTACTTTATTACTTGGCATTCATATCCTATACTTTGCCAGAAGGGGAAGCGCATGAGGACACATAATCTTTGCCTAGTTTACACTACTCGCATTCACAACAATGGGTTTCTGTATAGGTTATGCGCGCGCGTGTGTGTGTCTGTGTTGGCCGTCAACAACGATCGAACTCTCGTACAGAGAATGTTACATATAATTTTGTTACCTCGGGTAAAATTCCTATCCCGTACTTCCACAAAATGCAAGGGCTCAGAAGGAGCCTTTCGGATACTTTCTCAACCACGTCAATGCATTGGCCTAAATAGGGAAGTGGTTGCTACACGACCATGCACCTTCATTGAGGCATTAGGATAAATAGAGTTGCCCAAACGTTGGAGGGATGTAAATAAGGAATGAGGCAGACGAGTCCGCAATCGCGGCTTTCAGCTGTGCGTAGAGCTGATGATCCGTTGCGCGTATGCGTGGGCGTAGCGTTAGCGTACCGTTAACTAACGTGGGTGTTGAGCCGGCCTAGTTCTTCTCCCCCCCGCGTGGGCGTAAGGTCATATTCACTTACTTATTAAAAGTGCTGACCCATTGAGGCATGACCACAAATGACCGGCAGCAGGCTTGGTGGAATGAGGACGAGGCTTTGAGGCTAAATGTGAAAAAAATAAAGTTTCCAACTTTCATGACTCAGCTTGGTTTTGACCACCTTCTGAATACGCAACCCCTAACTTTTCCCGGACTATGGCTGTCTGTTGTTTTATTCATGTGAGAATTTAAACAAATAGATATAATGAAAAGTCAGTTTATCAGGCAAATATGTTTTGCGGCAATTCTTCGTCAGACCCTTAACTTTGCAAACCAGTGAACATTTGAACGTGTACAAAAATCATTAATTGTCTGAGGTGGGTGCCAACAGGGGCTGGCATTAGCGGAAGCAGTTGCTATATGCCTAATGAATCCAGTACTCTGCTATCAGAAAACTCTAACACAAGCACTGTCCCTTCCGTGGCCGACACTGACGCCAGGTGGCGATAGCACATCGCCCCCAGCCACGAGTGGCAGTCGGTCGTCCAACACGCAGCTCTCTTGCGCAGACTGAAAAAGTCCGCAGTGGCCAATAGGCGCCCACCCAGGGCAATTATTGATTTTTGTGCACGTTCAAATGTTCATTGTTGTGCAGAATTAACGGCCTGACGAAGAATTGCCGAAAAACATGTTTTGCCTAATAAACTGACTTTTCAAGTTAACCATGGGAATACTTACCCGACTTAGATAATCGAAATTTATAGCATCTTCTACGGTGGAGGCGAAACGTAACACTAACTGCCGTCAAGCTAGTCTAAAAATTCACGCGAGGCCAAGCAGCGAACGAAGAAAAATTGATTAACCCACGGCCACCACGTAGAGCCAAAACTTAAAGTTGCTGAGCGATAAAGTCAGTTCACGCTTTGACAAAGGAGAGCCGGCCCAGCTCTACAAAACGTCAGCGAACAAATAAATATACTACGGTAAGCATAACATGATCTCTGATCCCTATCCCGGAATTCTGACTTTTGCAAACTTGTACCCAGCTGATTGGGCCGAAATGTGCATATGACCACGCCCATAGACTACGACCACACATGAAACCGAATATGTTTGTACGTCAGGCGCTGGGTTTCGACAAAGTGGCGGTTCTATTGTATCGCAGGGAGGTTAAGTGAGTTAAACCCTGGCAACCGCGATCTTCAGACCATGGTTACTTAGTAGAGAAAACGTCTCGAAAAGGCCTTAGTAGGAGGAACAGTATATGATGTACACAGAGGAACGAAGAATAGGTGGACAGAGATTTGACTTGGAGAGCTTACGAGCAGCAGGAGAGCCAACCACGGTCCAAGTAGGGTTTTAGCAGCAGGCATGCCAACGGCAGCGAGAACGGGCATTGCCCGGTTGACTTGAGGGTCACTGGCCGGATAGACTGTGTCGAAAAAAGCGTGCATGATTCCTATTCGCCGCCGGGAGAAACCAGCCTTAGCGGTATCTGTGATTGGCTGTTGCAGAGGCCGTCTTCAGTGCAGACGCACGCGTTAGCAGCAGTGGGCCTTCGGACATGCTCGCCTATGTGGAGTGAGCCACCACAATTGGACCAACTGTGAGATTTTTGGCGGCATCAGTGGGATTCGAACCCATGCAAGCTAGGAGGGCTTGAATATAGCCAATGCTCTAGCCAACTGAGGTACGGGGCACAGTCGGTTGTACTCAAGCCTGCATTTACTTACGTGATTTTTAATCCCCCAAAGACACGCATTTTTCATAATTAGGTCAATTGCCTCCTAATAATTATTGGCAGTTCTCACAGTCCTTTGTGCTTTGCAGAATTTGTCAAGTTTCAAGGGGTAACTCTGGTTCTTCGATATCAGGACGTCTAAAAATAAATCCGTACGTTGTCCTACCCCGTCTGCTTCCGATTGCGATCCGCTTCCAGTCCTAAATCCAACAAGGTCTTTTATTTATGGTAGCTCGCTGGTTCTTTCACATCCACGTTTTCATGCTGCCTTTCCAGTGAAAGGCTTTCCACTAAAATTCGTAAACACCTTCATTATATTCGTCGTTTTTGTGCCTACCATACACCTCCTCCCCTAATCTGTCGATTTATAGATATCTGCCTCATCCTTCTCATTCTCCACTGCTCCTTGGTTATTTTTCCAGTCTTGCTTAAGGAGACTTTGCTTTGCAAATGTCAGAATTCCGGGATTAGAATCAGAGACAAAATGGTGCCCATCAGAATATGTATGCCTCTGCGCTGACGCTTCGGACAGCTGGGCCGGCTGTCCTCTGTGAAAGCGTGAAATGACTTTATCTCAACATTGTGGCTATACGTTTTGGCCGTGGGCTTGTAGCGTCCTCTTATTCCAAGCCATGCTTTGCCCACATGCCTTTGGGGCATGACCCAAGTGTCTAGCTTTTGCGCCTACTAGTCCGTGCTCGCTAGACGGTCAAACCTCCGAGTGAGGTCACCGACGTGTCTGGCCAACTGGCCAACCACTTCCCAAGGCCAAGTCACAAAACAACCTTAAGGTGGTGACTGTTTATTCTCAGACACTCGCGGAGCAGGCGACCTACTGCCTGTTGCAGACCTCCAGACCCGGTGACTACACCGACCGGAATGCGACTCTGGACTCCGGCCCACTCATGGCTGGAGTGCACTCGTCAAGGAGTCACTTACTCATTACTTATGTTCTACTAATTCAAAACGTCATTAACTTATCCATAACAAGCTAGCCTTCCACGCCTTATCATATTTACTATCTCATAACCGTTAGGATACGTTCTATCTTCCATTATTCGGCCGGACTACTTCGTATCTCACAGGCTGATCGACTTTTCGGCAAGAGTAGCTTATGTAGGCCTACTCATTTATCCTTACTACCCGCATGTTTTCCTACGAAAACGGTAGTTATAGGGTTTTGTAGGTAGGGAATTAGGACACGCAGTGAAATAGATTTTAATAAATGCTAAATGCATTTTTTATTTTACTGTATTTAGAAGTGTTGTTGATTTAGATCTGTAGATTTTCCTAATCTGTATTATCGTTTAACTTATTGCGGAAAAACCCGATTAGCAAATTGCAGGTTTCTTGAATTCCCGAAAAATTGAAATGGTGGTTAAAGGGTCGTTTACTTCAACTTACCTGAGATCCAACTTACCGTTCTGGAGTTAGATTAGCATAGTCCGCGATGCGAAGCGCCGCGCACACCTTCACTTTGCATGCGGAACAAATTACTCCCAGCGCTGCGGGAAACATTTTCGACTACATTTTTTGCACGTTACACCTACTTCTGTAAATTTCCTTCTCTGCCTATCCTATTTTTCACCCCCGAAAACTCTATAACCACCGTTTTTGCAGGAAAAATCGATGGGACTAGGGGTATATGAGTGGGCCTACATGAGCTACTTTTGCCGATTTTTCTTCGTTTGCTGATCAATTAAGTCAGTTTACGCTTTCACAAAGGACAGCCGGTCCAGATGTCCAAAAAGTCAGCGAAGAAACATACATATTACGGTGGGCTTTAGCGTCACTGTGGGAACCCGTGCTCGTTGACTCATCACGCCAAGGCTGCAGTCACACTGACTGCCCGCACACTGTCTGACGCGACCTGCTTACAAGCCCAATCTCAACTGCACCCACATCGTGGCGTAACATTGCGTGGTCCAACCAATCACCATCAAAGCTGATCGAGACCAAGAGAGCTTTCGGCGGCCGCCCGGATTACTGCCGCTAGACCACACTCCGGACCTAGCCCACCTCGCGGCTAGACGTGCGCTCTGGCTGTCAAGACTTCGTCCTAACTATTATCTTTTCCGTCTGTGCAGAATATATTATTCCTACTAACCTGGCCATCCCACGACTTCTCTGTCCTCTCCTAAAGAACCGGGCCTGGAAGATCGTAGCCGTTAGGGTTAAAGTTTCTTAGCCTTAACACTACGCGATAAGAATTTCTGATTTTTAAGCATATCCTCCGAATGTTCCTTTCAGCTGCCGGTGCTTCTTATGTGTTTTAAGTTGATATTATAAAACAGTAGGACTTTACAACGATCAAACAACTAGCTGACTGAGTTCTTGATGAGGTTGCCCATCCCATTCACTTTGAATTAATGACTGCGAAGTATTTCCGTGCTATACGCCGAGACTTACGGCAGAACAGCACTCTATACTGTCATCCCTAGCCGTCTTCCTCAAATATAAAGACACGGAAATCTAGAAGCTAAGTTTTGACCTATCTGCATAACAGCTATGTATTTTTATGCAAACTTTTAGATTTTTGAGTATCTTGTTAATTTATCCCATGGGCTCCGTGAATGCAGCTATTTTCTTTTGAAAATTTTGAATGCCACCTTCAAAATAAAGTCAATTTCTCTCTTGCACTCCCTCTGTCTCCGTATCACACGGAGGTAAATTCCCGGCGGGTGCCCTAACTTGAACCTAACTCCCTGAAATTTAGTACAAGTTCAGATGCCGTACGGGTTCTATTTTCCCGTATTCAATCCTAAATCATAAAGAAAAAAGAGTGACATACCTACATCCCTAATGCTATGTATGCCCGTCCGTAGTGCCGGGACATTATGACGCGATGGGCGCGTCAAGCGCTGGTCAAGGTCATGGACACGTGTTTGCCCTTTTCTTTTTTCAGACTGCCCAGTCTTCACTCCTGGCTGGCGGGCTCACTCTTGTCCTTATTCTGATTGGTCAGCATTCAGCCTATTACATTTACCCCATACCATATACGCCGCGGTGTCAACATGACTCGTCACTTGAACTGTGCTCTCATCCTCAGTACACGTCCTGCCTGCAGACAGTCCTCTGTTTTGCTTACATGACCTTCTGCCTATAGGCAGCCTTTCGTTTTACATACATTGCATTCATCCTGTTTACAAACTGCCTTCCGTTTTCAATACATAACATAGGCGACGCAGGTGAGACTCGAACTCACGCGGGGAAAACCCAATGGATTAGCAATCCTTAACAACCACTTTTGCTGAATTCGAGCTCGTTTTGAATTTGGAGATACTAGCTGCATAAAACACAACGTGGACGAACATATGTGGTGAATCACTCCGCGCAGGCTAGCGTGTACAAAGGCTCACCACCGCCAACGAGTACACATGCACTGGTTGCCTAGCTAATCCATCTGACCAATCACCTATCAAGGCCGACTAACAAAAAAGCCGCTCCAGACCCTGTGGCCATTCCCGCAGTCACCTCACTTCAGACGACGCCTGCTAGCCTGCGGACGTGAGCTCGTCTGACAGTCAAATCTCCTTTTATCTATTATCAACCACCTTCTATGCAGAATAAACTATTCCTAATACTCTGGCCTCAACCGATTTCTCCTCTCCTAAGCAACCGGATCTGAAGATCGCAGTTGCTAGGGTTTAACTTACTTAACCCCCTCGATACATACTCCACCAGAAATTCAGTTGCCTAAAATCGATTTACACCGCTTACACATTCCACGCAGCTGATCTCACGAACGGTTTCAGACTGCTTCAATCGGACTTTGAAAGGAAATTTGCTAAGTTGATAGTGTATCAGTTATCTTAGCTGGGAAGTGCCATCCCACGTACTGAGCAAAGTGATGAGGAAAATGTGTAGTGGACTCTAGCAGCCACTTGGAATCCAAGATCAGTCGCTGACGCATGATGTCTTTGGCCTACGAGGCCCGCGCGTGCACACTAGCCTTCGGCCATCTGAAGGTCGCGCCCTACCGTTAGTCTAGACATCAGCGGCGTGATTGGCTACTGCGCCATCCACCTATTACCGACGCTGTCGTCACTCCGGAATTGACGCCCTGGCAGCCGGACTGCCATCATCCGAGAGTCAAAACCATTTCCATCTATTCTCCTATCCTTTTGCAGAATACAATATTCCTAACGATCAGGCTTTCCCACCGTCTTCTCTCATCACCTAACGGAAGCATGCGCCTGGAAGATCATAGCTGTTAGGGTTAACCTTCTTAGCCTCAATACTTGTCGATAAATGCAACATGAAACTCGAAAGCCAGTCATGCCTTGTGCTATGAACTTGCCACAAACCTCAATGGTTGCCCGCCCAACGGGATCTAGAGAGAATCCCCAAAGGAGAACCCAACAGCAAGGATGGAGAAGTAGAAGTGTATTGCCATATTATACCAGCGTATTTTCTACCAGATAACAAGGAACGCAAGAGTGTGTGCGGACACTGCAATTGGACCAATAAAATATGCTAGTCGTTGAGCGAATGCTAGCGGAGCTCGGGCGGGTCGAGTGAGTTCCGTAATCCCTTCGGTTAGAGCCTTTCTACCACTGTTTATATTCCCGATCAAAACCGGCAAAGCAAAAAGTCCGTGGTGCCGTGTTGAGTTCATTGGATTTCCAACTAACAAGGTCGTGGGTTCGAGCCTCGGTACTCGTCCCTCTTGGAGTTGGGTGTGGTGTAGGGTCTTATAGTCCATGTTTTGCACACCGGAATGAGTTTCTTGGTTCACCGACGTTTCGGACAGCTGGCCGGCTGTCATTTATCGAAGCGAATACTGACTTTATCGAACAAAAAATTTAAAGTTGCGGCTGTACGTGCTGGCTATGGGCCGATTGATTTTCCTCCGTTCACTGATTGGCCTTCCGTGCGGATTTTGGCATAGCTTGACGGCAGTTGGCGCTCTATTCCGTCCCCTCGGTAGAGGATGCTGGCAATCCTGCTCCCCCTTCCAGTGGTTTCATCACAGAGCCCTCTTCATCTACAAATCCTGACTTCGGTTTGACGGTATCAAGTCATTAAATTACGTAATGGCGTAGGACGTTGTAGGCCGCTGGCAGGTCCAAATGCCTTTTGACAGAGTTGGGACCTGAGTACCATGCCTCAAGCGTCAGACTTTCCGTTTTAGAGGCTCCTCGGCCTACGATGGTCGCTCATTGAATATGGAAGTTGTGGCCAGCCTCTCTGATATGTGTCACAAGTTGCGAGTTTGGGTCTAGTCTCCAGGTCGCTGTTTTGTAATCGTGCAGGCGGATCTGCAATTTGCGCCCTGTTGCTCCAAAATAATTGCGAACTCCATCGTTGCAACGTCTTTTGTAGACAACTGCGGAGGCATCAGTAGGGAGCAGTCTGTCTTTAGGTTGCATCACTCAGCGGCATATTGTCACCCGAGGTTAATGAGCTATACCTACTCGAGCGGGCTGCAACAGTCGAGAGACTGCTTCGAAGACTCCTTTTATGTAGGAAATGGCCCTCTAGACTTCTGGATGCTGTTTTGCTCTCCGTCGTCTGTTCACTCGGCGCTTGCTTTAGTTGATAAAAGAATTCAGGTATCCATGTGCTCGAAAAATGTCACGTAGGTATTGTTGTTCCACTCTTTTGTCAGCTTGTGTGCCGCAATGTGTTTTAACTCTTTGGAAAAGAGCACGTACGCAGCTACGTTTTTGAGAAAGAGTGTGCTTGCTGTTGAAGTGGAGCATTTGTTTCGTGCTGGTGGCTTTTATGAATAATGTGGTTTGCAGTAGTCCAGTTGAACAAGGTGCATCAGGACATCGAGGAAGGGAAGTTGGCTACTTATTTCCGCTCCCATCGTGAATTGGATATTGGGTTCAACCTACTCTAGTAACTCTTTGAGGTGCTCAATGTCGGCGGGCTTGACAATGACGAAAGTGGTATCGACATAACGAGCCCTCAAACTTCGGTTGATACCTGGTGCAGACTAAGTGTTTCGTCTTGACTTCTCTATCTCCGTATCCAGCAGCCACGTGTTCTTCAAACCCAGTGATAACAACTATCCAGGCAGTACGGTACTATTAAGCCAAATAGTAAAGGATAATCAACGTACGAACCTCAACAATGGATACACCAAGTCAATAGCGAAAGCAGTTGGCCAAATCGCCTGACTCTATACAAGGGAACAACGCAAGTTCAACAATAACGCCACGCAGGGCGAAACTGGTATTGGGAAAGCTTGTGTGTGTTAGTGGGACAGGGAGCGTGGTTCTACTTTTATATGATTTCAGGAGGCCATTCTATTGGCCTCAGGATTGGTCTGAAAACACCAGCGCAAAGGGGGGGGGGGCGGAAGGTGAACAGAGGCAATACTGTACCGGCAAGGGGGGGAGTAATTGCAGTGGTGACAACTGTAATCGAACCGGAGGGGGAGGGGGAGGCAATACCGAAACAACTGAAACAGCTGTTTCTTGATGCAGTATGTGGGGGGGGGGGGGGGGGGGGTAGAATCGTGGGCAAAGGTGATTAAAAGGCAAGAGAGCCGAACGGGGGGTGTGGGGACAATATTCCAGCACCACTTAAATGGTACTTGTCCGGGGGACTAGTTTTAACACCAGTGTGCATTTGGCCGGAAACCAAAGGGTCAACAGGAACAGAATTCTTGAAGGAAGGGTGCTCGGGCACGCAGTTCCGAGGAAGGGGGACAGCCTTTCGTAAGAGGGAAACAATTGCAGTTGGTATAGCAGGAAGTCACTGGAAATGGAGGTGGAGCATTTCTAACTTGTTCAAATGGAAATGACACCAAGTGTGCAATCCTTTGAAGGACCACTTCAGCAATCAGGCCTGATAGGGGAGCCCATTTGAGTGCCTTTGATTTGTTCATACATTTGCCCTCAAAGTGGAAAGTAAGTTGTAAGGGTCTCTGTAGCCCCACGTTTTTAACGTATCCAACGCTCGAGCTCGTGCGGTCAGTCAGCATGCGCGCACACGCTGACGTTCAAGCTTTGGCCTCTCGCATCAGTGCGCATGTACGTCCCAATGCCAGCTTACCCCAGTCTGGTCTGACCAATCATCACCCTGAGGCTGCCTCACACAAAGGCCGCTCTAGGCGCTTACGGCAATTCCCGCACTAACACCACACCGGAATCAGCCCCGACAGGGGGTGTCGTTGGCCATTGTGATGATCCCGCACTCTCACAAGGGCCTTCATGGTTGAACGCCATGCCAGACCAAGTGGCAACTACCTCCTAACTATTCTCCAATCCGTATGTACAGAATAAACTTCCCCTACCACTCTGGCCTCTTCACGACTGCCATTCTCCTGAGGAACCGGGCCTGAAGATCGTAGTGACAAGAGTTTACTCCGTAAACGGTAATTCCTCGATACTGGTTACCCGCGACATGAGATGAACTCTCAACTTCTCATGTCACCGAACTCATTTATCACAAAACCTCCTTCACCTTTAATTGAATGTTTCCTGTTCCATTCTATATGACGGCCAATAAACCAGAAATGGCCATTCCAGTCTCCCTTGTCATTGCCGGTCATGTATGTCTATATATAAGAGGCTTGTTGTTGAAGGGCTTGTCTCTCGACTAACATAACTTGCTCCTCAATCACATTTGAAGGCACAGCATGTTTTAGTCCGAGACAAAGAATGGAAAATTTGAGAAAATTAGTGGATGACTAGGGGCATGTCATAACAGCGTTTAGGCAACGTTTGCTGAACGGGACCCCTAGGAATGGCGGTGTGAAAACAAGCTTCTTCGTCTTCTCAGCCATCAGCAGTCCTATTTTCGGTTTGGACGTCCTTGAAAAATTATCGGGAAGTCATTTTCTCACAGAATGTTTGGCTTAGAGATGGTCCTCCAGCGTATCCGGAGTTCGGTGTAAGTTCATGTATTGCCCTCTCCCTGTTTTCTTACAATATACTCTTTCAGGAATTGTTTTCTCAGACATTCTACTAAGTAGAGCGTCTAGAAAGGGGATACCAGTTGCGTTCCGTCTTTCTGAGTGAATGAACCCGATTAACGTTATTTGAGAAGGTGTTACACTCAAACTTCTCACCCTCCATTGCATAAAATGCCATCATCATACAAAGTTTAGGAATCAGGTTCCGTTGTTATTGACCAGATCAAAGCCAAAAGCGCATGCTCAAACATGGCCACAGTTGTACAGTTAATGGCTTTTACATATGCGTATGGCGTAAACTCCGCAATACTAAGGACCTCATTCTACTGACCTGGACAAGCGACCTGATGCATACGCTCAAGTGTTACGATGTTTCTGCGTCTTATGCTACCGAAGCCCTCGCCTCCCACCTGACCGATATTTGCGTCGCCAGGCCCATAAAAACAGTGTAGGCAGGCTAAAAGACGCGAGCAAACACATCAGCAATCGCTAAAAGGACGTTTGGAAGCCGCCAGGGCACCGGGTCATTTGAAGTGATATCATAAAATCAGCTGAAAACATATATTACTATGACTAGGTAAGCTGAAATCTAGCAGATTTACCGGAGTAAAGTCTTAACATCTAAAAGTTGTCGGCAGGCAATAAGTAGAATTTTCAGGTAACTTTGGGAACAAATAGTTAATGATTCGTTCACAGGCTAATTTTGGAGGACAGCAGACAGCTTGATAACTGGGATATACAATACAGTCTAAAAGTAGTGTAACATGCCGACATATGAGAAAGATTGATACTCTCTCTCTAATCGGTATAGAGTAAGCTTGTAGTCGATTCTGAAGTCAATTCAGTCAATCCGTGTATTTCATGTGGTAGGTAACCTACTGTATGTTCTGAAAAAATGGCTGCTTAAGTAGCATGCATTTTTATCCCTGATTTTGACTGCCTTTATAAATTCAAATATATTTTATGGAAAACATACAAGAAAAAATCATGTCCTGCACTGGTTTTCATAAAACCGAGGATTGAACCAACAGGCTATTGGTTTGAACTCCAAAGATCTAATCACTGAGCCATGCTGAGCTCGTTGTCCCGCCGGTGAACAGCGCTTGACCACTGTCAATATACACGATCCCAACCGACAAGACAGAAAACTCAAGATCAAGTTATAATTGCGGACAGGAGTGGCGACAGAAAATGCGGGCAGATCGGTACAGTCTGTTTTCGGGGTTTTTCTGACTGCCTTCAGCCAATCATAAGCCTGACTGTCCCTTTCGATCAGCGATTTGAATGTTTAGCTGAACTTGTTATGGCTGTGATCATGCCTGATCTAGCCGGCCTCAATGATGTCACGGACGGTACCTCCCCGTGCTTGACCATTGGCGGCAGCTGATCTCGAAAGCTCCACCCAGTCTCTTCTCCAGCGACGGGGACCGAAGAGAGAAGGTCCAAGAACTGCTTCCGTGTCCTGACGGATGGTGTCGAGCCAAGTCTTTGGTTGCCGTCCTCTTTGACGCCTCCAGGTGTGCTACGGTGCCGGGTCGAGGGCAGCATAGCTAAGCTTGTGGGGCGGACGACGGGGAAGGTGTCCGAACCACCTCAATCGCCTTCCTTGAATGGCCTGAGATATCCTCGCGATAAGATTGCAGCAGGTGCAGACTGCCTCATTCGAGATGAAGTCGGTATAATTAACTCACAGAATGATCCTCAGACATAAGTGGTCAAAGATCTCAAATCTTCGCCCATCTTCAGCGTGCACAGCCCAGCATTCACATCCATAGAGGAGGACTGACCAGATGGATGCACGGTATACACGAATCTTCGTGGCGATGGAGATGTCGCGTCGGATCCATAGGCGCTTTCGAAGGATTGAGAAAACCCAGCGAGCAGCATCGATACGGGAGACAATATCGTCTTTGCTCTGCCCACTCGGGAGCAGCCTCACCCTGAGATATTTAAAGATGTGTACCTCTTCAAATTGATGGCCATTAACCCCCAGATATGTCTTCTCGCGGTCAGGGATGCAGCGAACGGACATAGCGATCTCATTTACTCGCGACACTACAGACTGTGGACCAACAAAGCTTGAGGCTTGCAACGCAATATCATCGGCGTAGTCAAGATCAGTTAACCGGTGTCCGGGTGCAAGCTCAACACCAACCTCTTCATGTACGGCCTTGCCGAGAATCCAGTCAATGAAGTAGTCAAACAGAATGGGTGACAGGACGCAGCCCTGTCGGACACCAGACCGGATATCGAACGACTGAGAGAGATTGTTGTGGACCAGGACTTGTGCGGTGGTAGACCGATAGTAGGCCTAAATCATCGCAATGAGTTTGGTCGGCATGCCATCCAGTTCCATTATTCGCCACAGGGACTCACGATGGATGAAATCGAATGCGGCGCAAAGTCGACGAAGCAAACGGCCGTCGGTTGCTGGTAGCTATGGCGAAATTCTAGAGTGCGCCTCAGTATGAATATTTGATCCGTACATCCACGCCCAGCTCGGAATCCGGCTTGGTTGGGTCGTGTCCTGGAGTCACGCACAAAATGGAAGCGCCTGAGAAGAACAACAGCGAAGATCTTTGCAACAACAACGGTTGTTCTCGCATCTTGTCTTATCTCCCTTCGTGTGGACAGGTACAAGGATACCTGAGCCCCAGTCATCGGGAACGGTCTCTTCTCGCCATGCCTGTACAATCACCTCATGGAGCCGAGGAGCCAGGGTGTCGACACAGGACTTGTACATTTCTGCGTGAATACCGTCCTCTCCGCTCGCCTTTCTGTTGCGTAGCCTCTGCATTGCATCGGTACCTTCGTCTTCGGAAGCGAGGTCACACGATACTGCGTAGGCAGGAGAGGATTGAAAGTCCGCTGTGGAGGAGAGGAAGGGTGTGATGGGTTGTTCATCAAAGTTGAGTAGGTGCGCGAATTTTTCAACCAGCAACCTACCTTGGCCGAGTTGTCGGCAATAAATTCTCCATTCACATCAGAATCACAGAGTGTCGGGGCTTACCACTAACCTGGCGTACGATTTGGTACAATTTTCGAGTGTCACCAACATTTGAAGCCTGCTCCATAGAAGTCGTCATTTCGGACCAATACTTCTGCCGGTCATCTCTAGCCGATATTGCTGTCAGATTTAGAAGTTGGCGGAAGGAGGCACCGTTTCGGGACCTGGCTCAAGTCGTCTCGGCCGATAGCTGCAGGGTTCTTCCGCTGATCCAGTCACTGCGGCGCCGCTGAGTGAATCCGAGAATTTTATCAGCTGTCTTCAGTGATGGTCATTTGCTACTGCCTTAGCTGTCAGTCTGGCTCGTAAGACGGGAGCAGAGTTTTGTGCTTAGAGCCTCGGTAGTGTTGATTTGCCGTAGCTTTGTGGCATCAAGGCGTCTCGCACGTGGCATTTTGGGCGCAGATTGGAGATGAACCTTCGAGCGCGTGCGAACGAGAGCATGGTCAAACCCGTGGACATTACCAGTTTCGGCACCTCGCATCGACCTGCTATCGTGGGAAACCGCGAACCAACTAGAATGTAATCGATCTGACTGGCGTACGGTCTTCGTTCGAATACCAGGTCAGTAGAAGTTTGAGTTAACCCAATTGTGAAAAAAAATCTCGAGGCGTTTGGCGAGATTTGAACTCGCGCATCAGAGAAGGTCTTTGCTGAAAGCAAGTGTTGGTAACAAACAGTCGGTTCTGTTCGGCAAACTGCAGCATCCTCTCACCATTGTCCATTCGAGAGCCATGCCAAAAACGACCGAGAAGGTGGCTGTTTGTCGGGTCACCGGGCCCAGGCCGGCCATTCCAGTCCCCGGCAACAATTAACAGATCACGGCGAGGAATTTTTCAACTAATTCATGCAGCTGCGAGTAGAACTTGTCTTTACCTTCTTGTTCGGCCGCTGATGTTGGTACATGCACAGAGACGACCAAGATGTTCGCAAAATGGTCTTTTAGTCGAAAGTAAACCATCCGGTCGTTGACTGGTTCCCATGATAGTAGTGCACGGTTTGCTTGTTCCGAGAGTGAAATAGCCACACCGTGTCCACCCGATGAGTCACGTGGGCCACTGTGATATAGGGCGAGGTGAGAATCGACTCCCGGGATTTTTATTTCTCGGGCGCCGTAGCCGGTGATTCGAACTTCGGACAGACAGCAAACATCCACCTGATAGTCATGGAGACTGTGCGCAGTCAGACTTTGAGTACCAGGTTCCAGAAATGTTCGTACATTTCAGCATCCAATACCAAGAGTCCGTTTTCGGTTGAGTAGTCCAGCTTGAATATTATTCGCCCGCACCACCGGACAATGGTTGCCGAGCGCGTCGGTTCCCGCGGATGCCGTAGCATGGGTTTTAGTAGCGTAAGTAAACATGTCATGAGATTTCTTGGGGATTTTGAATACAGACGTGTCCCCAACAGCCGCTCGGATTCTTTGTTCAAGGTTATCGCCTCTAGCACTTTGGCTCAAGAACCATACCCCAAGGCAGTGGTGGCAAGCAAACCTGTTAATGGCGCTTCACGCTTGCCATGTCACAGTGCCGTCATCGGGACCGTAGTGTTCGTGCCTGCTCGATGTCTGGCCTTCCCGTCGTGAATTCAATCTGTCTGGACCGCCCACCAAGATGTCTGCCCACACGCTGTCCAACAACGGTGTCAAACAACACGCCGTCCAAACAGTCACATGCCAACCTACCCAATGAATGCGCTCTCTCTCTGTCTACTTCCCTGACTGCTGCTAAAACCCACTTGGGACCCGGCCAATCTTCTGGGTGGTCGTGCTCTCCCAAGTCAGACTTCCTCCATCTATTCTCCTTTCCTTTGTGTACACAATATACTCTTCCCTCTACTCTGGCCTAAACCGACTTCTCCTCCACTAAGTAACCATGGCCTGAAGATCGCAGTTGCTCGGTTTTACTCACTTAACCCCTTGCGATAGGACTTGCGGCATTTTATAAGGCAGTCGGTGCGCCAGACCTCAGCTCACCGCGCCCTGGTAACACTGTCGTTACTGTGTCCGCGACTGCTTATTCGTCAGACCCGGGAGTCTGCTTATTTCGCAGCTAACATTCACGGAAGGCCGGGCCACTATCCACCACCTTTGGACATGCCAGGTAGCCAGCAGCTACACTAACGGGTAACCTGCCTGCCAACAAGAATCAATTTGGCGGGAATTTACTTACTATTTTATGTTTTCGTCCACAAAGATCACTGCTCCTGCCCCATTACCAAACCACTGCTATGCGCTAAGAAGGGTTTACATAACCTACCGTTTTCATTTTAAGGAAAACCATAAACACCGCAAGTATGCGTTAGTAAACCTTCCAACTAGAAACCTGTTAGCCAACACATAGGGCTACCCAGTTTTAGGTAAAAGTCAATGAATGAA
Source organism: Ligula intestinalis (assembly GCA_036362985.1). Lineage (NCBI taxonomy): Eukaryota > Metazoa > Platyhelminthes > Cestoda > Diphyllobothriidea > Diphyllobothriidae > Ligula > Ligula intestinalis. Next base: position 6,488,147 of record JAYGXS010000009.1, read on the forward strand.
ACGCAAAATAAATTTATATATAAACAAATTAGAAACATTTGCGATGAACGATTTGTGGGCCGGATTCATCGTACTCCTGCTTGGTGATCCACATCTGCTGGAAGGTGGACAGGGATCCCAGGATTGAGCCACCGATCCAAACTGAGTATTTGCGCTCAGGAGGTGCAATTATTTTGATCTTCATTGATGATGGGGCAAGTGAGGTGAGCTCCTTGTTCATTCTGTCAGCAATGCCGGGGTACATGGTTGAGCCACCCGAGAGGACAATGTTGGAGTACAGGTCCTTCCTGATGTCGAGATCGCACTTCATGATGGAGTTGTAGCAGGTCTCGTGAATGCCAACACTCTCCAGACCCAAGAAGCTGGGCTGGAAGAGGGCCTCCGGGCAGCGGAATCGCTCGTTGCCCACAGTGATCACCTGACCATCGGGAAGTTCGTAGGTCTTCTCGAGGGAAGAGCTTGAGGCGGCAGTGGCCATTTCGTTCTCAAAGTCAAGAGCCACGTAGCACAGCTTCTCCTTGATATCACGGACAATTTCTCGTTCGGCAGTTGTGGTGAAGCTGTAGCCACGCTCTGTGAGAATCTTCATGAGGTAGTCCGTGAGATCACGACCAGCCAGATCAAGACGGAGAATGGCATGGGGCAGGGCATAACCCTCGTAGATGGGAACGGTGTGGCTGACACCATCACCGGAGTCTAGGACGATGCCGGTGGTACGACCAGAGGCATACAGGGAGAGGACGGCCTGAATGGCGACATACATAGCCGGACAGTTGAAGGTCTCAAACATGATTGTGGTCATCTTCTCACGATTGGCCTTGGGGTTCAGGGGAGCCTCTGTCAACAGGACTGGGTGCTCTTCGGGGGCAACACGAAGCTCGTTGTAGAATGTGTGATGCCAGATCTTCTCCATGTCATCCCAGTTGGTGACGATGCCGTGCTCGATGGGGTATTTGAGTGAGAGGATGCCTCTCTTCGACTGTGCCTCATCACCGACGTAGCTGTCCTTGTTGCCCATGCCGACCATGATGCTCTGTTGGCGAGGTCGACCTACGATGGAGGGGAAGACGGCTCGCGGAGAGTCATCACCGGCAAAGCCGGCCTTGCACATACCCGATCCGTTGTCAACAACAAGGGGAGCGATTTCCTCACTCATCTCTTGACAGTGCCACTAGAGTGTAAATGAGGACGCGTCTGTGCGCTCGACTATATATGCTTTTTTAGTGGCTGCTCTGCTGTGCCCCTAGGCGTTTTGACGTGGTGTTGCTCATCAAGCCTCCATTTGCGTGTGATCACACCTGTATGGTGTGATTTTAAATTCGCCTGAACTCTTGTCAATAAAATCGCAAACACTTGTGGCATTTTTTACATTCTTAAAAAACTATGTGCATAGCATGACTCATTTCTGTTTTCCGCATGCATTCGTTGGATTAATACGAAATTGCTGATGGGTTTTATTTCAACTCGTCAATGGGGCAAACTAAGCACGAGCTCTGGGAAATTACGTTGGCGGTTTCGGGGCGTTTGAAGGATTTGGAAATTCTCCTTTGTTTTCTACAGACTGTCTGGATAATTGCGAATGTTTTAGAGAGATTCGGCAGTTTTCTGTTAGATGCAATAAGTAGGTTTCATAAATATTTATGTATATAAGATGAGAAAGCGTTATCTGTGTTAATATCCGCTCCTGGTACTTCTAATTAATACGAACGCCGAACCAAAGAGTCTGTACGCGTAATTTTATTCTTCTGAGCTTTTGGATTATTGTGGGAGTCCATCCTCAGAGATAAACCGTCAAGGAAAAGCGAACAGCATGATGATGGGCTCCCACAAGAGCCTAATAGCTCAGAAGAATAAAAGTACAATTCCGGTGATCGCAATGACTTCTCCTAGAGTGCGTTTACTCAGGCAAACACTTTAAGCAAGTCAGTACAATTCTTTGAGAGTAAAATGTACAACATATTTAGGTCAACAAACTACTGTAAGCTAGATCCATCGAGCCACTCAGCTTCTGTTCTGGCTTGGCTATAGGAACGATTGACTCTGACTCAGTGGCTGAATGCAGCTTAAATTTTGGATTATTGATTGCTTGATTGCCTGTATGCGTTCGCCTCGTATAGGCCGATCGATAGCCTGCTGTGAAGGCGGTCGCTTGCTGCATGCACCCAAGACTCGAGGACCAGTTGTTTCTTTGCCCAAAGTTTTGAAATCTCACGCGAGCCCCTTGTCAAGGCATAAAGGATGATGTAGCTCACTGCGTATTTAACTCAGCTATAGCGGGAGTGACCTGCAGCTCTGTCATTTGTTTGTTCGTGCAACACCAGGTATGCATCCGGAAGATCGATATGCCTAGTAATAGAATCCGCACGTGAGTGCCATACCTCCTGCAACAGGCGTGCAGTTTGGTCCACTGACTGGCCCACTATTCTCACGCGTTCGAAGTCGAAGCTGTGCCCTGGTGAGGATGCTTGGGTGGCTTCCAAGGAAGGCTTGTCCTACCTTCGCACGGCGAGTTCGTACTCGTGCAGTCTTATGAGAACCAGTTTCCCGGTGAACGCCTTTCCATCTTCTATTCAATTGCGTGAGCCTCGCACACTTGTGAACATTTAGAATATATACGTAACATGCGCAAAAACTTGAGGTCCAGATATCTTATCGTTTTCATCTCCCCCCCCCAAAAAAAGAAGACGAAGAAGACTGTTCAAGGACACTAACCAAGTTACATTGGGACTGAGGTTTCGGACACTTGCTTGTTTCCATCGTCAAGGTAGCGTGGTGTTTGTTCCTGCTGGCCGGGACTGTTTCAGCCTCGCTGCATGCCTGTTATCATATCCGTGTTCGGCGCACGAACTTTGACCTGCTTGTTCGCTGCTGACTGTCCGTGAGATTGACCGCTGGGGGGCTCGTGTGATCTTTGTCCCCTTTGCGGCCGTATTAATTGTTGGCAAATCAGTGCGCTTACTGGCTTGTCACTCGTCCACCGACGGACTTGTTAGGATGGCTGAGCACGTCATCCAGACAGACAGACAGACAGACAGACAGACAGACAGACAGACAGACAG
>JAYGXS010000009.1:6491215-6548473 GCA_036362985.1 Ligula intestinalis
CAGACAGACAGACAGACAGACAGACAGACAGACAGACAGACAGACAGTCCGAGGTCACGTCGGAACAAGGCGCGCGAAAAGGCCAGTCCGGCGCACACAGAACGGGCCAAGTCACGCGACCTTCAAAGGGCAGACATTAGGCTAGGACAAAGGAGGCACGAGAGAGCGAGACTGCCCGGAGTCGAGTTGCTGCTATCAGTGAGGTCACGCTGAGGACAGATGCACAGGTGCGCCTTGGAGAGCCAATGGGGAGCAATAACGACTGCCCCTTAAATAACGAGGCTGCGAGCAGAACGGGACTCTGGTGTTGGATATGCTGCCAACGAACCGAGACTGCTGCCGAGACGAGACCGACCACAGAAGGCAAGCTGCTGGACACACGGAAACGGCGTTTATGTACAAGTACAACTGACAGTAAAGTACTAGCTGTTATCCTATTCTGTCTTCTCTTCCTAGAACGTTCTGGGGGACATAACCGGGGTTGACACAGAAACGCCCTAGGTTACAACAGCACTAATCACTTGTTGCTGCCCACATGAGTTCATGTCAACCTCGTGTGCGCGGTAGCGTTGAGGTAGCGTTCCACGCTGGTCACATGGTCCCTGGCCGACCCCTCTCTTATCTTCCTCTGATCCTAGTTGTACTCCACGCTTGTGTCTTCTTCGCCGTCCTGTTGGCCTTGTTCGAACTGACTCGAGCCGTTTGCGCACCGCCTGGTAAGCAGGATGAAGGTCTATGCCTCTGTTAAGTGTGCCAGTCGAAGACCAGCTTTCCAGCAAAGTCTAGCCGTCTTGTCATTGGCTCGACCTATTATCTTTGAATTGTCGAAGGCGAAGGTGTGGTTTTTCTGCTGTACGTCTTCATAGACCATAGACAACTTATCCTCACGGTTGATTGCGAACTAATGCTCATGCAACCTGGTGCCAAGGCATCTGCCCGTTTCACCGACATACCTTGTATCGCAGTCTTGACATGGTATGCTGTAGACCACGACTTACTGTTCCGTCGACGGTATCTGGTCTTTGAGCCTCATAATCTGCTGTCTGATAGTTGATTCCGGCTTGTGAGCCACACCGATCCCAAATGGCTTCAGGATTCTTGCAGTCACCTCGGATACGTTCTTCACATAAGGGATAGCAAGCAAAAACTTTGTGCCTTCGCGCGCCGAGCACGGATATAATAACAGACATGCAGCGAGGCTGAAACAGTAGCGACAAACAGGAACAGCCACCACGTGATTCTGAAGATGGAAACAAGCGAGTGTCCGAGACGTCAGTCCCAATATACTCGGTACATGTCTTTGAACCTTCTTATTCGTCTTCTTTGGGGGATGGGCAGGAGTTTCCTTGGTAGGAAAGAATGTTCTTATTTATATTTACATGCCTATACCCACGCTTCCCGTAAGACAGAAACTTGAGTTTTTTACATACGATATCGCTATCCTTCCCTAACCTTAAACCTTACCCTCAGCCTTCCCCTAACCCTAATCCTAACCGTTACCCTTACAGAAATTAATTGAGATGGCATGTAAATATAGATAAGAACATTCGTTGCTACCAGGGAAACTCCTGCCTATAATTTGAAGTCAAAGTCGTTCTTTGGGAAGAGACGTTTATTGCGTAAACTGTCGACACTGGAGCCCGAGCTGGTCTTCGGACGCCGATTAAAGTGAGCGTGCCTGAAAAATAGCTAACATCGGAATGCATGGGAAAATCGATAATGGCTTGGTGTGGCGATTGCGCACGATACAACAGGGGTCGACGAAGAAGGACTTAAACAGTTGTCATCGAACGCCCAAACCATGTACTTGGTGAAGCCTTCCTTACATCAAGAACATGTCTTAAATAGTTGGCAGACACCTTAGGAAGCATTGCATTCGGGTGGCTCATAAGCCAACGATGACTTTACGCAGCCAACTGGTACACCCCAAGAAGGTATCTACAAGATCCCCTGTTGAATGTTTGGTGTCGTTTATTGCGGTCAGACGGGAAAATCTGCCTCTGTGTGAATCCACGAACATCAACTTCCAGTAAAAAGACGAGACCACTTTTCTCAAGTCGACATGCACAGCCTGGATACCAGGCACACCTTCGCGTGGGACAAAACCCTTATTGTCGGTGCCTGTCCTTTAAAGAAAGGCCGACAATTCCTCGAGGCAATGCACTCGGACGAGTCATGCATCAACAGGCACATCGAGCTCGATGGTGTGTACAAAAGTCTCGAGGAGAGATGGGCGTGATGCGAGCCAATACGAACGGGATGAAAACCATAGCAACAGCAAACTGGTGCGATCACCACGTCACGCTATTCTCGATTTTCCCATACACTATCGATGTTAGTTGTTTTTTCGGCACTCTCACTTTACTGTGCGTCCAAAGACGAGCTTGAGCTCCAGTCTCGAAAATTTCGCAATAAACCTCTCCTCCCAAAGAACGACTTTGACTTCAAAATATATAAAATGGTAGAAGATACTCACCGATCACATAAAGGGGCCCATTTGACCAATTGTGCCCTTGAGGCTTTATATAGATCTCCGTACGCATTCGCACAGCGACTAGAAATACTTGCGAACAAGAGGACTAAGAGGACATGTTCTGGCAGCAAACCAGCTTTCCTAAAGCCTTGAACCCGTGCTTTTTTGGTAATTAATCAGATCCTTTAACCATGGGTACACGACTGCATTTTCATGTTAAGCGCTATAAGTTATATTATGTGAAGCCAAGTCGGTTCTTTGGGAAATGTAGAAAACTACTAAGCGGAGAATATTGAAGCTTTTTCCGTAGTAGTAATAGTAGTAGTAGTAGTAGTAGCAGTATTAGTAGTAGTAGAATTAGAAGTAGTAGTAGTAGTAGTAGTACGTAGTAGTAGAAGAAGTAGTATTAGTAGTAGTAGTATTAGTAGTAGTAGAATTAGTAGTAGTAGTAGTAGTAGTAGTATTAGTACGTAGTACGTAGCCCCATTCTCGGCCTCATTTTTGATTCAAACATCGCGTGGACCCCAAGGGAGCCTTTCGAGTGATTTATAAGGTCCTTTCGAAAGGGGAAATAGTCGACTACAGAAGGTTCCCCAAGTCAAGAAGTCAGTAAGGCCAAATAGGTAGGACAGTATACTGTGAAAAGGAGCTAACAAAAGGCTCTGCAGAAACTAGCTGCGCACAGTCAATAAGCCAGTTGACGTGTGTCTGGTCTGTGCGTCGGCGCAGAGGTTACGGGATGCTGGAAGCGCCCGCCAGCCAATCAGAAGAAGGTGCATAGCTCGCCAGACAAAGGGCAAGACAGCAAGTTGACCTTGAGGCTTCACGCGACCGGCACGCCAGCATGTTCCGCGCAAAGGCATTATGAGTTACGCTAGGTGCTGCGGCGAATTTGGCCATGCGTGCGCGACTGGCGGCGCATAGATTAGCAGCGACGGAAACGTGTGAACACAGAAGAATAATCAAAGGACCGCCACACTCCCACCAAACTATCGTGGGTCAGCGCCTAGCAACAGAAGCGTCCACTATCAGGTTGAGGAAGGCGGTGCAATGGTAGCTTAAGTAGTGCACCTCATATACCCCTAGTCCCAGCATCGTGTCCTATGGAAACTATGGTTATAGGGGGTTTGGGGGGTGGAGCAGTAGGATAGGCAGTGAAGGACAATTTTAATAGGAAGTGTAAAGAGGGGAAATGTAGTTAAAGTTGTTTCACGTGGCCGCTAGGAGTAAGTTGTTCCGTCGCAAACTATACGAAGCTAACTCCAGAAATGTAAGATGGATATCAGGATAGTTGAAGTAGACGACGTCCTAACCACCTTTTTTTCACACATGCGGGCGCCAGCTCGATACAGATGTTGACTGAAGTCCCGTGTGTGGATCAGGCTTCATGAGTACGGTAAGGGACTGCCGTTTGCTGTGAAAAGTTGGCCGAAATTCTGAATTGCGTTTTATTCATGAAATTTATGAAGACCGCATTGTAGCTCTCCGTTTAGTACTGTCCCTCCTGAATCATACAGTCCACAGTCCACACGCCTTCTAGACTTTTATGAGCACTGAATGCTATTGCTTTCTTTACAGACCGAAGTTTAGGTGATGAAAGAATCCGAACGGAGGAAGAATAGTCAAATTTAGTAAAGGAGTTACGTGCCACGGTAGATTTTCAAACAGCGTGGGCGGCTGTGGCTGGCTTGAATGAGCCAGGTTGCAGGTGCGGTTGGATAAAGCCGGTGGTTCAGTTAAAAGTCGACGGTAAATCAATATGCCGTGTCAGTATGGAATGAATTGAAAGATACCGTTGGCAGTGGAAGAAGGACCTGCTGTTTGGAAGGAGATCTGGGTGCTGGTACACATAGAGGGACTCCTCTGCTGGATTGGGAAGGAACCATTGCCTGAACTCGATGAACTGAAAGTGGTTCATAATCTCCATCTAAGTACATGACGGGTTAAGAGATTCTTCATATCTTGGTCACATAAGATGACGCAGGAAAAATTCACTCGAAGACGAGAGATGTTTGATAACAATTGTGCTCAGCCATGTCAGAAGTTGCAAGAGGTGATCACGATGTTGAGTCACAATTAAAGCAGGGACACTTAAAAAGGTCACCATTATCGCAAGGACTCCTCGAGAAGTCGTCATTATCGCATGGATGCGTCGGTAAGTCACCATTATCGTAGGGCAGCAGCCCACACCAGAAGATGCTAGTCCAGATCTCATCGAGGTCACCAATATCGCATAAAATATACTTGAATTCATAAAGGCAGTCAAAATCAGTGATAAAAAGCATACTGTTTAAGTAGCCACTTTTTACAGTACAACAGTTTTGTTAGTGGTCAGAACAAAGACAGAAATGACTTGAGAGTGGGCTATAAGATTATCAGTATCGTAACTTTACTCAATGCGGATTAGCGAGTGAGTATCAATATTTCGCAAATATCGGCATTTTGTACATATTCTGAGCCGTACTCTAACTTTGCCTTGGTAACATCCAGCACCCAGATCTACTTATTTCTCCCGCCCCTTTTTTTAAAGTTTCCCCACTACCCCACATATGCTTTCCACGGTGTGTTTTAAGCTGTTTACTGTGTTGATAAGCTCACGTGGCAATTTACCATGACCCTGGTGTTTTGCACAGATTTTTCCGTACGTATGTAGTGGTCGCATCTGCCTACCGCCCTCCTAACTCTTGACGTCACAGACAAGGCCACTCAGAGCATGATCTTGCGCGCGAATTCACTTTTAGGTGTGCCTCCGACCAGAAACAGACTGGCGCGCGCGAGACACGGACCAACCACGTCGGTGTGTCTGCCCTCGCACTGTCCGACCAATCACCAAGGCGACAGAGAGAGCTTTCGATGGACTCTCGGGATGACTGACGCTGGACCACACTTGATACTCCGCGCCCGCGCGGGGCGGACGCGGCGCCGCTGCTCTCTCACACGGCTCTCACGATCGAAGGCGCGCCAGACCGAGTCAACATTCCTGTGAACTATGCTTCAACTCATTCTGTAAACAATATATTGTTCCTACTACTCTGGCTTTGCGAGACTTCTCTTCCATCTCCTAAGGAACCGGGCCTGGAAGATCGCAGTCGTTAGGGTTAAACCCTAGAAAACTTAACACATTGCGATACGTATTCAAATTGTTTCATGCTCTCTCGAAAGGTAGCGGCTGATGAGCAGGCGGTAAATTGTTTGGTTCAAATAACTCCTGCAGTATAAATGGGATTTGTTGATATTTTAGAAGAAAATGCACTTGAGATAGGACCATCCTGCCGATGAGAGCGTGGGAGGGTTCGAAACGCTCCTCATCGTCGGGGGCGCAAATCATATGACTGCCGGTGGCTAACTTTCCCTGCCGTAAGACCAGCCGCAGGAGCGATGACCGTCGTTTTTTTAAAGGAACAGCTGACCAGAAAGAAGAATAAGAGTACGGGCTTCGACGAAGACGTTTCGTGCAACCAACCCGTATCAGCTTACTCAGCGGAGTGATGAAGGCCACTCGCGGAATATGACGTCATTAGCCAACCAAGGCGAAATTCCCACGACGAACATCTGCTGGCTATGCGTCAGATAATTGACTCACGGTCTCACATGATCAGGGACTAAAAAACCCCATTCAACCTACATGTATGAATTCTGTTGGTAAGTTTTACGATGACTGCCTTGACCTCACCATGACAAAAGGCATCTACTGCCAAAACAGCCTAAATCCGAAATCGAAAGGTTTTGTGTAAATCGCGGCAGAAGAAATCCCGTAGACAGCACTTACTGAAGATGAATACTCTACTATCATTTCGAGGAGATAAACTGATGAGCCAGCAGCCAAGACCACGTCTTCACTTAAGGGCTGGTCATAAGGAAGGTTAAATCAAAATTTCGAAATGCGTTTTAGATTGCTTAAGTCGTGCCGCAACGCTTCTTATCTTGCCGTAACATCCAAAGAGATTTCGCAGACGGCGGGATATCGGCTCTGGAGTGCCCGTTTTTGGGTGAAACAACATTCAGTTAAAAAATGGCTGCCCATACACTCTCCATTTTTCCCTTTTGATCTTCGAAGGTCTTTTAAATCCAAAACATTTTTAAACAGAAAACGAAAGGACAAAAATAGCATTTTCTTGCCCCTACTTGGGATCCAATCAGGTTTCCTTCACAGTGCACACAAAAACAAAGAGGATAGAGTTGAGTTTAAAAAAGGCTCACTCAATTCGCGAGCACTTCTGAGCCCGATCAGGTGTTTTAGTTGCGTTTAAGATTTCGAATCTTCAGGTTCTATACTTTGCATGCAAAGATAGCTATACATCCTTCTCTGGCATTAGATAGATGCTAAACAGTGCTCCTAGCATTTTAAAATTGATGTGGACCGTGTTGTACACTTCAGGAGGGAGCGGTCGTCTGACAGTCAATTTTATGCTGCCTATTCTCAACTTATTCTTTGGCCTTTCCATGATTCCTCTTCTCCTATAGAACCGGACCTGGAGATCGCAGTTACTAGTATTCAACTTACTTAACCCTCTGCGATATTGGTGACCTCGATAAGATCTGGACTAGCAGCTTCTGGTGTGGGCTGCTGCCATACGATAATGGTGACTTACCGACGCGCCCATGTGATAATGACGACTTCTCGAGGAGTCCCTGCGATAATGGTGACCTATTGAAGTGTCTGCTTTAATTGTGACCTACCATCGTGATCACCTCTTGCAACTTCTGACGTGGCTGAGCACAATTGTTATCAAACCTCTCTCGTCTTCGAGTGAATTTCTCCTGCGTCATCTTATGTGACCAAGATATGAAGAATCTCTTAACCCGTCATGTACTTAGATGGAGATTATGAACCACTTTCAGTTCATCGAGTTCAGGCAATGGTTCCTTCCCAATCCAGCAGAGGAGTCCCTCTATGTGTACCAGCACCCAGATCTCCTTCCAAACAGCAGGTCCTTCTTCCACTGCCAACGGTATCTTTCAATTCATTCCATACTGACACGGCATATTGATTTACCGTCGACTTTTAACTGAACCACCGGCTTTATCCAACCGCCCCTGCAACCTGGCTCATTTACGCCAACCACAGCCGCCCACGCTGTTTGCAAATCTGCCGTGGCACGTAACTCCTTTACTAAATTTGACTATTCTTCCTCCGTTCGGATTCTTTCATCACCCAAATTTCGGTCTGTAAAGGGAGCAATAGCATTCAGTGCTCATAAAAGTCTAGAAGGCGTGTGGACTGTGGACTGTATGATTCAGGAGGGACAGTACTAAACGGAGAGCTGTAATGCGGTCTTCATTAATTTCATAACTAAAACAAAATTCAGAATTTCAGCCAACTTTTCACAGCAAATGGCAGTCATTTACCGTACTCATGAAGCCTGGTCCACACACGGGACTTCAGTCAACATCTGTATCGAGCTGGCGCCCGCATATGTTACCCAGCGAAGGTATCTCCAGACTTACGGCATCGTTGGTTAATTGGCTTGCTAACGTTGATGATTTCATTCCTGTAAATATTTCCACCCAACACGCCGACCTCGTCTACTGGCGCATACTGACATAGGCCGCAGTGGCCAATCGGCACACCACACCAGACAATTATTGCTTTTCTATGCGTTCAAACTTTAGTCTTGTACACACGCTTTAACTAACCCCCATTTTTCTTCGCCTTCTATCTCTGAAGATGGACTCTAATAGGAGTCCGAAAGCTCAGAATAGCAAACAAATCGTTCCGGTGTTCGACCCTCTTTCTTCGTTACCGATACCGTCCGACTTCTCTGTTCATTGTCCAATGCCTCAAGGTCACACAACCTCGCAGAGAGCACTTTTCGTCTCGCTGACCTGCAGACCTATCGCAGGGGTTTAAGTGGCTTAAACCCTCGCAACAGCGATCTTCAGACGATGATTTTCTTAGGAGAGAAGAAGTCAGTGTAGGCCAGAATAGTGTATTCTGTATACAGAGGAACGGAGAATAAGGAGGGAGAAGTTTGACCTCGGAGCCCACGACCAGCCAGGAGGCTGGCCGGGTCCTAAGTGCCGGGTTAGCATCAAGTATACCAGCGGCCACAGAGAGCGGTCATTGTCTGAGTCGGCCTTGAAGGTTACTGGCCGGACAGACTGCATCGACCTAGGTGTGCATGCGTCTTATTCGCCGCCGGGCGTGACCAGCTTTACGGTAGCTGTGATTGGCTGTACAAGAAGCCGCTTTCAGTGCAGGCGCATTCGGTAGCACCGGTAGGCCTTGGCACATGGTCGCCTGTGTGGATTGAGCCACCACAGACCTTTGACCAACTTCCACTCGCGCGCACTCGCGCGTTCAGGTAGTCGCGGCCGCCTAAGGGCCACTTGAACACGTCACCCCTCAGGAAAGACCACTATACACGACGCTCCCTCTTGGCCAATGCAGTGCACCAATCTTACACCAGTTGAACTCGCTGTACAATCACATAAAAGCAGCTGCCTCTTCCCTCTTTCTTTCTTTCTTTCTTTATTTCTCGCACTTATTCTCTTAGGCCTGGCTAGACACAGTCAACACTAGCTGTGGCTTCGCCAGTGGTTACTGCCGAGACAGAAATTCAGGCTTCTGGGCACAATGAAGCCCTCATTCTACCGTCTTCTTCTTCTTCTTCTTCTTCTTCTTCTTCTTCTTCTTCCGAAAAACCTGGATTTGACCTGAAAAAACCACCACGACAACCACTACTTAGACCCCATGCACCTTTTCAGACGCCTGTGAAAACCATACTCGGTGTCGAATTTCAATTCAAACAGCGCGCATTTTTTCTACGGATCTTCGATACCCCTATAAATCCTACATTCCTACTATTAACAGGCCGATAAAAGTTTAAAATTAGTATGGTCTATGCTGTGCACTGCAGGAGGGTAAGTACTAGGTGAACAGACGGAATACCATCTGATCGATAGCAAATATCTTTAGTAGTACCTTTTGAAAAACTACATTTTTACTGCCCTGGAGCAAATAATTTGAAGGAGATACAGTACGCGCCAGAATTCGTACAACACACTGACCTATGCGAAAATTGATACTTTTTCACTAATCGGCATTGACTCAGGTTGTGACAATGATTATCGTGTAGGCTATTCTAAAGTCATTTCGGTCACGATAGGTTGCCGGCTTTTTAACGAGCTTATTTCTGATCACTGACAAAACATATGTACTGTAAAAAGTAACTATTTGAATGGAATCCGTTTTCATAATTGAGTTTGACAGCCTATATAAATTCAAATATATTTTATGGAAAAAATGCACGAAAAAATATTTGTTGTACTCATTTGGTAGCAAATAACGCCTTCTGTACAGTTTATGCTTAAAGAAAGGGTATCTTTCAGATAAAAAAGTTTCTAAATTGCTGAATAATTTTCCATCCTACTAACAGTTACACTTAAATTCAAGGTCTAGAAACTGCGCACTGGGTACATCCTGTTAAAATAAAAAGTACGTTTTTGGCTACAGTTTAAGGAAGAAAGCACCTAGTTCTCATAAAATCCTGCAATAGATGTGGAGCATGCTTGATACATTGATAAATTGATGGATACGATGTATTATGAATGAACACCTCACAATCGTAAAAAAGCTCATGACTAGAAATTTTTCTAAAACCAAAGGATACCCTTTCTTTAAGTATAAAATTTTTTTTTCGTGCAGTCAAAATCAATGATAAAAACGAATAATATGTAAGTAGTAACTCTTTACAGTACATACGTTTTGTAAGTGCTCAGAACGAAGCTCATTAAAAAGCCCGCATCCAATCATGACTGAATTAACTTCAGAATAGACTACACTACAGTAGTCGCCGGTTATTAAGCCCACCTCGGGCCCAGATCAAATTGGGCCTAATAAGCGGCGGGCGCAGTTACCGGAGAGTCCTAGTTCTTGATTAGCAAGCGCAGGATAGGCACTATGCATTACATACGTACTGTATTATATGTAGAGCTTGGTTATGTAAAAGAAAAGAATACTGTTTGTCTGTATTTTACGTAATAAGAAAACATGTATGCTACTTGAAATGTAATGCAATGTTATGTAAAATTCCATCTCAGGCTGAATCCGGCTAAATACGCAGCTGGGCCTATTAACCGTGGGCTTAATAAACGGCGAATACCATATAACCAGTATCACAACCTGAGTCAATGCCGATTAGCGAAAGAGTATCAAGTTGCTATGCGTTGCCTTGACACAGGGCATACCTTTGCATGGGAAAAAACACGCATCGTCGGAGTTTGCCCCCCCCCCGAAAAAGGCCGAGCATTTCTTGAGGCCATGCACTCCGATGATTCATGCATCAACCGGCGTATCGAGTTAGCGGGAGTGTACAAACACCTCAAAGAAAGATGGAAGAGACTGCAGCCCACAACCATGGACCAACATCAACCGCAATTAGCGTCCACACCGGTTGACCTGGACTGACCCTGGACTGACTCAAATTACAGTTGCCAATTAGCCGCTACGCCATTGCGACTGGTAATCATGTCCACCATGATGTGACGCAAATTGCAACTCCCAATTAACACCCACACCAAATGACTATATAAGTGTACCAGAACTTTGAAATGCTAACTGTTCTTTTCCTATTTCTCTCAATTCTGATGACTACCTGGGGATTCAGGGTCGAAAATTTACTGAATAAATTTGTTGATTTTTCCAAAGGACGCCTTTCCTTGAAATTATATTTCTTGGGATGCCTGCCTTTCAGTTTATACGAAATGTGTACTTATTTTAGTTCGGTAGCATCCCAGAGGTTTTAAGATTTACCAGACGTTTTCGGGCGACTTTCCTTTGCAAACATGCAAATTTTCATTTGTCTACGAGTTCTGAACGATCAACTTTCTGCAGGTCACATAGCGAAGATGTTGACATTAGATGTTGCGTCTTTGTTCACTAACATACCCTTCACAGAAACCATAGAATTTCTTAGATGACGAAACTGTAAGGCAGGATGTTCCAATCGACGCGTAGGTTGGAGGCGTAGGCTAATTGCTCTTTCGTTGCATGTTAAGTGCGGCCTATTTTACCAAAAAGTCGATGGGATTTTGGTGACACACTCCGTGCGTACGACTTCGCGCGAAGGCTCACTACCTACTTATTTGGTGATAGTAGGCATGTTTTTTACTGGTGTCTATTATGCGCCTACGTATGCTGCTACAATCGAATGCATCTCTTAGAATGTCAAGGAGCCCCTTGCTGTTAATAGCATCCATAGTCGACCGCCAAATGGGGCATTCTCCGAACTTAATAGTCACCCAGACCATTAATCCTCGACCTTCTTTGAATGTTGCTGTCGACAGTTTATTCTTTTGGATAGATCTTTCCATATACATATTACCATCTGCGTTGACTTCACAGGTTTAGCTAAAAATAAAATCTCATCACAGAAGTCAAGTTTCTTCCAGAATGAGGACTGGTAATAAAACTCCTTTTTATCGACAAGAAAGCGTTATCTAATATATGTTCTACTTCAAAACGGCTTGATTATGACATTCCTTTGGTGCCCTTTGAATTCCCGCATCCTTTTCCTTTTGTCATCACACAGAACATCCACCAATCTTCCATTTGAATAGTCATACTGGGCATATAAGTGTACATTTTTAGTGTTCGATGGATGAAATCATCATCATGCTTACTCGTAGACGATTCTGGTCCACCCTACGTAATTCTGGACACAGTTCCTTTATTAATAATGTGTTACAGAGTGTTTATGATACTTGCTAAAAACTCACGCGACACTGCTTCTGCTGCAAGTTTCCGTACTCGTTCAAAGTCAACTGCAAACAGAAATTGTTTGGCTATTGCTCGCATACAGTTTTACGAAGAAAAGTGATGGCATCTCACGGATTTCATATAAATATGCTTGTTTACGGTCCATATTTTCGGTGTAGTAAAACAAACTACGGCTGCACGAGTTTATTGCTCAAATTTGCGCCACATAACATGACCGATATGCAAAATGAAATTTTTTTGAAACTAAATCTGCATTTTTTAAATGTGCGTTCACCTGATTTTTATGAACGCAGAACGACATTTTCCGTTCTCTGAAAATATTTTCGGGCTTATATTATTTTCTTTTACAGTAAAACACACATAAACAGCGCTTAATACCATGGCACATTCCTTGGATATCAAGAAACGTTGGATTTGGTCCAATTTGGTCTACTTTTTCCTTCAATACGCTGACCCCTACATAAAAGCAGTCTTCGAAGCAGACTCCTGACTGTTACAATCCACTGGATTGGGCATAACCCATCGACCTCAGGTGAAAATACGCCGCCGAGTGATGCAACTTAAAGACAGACTGCCCCCTACGCAAACCTCCGCAGTTTTCTAAAAAATACATTGCAGCGATGTAGACTGAAATTATATTGGAGAAACAGGGCGCAAGTTGCAGACCTGCCTACACGAACACAAAGCGGCGGCTCGGAGACCAGACTCAAACTCGCAGCTTGCCACATATATCGGAGAGACCGGACACGACTTTAATATTCAAGGAACGACCATCGTAGGCCGAGGAGCCTCAAAAGCTCAACGATTGACGCTTGAGGCATTCTTCTCAGACGCCAACTCTGTCAACAGGCATCTGGACCTCCCTACAGCCTACAAAGTCCTTCGCCGTTATGTAAGTAAAGAAAAGGGCACGATCAAACCGAAGCCAGGATTATCAGATGAAGACGGCCCTGTGACGAAGTCACTGGAAGAGGGAGCAGTATTACCAACATCCTCTACCGTGAGGGCAGAACCGACCACCGCGTGCCGTCACACCAAGCCAAAATCCACACACAAGGTCAGACAGCAAACGAAGATAAATCAATCAGCCCAAGGCCAGCACTTACAGCCGCAACTTTAAACTGCTGATCGATAGCAGACAGTATTCGCATTGACAAGTGACAGCAGGCCCAGCTGTCCGAAGCGTCAGCAAATCTTCAAATTTATTCCATTGACCAGAAGAGGAATTATAATTATAGAACTGATGTCTTTTCTATTAACCAACTTGTTTTCCTCAAGTCAATTGAATCAACAAACCTAACATCGTTGATGAATGTTCATAGACCGCTAACACAACTCACGGTTCCCGCTCTGCCCTCGGTCTGATTTCTCGGGTCCTGACAGAAGCCATAGCGGCTAGTAGTCTAGCCAGATAAAGATAAACTCATGGCTTCTGATCAAAAGGGGTGCAAGTTTAAGCGTTGGGTGGTGCGCCACTTGGGTTTTGGATATGACTGGCTCAGGAGCCAAAAATGGCCACTCCAGTCTCCCTTAAACATTGTTTTCCCGGAAGAAATTTGAACAACTCAACTGGACCAGTCAAAACATGGGTTGGACTCGGTGAGCCCCGTATGTTGGTTGCTGTTCATGCAATACGTTTTAAATCTCCAAACTAAGACACGACAATCATTCCACGCTGATTTGATCAAGTCGCTTAACAAACAGCCTATAGACAAATCCGTTCTCTTCGCCAGCAATAGTATCTACAAAAAACAACCTAAAATGTGTGTGAAACCATACCCTCAAATTTTGACTTCCGCCTTTGTGCGAGTCAACCTCGAAGATGATTGGTCAGAGCGGTCGCACATGCGCACTGATGCGAGAGGCCAGAGGTCGGTGTGTGCGCGCATATTGGCTGGCATTGATGTAGGTTGCAGCGAGGCGGCTGATTGCCTCACGTGACCTCTTGCGCGGCGTGATGACTTAGGCGGAGATAGGGATAGAGCCGCTACAGATCCACCTGCCACGTTTTAATCTTTCGACTAGGATAACTTTCCTCATAGCACGGGGGTCACAGTTGCAACTTTTGTCTGGCTAACAGGAACGAAAATTGATTGCTAGAGGGTTTTGGAAGTTGGGACGAGAGAGCGTTCTGGAAATTTGGTCAGAGACCTATCGCAGGGGGTTAAGTGAGTTAAACTCTGGCGACTGCGATCGTCAGGCCCGGTTCCTTAAGAGGTGAGAGAAGTCACGGGAAGGCCAGAGTGATAGGAATAGTGTTTTCTGTACAAACGGAAAGGAGGATAGTAAGGACGAAGTTTTAACGATCGGAGCGCAGGTCTAGCCGCGAGGCGGGCTAGGTCCAGAGTCATGTCTAGCGGCAGCCATGGCGCTGAGGTCTGTCTAGAGGGAATGAGGTCAAGCCACTGTGGGCTGAGGCCAGGACGGGGGAGACATGGTGCGTGCGTTCGCTTGCAGTGAAGGTCACGCATCCGTCTGCACATGGCCCGAGGCAAGTGGGAAAACTGGCTTCACGCGAGATCCTAGGTTCTGAATGACCTCATCTGTGGCGTCAAGAGTTAGGAGGGCGTTGGGCAGCAGCCACCACTGCAAGACTTCAGAAGAATCCATCGTACTGATACAACGTGCCTCCCATCGGTCCGGTGGTGCTTTCACGCTACTCGCTCCTGCCCAAACACGGTACCAACACGACATTGAATGCATATTCATCTCTATCGGCAACGACATTCAACGCCAGCGGCCAAGTCATCCCGGCCAAGTCAAGGCACAAACCGCTAAACACACATTGCTTATCAAAATGGTCGAGGAAAGGTCTACAACCAGACGTGTGGGACGAGAAAGTAGCATACCGCGAAGCATCTGGGCCTCGTTACGAATCATTAGTGGAATGTCTAGACGTTAGGGAAGTCTTGACCAACTGCTCCGAAGAAAACTTGATGGTTGCTGCATACTGTGGCAAGAAGAAAGTCCCAATCGTCTAATCTTAAAAATTAAAAGATTCGACTGCAGACATTATATAAATGGCTAAAACAGTCATGGTCATAAGGTCATTGGTATCAATTTATTGAGGGAAAGATGGTCGAACGACCTATTGGCAAAGCAACCAACGGGACGAAGCAAAAATCCAGGTTTTTCATAATACCGGATCTAAGAAAAAGAGCCCTACGTATTTACCTGTAGGAAAGGGGAACTAGGTTGATAGTTGGGATTCTGCTTTCATAGGGCAGTGTTCCTAGACATTTGACCATCTTTTCGTTTGCCACTGGACCTTCTATAAGATGGTACAGTCTTTCACAGCCCAAGCTCTCTATGTCTGTATAGCGAATTCTAGGTGCGGCCGAACGAAGGCTCCAAATTTTTTGAAAGCTGTCTTTTTAAAACCCCATCAAGGCTCCTCTAATCGGCTGTAATATAGACCTACCCGACTTCGTTTGGTTCAGCGTTAGTTCGAATGAAGGAGTAATCCATACGCCCAAGTCCTTTTGACTCCCAACTGGTTGCAACAGTGTGCGGCTTTAACCTTGAGTGCCAGTTAACCTTGATGAACTGCTCAAGGATTTGAGTTCAATTCACATCTAAGCTCGTAAAGGGAACTTGCTAATGAACGTACGTCAACGAACGCCTGTTTTATCGTGCAAACTTTGGGGTTCAGGCACGCAATACTGCGTGGATTTCACGATATAGTGAAGCTGGGGCACATGGTCCCATGCCCTCCTCTGGCCTCTCGATGCCGCGGTTTACTGACAAGCACCTCATCAAGGCGCGGCGGCGTCCGCAGGCTTGACTTGAACTTAGTCATGGTCGCGCATCTACCTCGGGCTATCCACGTCACTGGAGGGCGCCCAGGTGAGCTTGTCTTCAGACTTCCCAGACCCGGCCTTTGACACAGCCAATCATGTGCGCTGCAGTCAGACAGTCACTTCCACGCGATGCAACCCCAGCTGCTAACATGCTGCCGAACGGTTGTATTGTCCAGACACCTCTGCTGATACGCTTCCAGGCGGGCGCATTTATCACACGCAAGCAAACAGCCCATTCACGGCAAACTGCTTTGTGTACCAGTAAATCGCTCCTAATATCCGACTGCGTTATTCCATAAGACGGAGTCTTATTAGTGTTTTGGTTATAGTAGATCGCACATGCTTGACCGCTAGAAAGCAAATACATTGGAATCTCGGTTAAATAGCTTAATCCGTGTCGACACTAAGCTTGTCATGTGAAACGCTCGTCTTGCGAAGCGTAGCCAATCAAACTGCATCATTGGCTGCAGGCGACCTAGGAGCCATGTCCTGGCAGCAAGACTCAACGGCGGACACATACACACGCACTGATAACGCGGTAACTAAGCGGAAGCCTGTCAATCGAAACACATTTTCGGCGAATGGCTCTCTCGTCACCTGAAATGCTCATAGATGGGTTTGATCCTCATTGGAGACTCCACTGTATATAATGCATAAAACAAGAATAATAGTATTCTTTATCTGACTCATACGGTAGCTGCTAACATCTTCTTCCTATTCTATGCTTGAAAAAAGACTATCTTTCGGTTTATATAAACTATATCTTCGATTCTTGAATAATTCATAAATAAAACCGCTGGTGTTATTTCCGGCTGAACAAGTTTGAAATTCTCCATATCCATTCTCTAGCAAAAATCCTTGTCGACCAACATATGCTTGTTTCCCTTCCTCTGAACCGCCTGTCCGTGCCGCCTCCCTCCAATAATGCTGTCCCTGTTGACTCTTTTGTTTCCAGTCGAATGCACACTGGTGCTAAAACTGCCCCCCTCCCCTCGGCTAAGTTGTACTTGAATACTGTCTCCAGACGCCCCTCCACCGTTCGTCTACCTTGCCTTTTCAGGCACCTTGTCCCACAATGCTTTCGTCCCCCACTGCCTCAAGAGACAACTCTCTTCCACAGGAAAGTTGACTAGACACGGCAGCCGTGGAGCCAGGCTGCACTGAAAACCGCTTGACCCACTTGTGCACGGTCCCCCAGTCGGCGCAATACGTGCGTGCCAGATTAGAGCGAGGCCACTTGCTCCCATCCCGGCTGCTGACACTTGATATAGCCTCTCACTCTGTCACCACCTCGCTGACCTCAAAATGCCCCCCGTTTGTCGGCGCGGTATTGCCTCTGTTCATGTCCGCCACCCCTTTCGCGCTGCTGTTTCAGACCAATGGGAGGCCACAGGAACTGCCTCCTGAAATCACATAAAAGGGACAGTCTCCGCCTCTCCCATCAACACATACACGCTCCCCCAAGATTGGTTTTGCCCTGACTGACATTGCTGTCGAACGTGTGTTGTTTCTCAGTGTAGAGTCAAGCAATTTTGCTGACTATCTTCCTTCTTGACTGTGTGTATCCATTGTTGAGGCTTGTATGCTGTTTATCCTTTACTATTTTGCTTAATATTACCGTACTGCTGTGGTAGCCATTATCTCTGGGTTTGACGTATGTGTGACTGCTGAATGCAGAATCAGAGAAATTAAGAAGAACGAAACAAGCTACCTTTCAATTATCCCATAACACAAAGTAGCACTGTACTGTATCTAAATAATGTCCCTGGTTAAGGTAGCAATGGAGATCAGCTTTACAATCGTGTGAAGAGGTGCGGAGACACATACTCATGTAACAATACTCGTCGGTGATATTAGTTTGCCAGAAATTGATTGGGTTACAAATACATTTCCGCCAAAGAAGGGCCCTCAGCCCTAGCGTGTCTTAAATATCTTAAGGTTATTTAACAAACATATGTTTTCGGAAATTCATCATCGGGCCGGTATAATTGCATTAAAAATGAAACATTACAGTTGAAAGAGGTTAATGAATGTCGTATGATAAAAAGTAACCCCTTCATACCGCCCGTAAGGCGACAACAGCATGTAGAAGTCAGTGCACTGGGGGATGTGAATAGGATGGGCTGTGAGTATTTGTCAGGGGTCAGGTACGCGTAATGAAAAACACTTTAACGTACACGGAGTAAAAAACTGTAACCAGGGTGCGTGGGCCATGGAAGGGATAATTGCTAATACAAGAAGTATTTGAGAAGTAGAAAATGACTCGATGGCTGGGACAATATGTTTATTCGCCTGAGGTTTCGGAATCCATCGCGGATTCATCATCAGAGAAATACTCACAGAACAGTAGCAGAAACAGTTTGTTTGTGCACAGAGTTCTGTCGTAAAATTTAAACGTAAAGAAAAAATCGATAAATTCTTTTGATTGTGCGCTGATTCGTTGTGTCAGCAATGACCATCTGGCATTGCGGTGTTTGCATAAGATGATGTGGTGGCTTGTCTGTTTCTCAAGCGATGACTTGCGTTAGCCAAATTTAGTCTTACCACCGAATATGGATTGGGCAAATCGTTGCACTTGTTGATGGATTGGGGACCCGTGAACCATGACTCAAGTAGTTCTCGGCTCACCCGATTGTAACCTCTTGCGAGAATTTCGGCCTCATCAAATTTGAAGGTGTGGCCGGGTCTCGTCGAATGAGCCGCAACTTGAGAATCGGCATCATTTCGTCGCACTGCAGCCGCGTGTTCGACAATTCGCGTCTTGAGTCATCTGCCAGTTTCTCCGACATAATTGCTTTGAAGCTAACTGCACCGGATCCTGTAGACGACCCCAGACGTTTCTTGCCATGGCAGTGGGTCTTTTGTCTTCATTATCTGACGCCCAATGGTTGCCTCCGGCCTGTGTGCGACTCCAACTCCAAGTGGTGCGAGAAGGTGGCCGACGGCTTCCGATACGTTTTTGACGTACGGGATCGAACGCCAAATCTTGGTGTCGGTGCGCTTTTGCTGGCCAGCTCGTTTGCGCAAGCACCGGTTGACGAAGTTGCGTGGGTAGCCCCCCAATCCATAAACAATTGCTACGATTTGCCCAATCAATATTCAATGATGAGATGCAATTAGGCCAAAGCAAGTCATCACTTGAGGAATGGGCAGGCCACCGCCTTATCGTACGCCAACACTGGAGAGCCAGATGGCCGAGCAATCATCATGCTCGAGCCCACCGCCCGTGATGAAAGTTCAACAGAGTAGAGCCCACATACCGTCCTACAATTTATCAACGCGCAAGAAGGCAATTAACGTTAATTGTCGCTGTATGTTTGCAGTAATGACTGTGTCCTATAAATACTGCAAACGTCTGTGCATGCTCAACCTTTCTGCTACTCATGTCTCTGATAATGAATCTACGACGGATATCGAAACGGTAGCCAAATAAACCTATTGTCCCAGCGATCGAGTCTTATTCTTCTCAATTGCTTCCCAGGACACTCATGTTTGCTTGTATTGACAGAGCGCTTAGTATCGTTGTCTTCAGACGTCGTCTTATCAGTGCACTGCAGTCTTATGCACACGTCTTTCGTTTTTGCAGTTAAGGTTTGCTGGTTCGTTACTCCATATCTCTGAGAACGAACGTTTTGGGTATTCATTTCTAGGAAGCTTGCTCTGTAGCTGCTGGAATTATGCTTCGACATTTTCAGATTCGTCAAACTCTAGCTGCCAATCCCTGGACTAAATTTCGTTTGATATTGAGAGCAACAAAACTCTGTCTAAAAGCCCGATGATTATGAATTGCCAAAAACATATGTTTGCCAGGTAAAAGTTTCAAGTTAAACATGGGAATATTTGCATTATGTAGCAGGAGCTGAAACAACGGTCTGCAAGATGAGATGCAACAACCCGTTGCTAAATCGATCCTAGGGAGATGAAAACTAATGTGTTTACAGCAATCAAGGTAACTAGACGCATTTCTGCCCCTGTTCATGAAAGCCTGTTGGACGTGGTATAAAGAGGGAGTCAGATGAGAAGGTAGCAGTCAGTCCTAAGTGGAGCGAAGAGGGAATGAAAGTATCGATCGTTACCACGGCATGCGCCCATATCTAAGACAACTAGCTTATACTACCTTTACCCATCAATTTTCACTCTTCTAGGTCGACACTTTATTGGACAGTTAATTTTCTTATTAATGGGCAACGACCGTTTGCAGTTGAACAAGAGATCGCATAATTAGATGACGTCAGTAAATCCTGCTGATCCCGTGGTATTTGCCTTGTTCAAATTTCTTCCGGGAAAACAATGTTTCAATTTTCTGAAAAAAGGCCATCTTATCAAATCGCTAGATCATCTCGTCCAATAAGATGGAAAATCACTCGAGAAGGGAATAGATATGAATCCATACGGTCATGTCGACAGACTAGGACGTACCCCCATCAACTGAGTAAAACCCTCCAAAAAGATGGTCTACGCCTGAGGCTACAAAATTTCGACCGCCTCACTCTGTCACAATTGGAGGAATGTCAATACCTACTTTCAGAAATGTGATCTCAAATGGACCAGTCAAAGCACGTGATGGACTCAGTGAGCCCGATATACTGGTTATTATTCATAAAATGCGTTTTTAAGCTGAAAGCTAAGATACGACAAGTGTTCCACGCTGACTGGATCAAGTCGCTTAACAGCCAACCTATAGACGAATCATTTCCTTTAAACCCATATGACTACACAGTGAACGTTTCAGATGTGAAACTGACAAAATTTTAAGTCGAAGCTCTCTGCTTAAGGCTCAAATTTTGTCTACCGAGAAGGAAAATAGACCCGACAGAAATGGAAGCCTAATTTGAAGACCTATATTACCAGTTATCTGACCTAAAGCCGACGTCATAAGAATCTGCGAGATGGCTAAAAGAGAAATTTGTGGATATCGCTTATCAGTATTGAATAATCCCGGTCAATCAGCGCTCGCTCTTAACTAAGTAACATCTCACGGCTTCAAATGACCTACAAAAGGCCACTGATATCGTTATCTCGAGACCAGATGAAAGGAATGGCGTTGTGATTCCAAACAAGGATGATCACCAAAGAAAGATGGAAGCCATATTAAACGATCCCAGAAGATTCTCTTCTGAAACCCAAAAAGCACAAACAAAAGCACTGGAAGATCTTATTGGAAAAAGGTTAAATCGCTACTCAAAAAACGGATAATAGATGAAAACACAGCTGCATGTCTTAGGCCTGTAGGTTTACATATTCATAGGCCATATGGGCTACCGAAATTGCACGAGCCAGGCGTACCATTACGTCCAATTTTACCGATGAGAAATTCATCGCAGCATAAGCTTGCCCAATCGCTAGTCCAACAGAATGAAACAATTAGATGCAACCTCAATCTTATTACTGGGCAAGGACCAAGAGGTCGCGAAAGTAGATGACGTCAATAAGTCCTGCTAATCTCGTGGTCTTTGCCTTGTTCAAATTTCTTCCGGGAAAACAACGCTTCAATCTTCTGGTTTTATTTCTTTCTCCGACACAGCCAGATCACGCTTGCCCATAAACGTACCTCTCATCCCCCACTTTCGCTCACTTCCGCTAGGTGACTCAGCAATCCACTGCGCTCGGTTCGAGATCCAGGGAGAGAGAACTCGTTTGAGGCGCTGCTCGCTGGGATGAGCGAAATTCCCCCCCATTGACCTCACAGGTATTTTTCGAGGCCCGGACTCACCAGCAGCAATGGAATGAGGTCGCGAAATTATATGATGTCAATAAGGCCTGTTAATCTCGTGTTCTTTGCCACGTTCATATTTCTTCCGGGCAAACAACGCTTCAATCTTCCGATTTTATTTCTTTCTCCGACACAACCAGATCACGCTTGCCGATAAACGTACCTCTCATCCCCACTTCCGCTAGGTGAGTCAGTGATCCACTGCGTTCAGTTCAAGTTCCGGAGAGAGAGATCTCGTTTGAGGCGCTGCACCCTGGGATGAGCAAAATACCACCCCCATCGACTTTACAAGTATTTGTCGAGGCCTGGACCCACCAGCAACAGTTGAATAAAAGGTCGCGAAATTATATGACGCCAATAAAGCCTGCTAATATCGTAGCCTTGTTCAAATTTCTTCCGGGAAAACAACGCTTCAATCTTCTGGTTTTATTTCTTTCTCCGACACAGCCAGATCACGCTTGCCCATAAACGTACCTCTCATCCCCACTTCCGCTAGGTGACTCAGTGATCCACTGTGCTCAGTTCGAGTCCCGGAGAGTGAGTGAGAACTCGTTTGAGGCGCTGCATCTTAGGATGAGCAAAATACAACCCCCATCGACTTTACAAGTATTTGTCGAGGCCTGGACCCACCAACAACTGTTGAATATAAGGTCATGAAATTATATGACGTCAATAAAGCCTGCTATTCTCGTGGTCTTTGCCTTGTTCAATTGTTTTCCGGGAAAACAACGCTTCAATCTTCCGATTTTATTTCTTTCTCCGACACAGTCAGATCACGCTTGCCCATAAACGTACCTCCCATCCCCACTTCCGCTAGGTGACTCAGTGATCCACTGCGCTCAGTTCGAGTTCCGGAGAGTGAGCGAGAACTCGTTTGAGGCGCTGCTCGCTGGGATGAGCAAAATACCTCTCCCCCATCGACTTCACAGATATTTGTCGAGGCCTGGACCCACCATCGGCAACAGCAGCATAGCGCTGCCTCACGTGGGAGACGAACAGGTCGATGTGTTTGCTTGCGCGCGCTCGCTCGCGAATAAAGAAGAGCGTGCTAGTGGCAGGAATCGCGCAGGTGGAGTGCGGGAGATGCGGAAACGGATGCACGCACACACACACACACACACACACAGCAACAGGAAACTGGCGTTCAATTAGCAGCCCTGTTAGTCAGTTTGTATTTTCTTCTGAGCACACACACACAACCCGCAAGTCAGTCGACACCCAACAGCATGGCAGACTACAGCAACTCCGGCATGCCCATTGTCCTTGACAACGGTTCCGGTATGTGCAAGGCTGGTTTCGCCGGCCTGGATGCGCCCAGCGTGGTGGTGCCGGCCATTGTTGGACGACCTCGCCAACAGGCCGTCATGGTGGGCATCCGGGACGAGGTGTTTGTCAGCGAGGCAGCCCTCGCCCGTCGCAGTATCCTCTCCATCCGCTACCCCATCGAACACGGTGTGGTGCTCAGCTGGGACGACATGGAGGTGGTCTGGAGTCACGTCTTCTATGACGGCTTGCGGGTCCTACCGGAGGAACACCCGATCCTGCTCACAGAACCACCGTTGAATCCAAAGCGCAATCGGGAGATCATGGTGGAGACGATGTTGGAGAAGTTCCACTGCCCCTCGGCCTACATTGCCATGCAGGCCATCCTGTCGGTTTATGCGTCGGGCCGGACAAGCGGCACAGTGCTGGACTGCGGTGATGGAGTGACCCACACAGTGCCCGTCTATGAGGGCTACTGCATCCCAAACGCCATCGTTCGCAGTGACCTCGCGGGTCGTGATCTGACTGCCTTCCTGGTCCGTCTCCTCTCGGAACGAGGCTATAACTTCGTCAGCACGGCAGAGCATGAAAACGTGCGGGAGATTAAGGAGAAGCTCTGCTATATGGCGCTGGACTTCGAAGCAGAGATAAATAAGGCGTCCGAGGAGAGCGGTGACGTGGAGCGTGACTTTGTCCTGCCGGACGGTCAAATTGTTAGGCTGGGCAACGAACGGTTTCGGTGCCCCGAAGCACTCATGAGGCCGGCCGTGCTGGGAATCGAGGGCCTGGGCTTGCATCAGACTATTATCCAGTCCATGAAAAAGTGTGATATTGACCTTCGACGTGACCTTCTGGGGAACATCCTCCTTTCTGGCGGTTCGACCCTCTTCCCGGGCTTGGTTCAGAGACTGCAGAAGGAAGTCAACCACGCATATGGCTTGAAATTGAGCGCCAAAGTGGTGGCCTCACCTGACCGCAGGTATTCCGTGTGGATAGGTGGATCCATTCTTAGTTCGCTGCCAAACTTCAAGCGCATGTGGATAACACGCAAGGAGTTCCTGGAACACGGACCCTCGATTGTCCATCGCAAATGTCTCTGATCTCAGATCAGAAGGCGCCTCTCACTTGAAGACGCCATCAGTTCTACCACTGAAGATTCTGCATTACGAAGACAGTGGATCATACCTCCCTCAACGCACACACACCCATACATATGCACAAAAGTCAGTCTGTCAGTGAGATTTTGTACCATAACCAAAGGCACAGCTGCTAACTCAAGTATATTTTCAGCCGTATGTTTGTTTATGCTCAAATTATAGCTGCACCTGAAATTTTAAACTGTTGAATAATTGGGGAGGGTCCTATTCACCGGGGCTTAGCACATTATGTTTGAGCTGAACCAAATCAAGGAGGGTAAATTGCTTGTGAAAATGTGAATCAGGCGTACTCTTTAAGTCTCTCATTTACAACGTTTACACTTTTTACCTTTATCGGAATTTAGTGTGTGAATTTTGAACAACTTCTTCGACAATCAGCTTTTTTGAGTTCAGGCCGAAAGTTGCTATAAATTTCCGGTCTGAAGTTCCTGCTGAAAGGCAGGCAGTGGCATGTAAATTCTTCTGGATTGGTCACAATCTATTGCGGTTCCTAGTCAATAGCCTACATCACCAGTTTTGAGCCTCCGCGTCATGACAACCAACCTGCTCAAGGCATTAGGCGGAGGAACTACGGACAAGTCTACCAGGATCAAAAACTTACAGTTCGCGAGTTTTGTGAGAACAGGTCTCTGATTGGGCTACAGCCGGTATCTTGGCTAACTAATTTCGAAAGTCTAAATCCCTCTTTAGGTAGATTGGTAATGTCCGGAGGAGTGACTCTAAAGACTTATTAGACAACTAGGCGCGGCTATTCACCAATCCTGACGTCCACAGTGGCACCCAGAGGTGGAAATTTTAGACACTACCTCGTCAACTTTTTCTGAAAGAGGACAGTGATCAGTCATCTCACCATTAGCGCCAATCAGAACGTTCCGCTCAAACGGACAGAACTGATTGGTCATCAGATGGTCAATCAACAGCTAACCCTTGTAAGCTCAAGCTCACTAGTAAAATAGAAAAGGATAGGTATTTGGTGAGAGAGCTGTATAAGCCTTTAGAGTAATGTGATGCTGATTGGTATAGGATCTGATAGGTCCCTCTAGCGTCACCTTTGTGGTTCGTATCGATTAAGCGGGCGAGAACTGAGCTTTAAATTTAGCAATTTTCTCTTTGGCTTAGTCAGGCCGGAAATTGCTCGAATATACTCTCCTCCAGGCGTCTCGTTGTTTGGCCAATATATAACACGCCACAGGAGCAAGTGGTCAAATAAATACACGTAGATGTAGCCTGTGATGGGGGCCGGTTCTGTACATACTTGAGCATAACATTTTTGCTATGGGGGTTTGGCAAATTTGCTTAATTCAGTTGACCTAATTTTGAAAAATTTGCAGCCTCGATGGGAATCGAACTCACGCAACAAGGAAGGCTTTTGCATAGCCAACACTCTACTATTGAGCTACGACACTCACCATAAGTCGTGAATTTACTCAGACTTGGGTCGATTTAAATTCGATTAAATTCACGGCTTATGGCGGGCGTCTTAGCTCAATGGTAGAGCGTTGGCTGTGCAAAAGCCCTCCCTGATATGTGGATTTGTAGCGGTTCTACAGCCCACCTCCTCCTAACGTGAGACGCCACAAACGGGGTCTCACAATGGCAATCTTGGTCGCCTAGTCGCGCTCAACGCAGCGCGATGGCCCATGTCCACATGCGATGTGCAACCTTTGTGCTCGCGTGACTGGGGCGCATGCACACACCCCAGACTGGTCGGACCGATCGGCGACCTGAAGCTGATTCATTTAAAGCCGCTCCGGGCCTTTGTGACAATTCCCGCACTGACGAACACTCTGGATTCCACTCGGAGCGGGGCGGACGCAGACAGTGTCGTTGGCTGCTGTGAGGACGCCGCGCTCTCACATGGCCCTCACGGTCGAACGTCATGCAAGACCGAATCGCAACGTCTTCCTTTCTCGTATGTACATGATAAATTGTTCCTAAAAATCTGGCCTTCACAAGGCTTCCCTCTTCTCCTAAGGAAACAGGCCTGGAAGATCACAACCGTTAGGGTTAAACCCTGCTAAGCCTTAACACACCTCGGTAGGTTCGGCTCCAACCGAATCCGCGAAATTTTCAAAATTAGGTCAATTGAATGACACATTAATGTGATGCCCAGGAAATGCGGGAATCGGTCTTCTTCTAACATCTCCCAGACACTCACATCAATGAGCACGCTCTGGGGAAGCTTTTCCAGCTTTGATATTTCAGAAATGCCCTCTGAAGGCTCGACTGCAGGCGAGACATCGTGTGATTTGTATGTGGCAAGTAAAATTAAGAGGTCACGGACGCGTTCTCAGAACTCCTAGGCATTAATTAGAGATCCTCTACCCAACACCGTTTACGTACGTAATGTGTTGTAACCTAGTGTGTTCCTGTGTCAACACCGGTTATGTTCCCCCAGTACGTGTTATGAAGAGAAGACAGAATAGGATAACAACTAGTACTTTACTGTCACTTGTACTAGTACATCAACTCTGTTCCGTGTGTCCAGCAGCTTGCCTTCTGTGGTCGGTCTCGCTTCGGCAGCAGTCTCGGGTTGTCGGCAGCATGTCCCACAGCAGAGTCCCCGTTCTGCCCTCAGCCTCGGTATTTAAGGGGCAGTCGTCGTTGCTCCCCATCGACTCTCCAAGTGGCATACGCGCACTCGCTAACTGGCGCCGTGCAGCGTGACCTCAATGATAGCAGCACTCGGCCCCAGGGCCATCTGACTTCGCGTGCCTTCTTTGTCCTAGCCAAGTCCGCCCTTTGACGGTCGCGCGACTTGGCCCATTCTCTGTATGCGCCGGACTGGCCTCACGTGACCTCATAATGTCTGTCTGTCTGTCGTGCTCGATCATCCCAACACAGTGTTACCCTCTGGTCTCTACGTCGTATCTCGGATTGACGTCCGGAGAAACGGCTGGATGTGAACTGGGTTAGCTGCCATAAGAACTTTTCCAGCTAAAGTATCCCTCTAGAGCGGAAACTATTAACTTTCACCTAAAGGAGAACCTGGTTGTTCATAGCTGAGCTGGAGTTAGGTTCCTAAACCAGGTTCGAACTTGCATCACCTTGAACAGATAAACAAGCGGTGTAAGCAGCTGGCGGAGGAGGATTATGAAGAGGAGGGTGGCGGTTATGAAGAGCGAGTCAAAATGTTTTAGAGATTATCGAGGAGTGTTGAGGTTAATCAGATAACCCCTTATGGCGGCGATCTTCCAGACCCTGTTTCTTAGGAGGAAATAACAGTTTTGGGAAGGCCACAGTGGTAGGAAGAGTTTATTCTGTACAGAAAGATGGAAAGAAAAGGTAGGAGGAGATTTAACTTGGACGAGCGC
Source organism: Ligula intestinalis (assembly GCA_036362985.1). Lineage (NCBI taxonomy): Eukaryota > Metazoa > Platyhelminthes > Cestoda > Diphyllobothriidea > Diphyllobothriidae > Ligula > Ligula intestinalis. The sequence continues at coordinate 6,518,657 of JAYGXS010000009.1, forward strand.
AGTCCATTTCCTAGTTGGGTTGGGTCCCACGTGCTCTCTGGCGGCAGTCACCCAAGCAGCCACCGAAATCCGTCTTCGTCTTTGTCAGCCTTGATGGTAATTGGGCAAATCGGGAGAGGTTACGCACTGGAAGCCATGACTTCGCATGTTAGTGGGTCACGCCCGCCGGGCCTTGTCGTGCGTTCGCACATGTTGGCTGCCTGGCTGGCAGCAGAGGTTGGCGTTGGCGCGGTCAAGTCTTGCAGTCATGTGACCTCATGTGGGACGTGCTTAATAGGATCCTGTAAACGGAAGCAGTTTCAGGCTGAAACTGCCGTGAATATAGGCTGTTCAAGAAGACCACGAAGGAGAGTCTATCTCCTTCGAGAACTACGTTATGCAAATCACATTGGTTTCCAGCATCGGCACACATGCTGTGGTAGCATTTGGACAAAACGGTCTATAGTTAAAAATTTTCTGCTCGGGTTTCGCTTCCGAATGAAATCTACAGGAGGTTGGAGGATGGGATGGACAAGGAAACGATGCATGCCACAGTAATACCATCTAACGTCAAATAATCCGGGCTAACAAATCAGGATTCACCTCTGTGCAATGGGCTGGAAGGCTCTGGGATGTAAGAGTGGGGGAGGGGGTCGAAAACGATTCGTTCATGCTAACACAGTCAATCGGTTATGGCAATGGTGGGTGATTTCTGCATGGATGGACAGGCTGATTACGGTATCTTAGATGGAAAAGAACTGTTGAGAAAGGCCGTAGCAGTTTGGGCGGATGAACTTAAGCATCGACTTGTACAGCACGATAATTGAGGTGGAGCGTTCAAAGGTTTCATACAGCTTGTTCTCTAGACCTAGCTACCATTAGGTATATTCCCGATCGAAACCGGCAAGGCAAGGAGCCCGTGAGGCAGTGGTCAGAGCGGTGGAGTTATAGATAATAAGGTCACCGGTTCGGAAGTCGGAGGTCGCCACGCCTGGGGTTGAGTATGGTTGGCTGATGAGGGCTTATCGCAGGGGATTAAGTAATTTAAACCCTAGCAACTGCGATCTTCAGACCATGGTTACCTAGTGAAGAAGAAGTCTTGGAAAGGCCAGAGTGTTAGGAACAGTTTATTGTGTACACAGACGAAGGAGAACAGATGGAAGAAATCTGATTCGGGAACATACGACCAGCCAGGAGAGCCTACCGTGTCCAAGTGCCAGTTTGACAGCAGTCAGGCCAGTGAGCAGAGAGAGAAAGCAATTCATGCGTGCAGTGGTGCTATTCGTCGTCTGGGCAGAAAGCAGTTTTTGCGGTAACTGTGATTGGCTGATTCAGGCGTCGTGACTAGCGTCTGTGAGCCCTCGGGAAAGTTCACTTCGACGCGCGCTAGTCAAAACCGACTAATAAACCGGAAATGGCCATTCCAGGCTGCCTCTTCTTTGTCGGGGCGTGCATTTCTGGCTAGCGAAAAGCTCGAACCCTCGACATTCGCGTTATTAACACGACGCTCTAACCGACTGAGCTATCCGACCCACGCCCACGGTGCTACTAACAAATGTACTGGACAATAAAAACATGTTCAGGGCGCACGCGTTCAAATAGGTGGGGGGCGACTACGTGCATCAAGTGCAGTCGGAGCAGACTCGGTTATGCATACGCCGGCAAAAGTTGCCTGAACAAGGCATCGATCCAGGCGCCGCATTTGGACAGTGGGGAGGTAGCAAATGCAGGAGGCGTGCGTGCGTGCGAGTAGGGTTTTTCGCAGGTGGACGTGGGAGCTTGTGTGTGGGTGTTCGACCATCGATTTCGATGACAGCTTGTACACTACCCGGGCCAGTGCACGGAATACCGCCCATATACGCAATCACGGCGCAGTGGGACCAAAGTGGGACCTTTGGTGCCACTGGAACCGCTTTAACCTTTGGCTCCGGAACATGGCCATTAGGGGTCCTCGGCTCGTTACAATATGCCAAGAATTATGTGCAAAAATACTACAAGGTTTAATGTAAACACCTACCTTATGCGGAAAACTATTCAAAGAAGTGGCTAGATTGCCTTCTAGGTCCGTCTGCAAAATTCAGGATTTTTAAGGTGCCGGAGTAATACATATGCTTAGCCTATGAACCCCGCATTTCTCCGTCGCCAACCCCGCCCAGTTCAGGGCCGTGTACTGGCAGGGCACATTCTATCTAGCGTGCAGACAAGCTGGGGAACCAGTATCGACAATTTACTGAATAAATTTACCTTGTCCTAAAGAACGTCTTCTCTTCAAATTAAATTGCTTAGGAAGCCTGATTTGCAATTTAAACTGGTGCCTGAAAAGTTTAAACAATGTGCTCGCAGAACTTTAGTTGGTTTGACAATACATATTTACTATAGTAAATCTATCCGCAGACCCTTGAATTTTCCCTACAATAAACACAGCAATAGGAAAACGATAGTTGAACTCAGCACGGCCAAGTTGTAAATCGGGACTAACAGCATGCCGGATATTGTACGCAGAGGAAAAAAGCAGTGGCCAGAGAGGGGTTCGAACCCTCGACATTCGCGTTATTAGCACGACGCTCTAACCGACTGAGCTATCCGGCCCGTCTGCCGGCGCTGCGAACAAATGTACTACACGCAGGGTAGCGCGCGCAGTTCACTCTGCAGCGTGACCTGTGCGCTTCTGTAGATTTTAGCCTGCGTAGGGCGTTGGTCCAACCGGCCTCTTAGTAACATCAGACTATGAACACACCTTGTCTTTCCTCTTGCAGATTAAGAAAAATAAATCAAGAAGTTTATTGGCCTGAAGGTTCGAAATTTTCCGCACAACTGAAACTTGCGGAATGAGTTGCCTCAAGGTGGGCCATTTTAGAAGCGTTTTTTTTGATTGAGCCGCCATTTTTTCTTCCTTCCATTCGCACGTAAATTATCTTATGCATACATCGGTTGACCCAATACGCCCATTAGAAACCGATTTTTACCCCTCGCTGTTTATTTGAAATCCAACAATTAGGTCTACATTTTGCAACATATTCAAGGAAATTTCGCCATGATGTCAAAAAATGCAGTCTTTGACCATTACGAATAGCTTGTAATTTCCCGGTGCTATATGGCTTCTTTGTCATTTTTTATTTATGGTGAATGAGGACGTTTTTGCTGAAAATTTTGGAATAACATTTTCCAAATAAAGCGTATCTCTCTCTCTCTCTTAGGTATGTGGGATACGATGTGGTCCGGCCAGATAATAGACGAGAGAACATATCCCAACATGTATAAGCTAGTGGATAGTATAAGGCGTGAAAGGCCAGAGTGTTATGAATGGTTTAATAAGGTTAGAAGGAGTAGAATATGAGTTACATGCAAGTGACTCCCAGACAAGTGCAGTCCAGCCATGAATGGGCTGGAAACCAGAGACTCAGTCCGGCAAGTCGATCACCGGGTCCGGATGTCTGCAACCGAACAGTAAGTCGTCGGCTCTGGAAGTGACTGAGCGTAAACAACTCCCCCTACACTGGCCTTGCGAAGTGGGTGGACAGTGAGCCAGACAGAGAATGGCCTTGAGAGGTTTGTCACCGCGGCGTCCGAGGGAAGCATGGCTTAGAAATATGAGGTCGCTACAGGTATAATCACACCGTTCTCCTTAAATTTGTCCGACTCCCTGTGATTTGCACATAAGGCTAGGTGTAGTACCCTATACGCTATCGTTTTTTCTGCTCCATTCCGCTCCAAAGGACTTAGATGAAGGTTGCCGTGCGTATGCATGTGCATTCATTGACTACTGCTCAGCCTTTACCACTACCCCACGCCATCTCCTCCCTAATAATACGTCTGTATGCGACTCTCCCCGTTGGTTGTCTTTTGGTCTGGAGACTATTTTACTTGCATCAGTCGATTCGTCCAATGCGGCAAGCGAAGATCCATGGTCCTTCCCAACAGCTGCGGAGTTCTTCGAGGGTCTGTAGTGGCCTTTTGTAGCCACTTAGAACCCAAGACGAGCAGCTGACGCCTTTAGCCTGCCTGCACGCCCACTGCCTCCTGGGGCTAGGCGCTAACTGTCCCTGACCGACGCGCACATGCGTCTCAGCGTGACCGCGCGCTCACGCTAGCTGGCCATTTCAAGGTCGCGCGCCCACGCTAGTCTAGACATCAGCTCTGCCATTGGTCGCTGCAACAAAGCATGCACCGACACTGCGGCGATTTGTGATGCCCACGTCACTCCGGAATTGACGCCCTAGCAGCCGGACTGCGGTCATCCGAGAGTCAACACTCTTTCCATCTATTCTCCTATCCTTCTGCAGAATAAACTATTCCTAACGATCAGGCTTTCCCACTCTCTTCTCTCCTCACCTAAAGGAACCATTGGCCTGGAAGATCGTAGCTGTTAGGGTTAACCTTCTTAGCCTTAACGCATGTCGATAGGTCTATCTTATCCCCTCACCTCTTCTCCCTCCAAACTGATGACCTAAGATCGCTAAATGAATGCTTATGTGTAGAAGTTCGTCAGCTAAATATCCAATAAAGGCACTTTTTAAAGAGGTAACCTATTATGGAAACTTTTTTTATTTATCTTAGGAATAACCATATGCGTGGTATGTTGTATGCTCGAAAATGTGGTTTGCTGTTTTGAAGCATTTCAAAATTTCACCAACAAGACCATCTGCATAGGAAATAATATCCAAAAGCTCGTTTATTCGGTAAATGGTGTTTAGTTATACCGTATTTTAAAGGGTTTGATGTAAACGTCAAACAAACGGAGTATCAGTAAACTGATCAATGAACACAGCAAGCATTTCCGAAATGAAGAGAGAATTTATTCAAAGATATTCAATAACTACTAATGTAATCATTCTCAAATCTACAAAATATTTCGACTACAGGCAAGTTCTTTTTGTATAACGGAAGTGATTGCTTTAATTTTTATACTCAACAAACTATGTAAATTTATTGTTCTAATTTATAGCTATTTTTGACGTCTCCACAAGCTGGGAATTATCGAGAAAATTTTATTTTTCTGAACAAACGCTTAGTACTTCTTATAGTTCTTTCAAGTACTTAATATGCCTGATGTTGCTCATTAGCAGTTATAAGTTTTCGTAAATGCGTTCCCGCTGGTATGGGAGTAATAATCAAACATTTACAAATTTAGGAAATTTGCTTGCAGCACTCACAGAAGTGTACGTATGTCAGACATATGTCCAGATTCTGAACGACGGCCTTAACTACGTCTCGGCATGTTATTTGGCCAACGGCCTTTAACCGAATAATCAGAATTCAGTCCAATGCATTTTCCAGTTGTGACTCTCTCCCAGTCCTGTATTCTTAGAAATCCTGTCCAACGACGTATCCCCTTTTTAGTACATTGGTGTTGCTCTGATATCTAGTCTTTAATTTCACCTAATATTGGAAAAAACATTCATAATTTCCTATATAATATCTGTGAGTTACCTTCTTATCATACATCAAAAACTCGAATCTAGCCTTTATAGATGCCTAAATTATTTTCCTCATTTTCTACTGCTCTCCGATTATTTGCCTAGCTTGAAGATTTTCAAATGTATCTTCAGAATGCTCTCTTCAGCTGCTGGTATTTCTTATACTTTTTAGCTAATATTATAATGCAGCGATAACTACGAGAGAGAGATACGCTTCATTTTGAAGGTGACATTCAAAATTTTGAGCAAAAAATGGCTCCATTCACTTGGACCAAAGGATAAATTAAAAAAATACTTAAAATCTATAGGTTGACATAACATTATGGAGACAGTTCTAATCTAAGCTTCTGGATTTCAGTTTCTTTACACGCGAGGTAGCGGGCTAGGAATGGGAGTACAGAGCGCTGATATACCAATATACGGCAGGACATATGCCTGAAGCTTCGGCGCATAGTACTGGAAGACTTTGCAGCCATTAATTCAGAGTGGAGTGGAAGGCCCACATCGTTAAGAATGCAATCATAAAATTACCTGACCGTTGTAAAGTGTCTCTGTATTATAATTTCCGCTGAAAAGGCATAAGGAGCGCCGGCAGCTGAAGAGAGCATTCAGAAGATAGGTTTAAAAATCAAAAGTCTTTTTAAGACAAGACTGGAAAAATAACCGGAGAGCAGTAGAGAATCCAATAGGGGAGAATATACGAGTTCCAGTAAGCAGTTCAGAAGAAGAGTAGAGAATCCGCCAGGTTATTCATTGATTACTTAGGAAAACCTGCTCCGGCAGTAAGCCTATTTTGTTAGAATTAGTAGTCTTTACCGTCTAAGCAGAGTTTGACTCAGAGCAGTACTCACAAGTACAATCATGAGGTCCAGTCGCACGTTCGAGGAGAAGGGGTAAACTCCAATAGAATTTGCGCATTCAGTGCAGAAACTCAGCGGGCGTCAGAAACCGCGGCGCGTGGCATGCTGTAGGCCTGGCCGCGCGTGCACGCGTGTCCGCTAGGGCGTGCGTGAATGACCGTCTTGTTAGAACCAATCAGTGACAGCCTGAGCAGTTGATTGGTTGACGCCAGTTTGCGGGCGCCTGGGATTGGCTGTCCCAGAGGGTGTATGACTGAATCGTCCGGCAGGTCATGACCACATGACCGCTAGGTTGCTGTCGGTTGGACTGGCAATTAAGAATTCGGCCAAAATCTCTTGATGGACAAACGACTGTATATGAGCACTCCGTGAGAGCTTTTTGCAAAAACTTTCGGAATTTAAAACAGAACCAAATAGTTTTTTTCGTAAACAGGCTATAGCAGCCGAGAGAAATTGAACTAGAAGTTGGCAAGTCGCGATCTCCTTTGAGTAGGAATTACTCCTCCGGTGAACGTGCTTCTTTTTTACGAAGATTTGCCCTCCCCGCAGCTGCTGGCGTGTAGAAGCCCCTTCTCAATTATTTTAAGAAGGAAATATGTACTTTTACTATGGCCACTGTCTTCTGGTAGGTCTTTTAAACAGTCTATTACATTTGTACAGCCAGTCATAGATGACTTATGGATGAAAAATAAAACAGAACGTCATAAGCCCTCGCCCAATCTTACATGTGGCCCTACACTACATTGGAGGGCAGGGGTACTTTGATGGTCAAAGGGAGTGGTTTTAGAGTTAAAGTTATGCACAGGAATATGTACACCCTTGTAATACCCGAAGGGACCTTTATGTCTACAGTAGTCCGTCTTCCTCATTAAATTTCGAAATATAAACCTGAGAAGGTGGTTGGGAACAGATTTGTGGTCCTTTTCTTTGTTTTTCAATTGATTTGAGGAAAAGAAAACGGCTTATTGTAGAAAAGTTCAGCTCGGATCTGTTTACTGGGCACAAAATCCAAGGTTTCTCAATATCCAGAAATTTTCCTACGCCATTGAAAGCTACGGATCACAACCTCTGGTTCGTGCACGCTTTACTATAAACGACCATTAGTACAAACCGGAACATTTTTTTAATCAATCACTTTGGAAGAGCGGCAAATTTGATTGTGTCTCTACAAAAAAGAGGTAAATGCAGACAGAAGAAACCATCGCACTGTTTTCGGGAAAATGAGGGTGAATAAAGTTTATAAAAACTTCTGTTTTGCAACCTTGGGACATTTTGCAGCATGATAGACTTGCGGGACTGTTGTTTGTTTTTACCACACCGATAATTGGACCATAAACAATGAGAACCCTCGATATGCCAAAGGAGTGGATTTCACATCCTCAACGTTCTCCCTCTCTCTTTTCCTTTCGCCTGCGTCCGGTCTGTGAACCAGCTACCGTTTTCTGCTAATGTCTCTGGAGATGAATCCGCAATGGATTTCGAAACGTCAGGCGAATAAAGGTATTGTCCCAGCGATAGAGTCGTCTTCTTCTCATTGGGTGCAGTGCCTAACGCAACGTAGAAAGCCTTCCTCAAGATACTATCGCACCCCTCGCATGTTCAGTAAGCAATATCATCGCAGGGGTTAAGTTGATAGGTAAAACTCCTGTTTCAGGCCCAGTTCCCTGTGGGAAGGAGAAGAGATAGGAGGCCAGAGTGAAAGAGATAGTGTATTCTCTACAGAAGGAATGGAGAATAGGTAGGAGAAAGTAAGCTGTTGGACTAGTGCACGTTCTTTCGCGGGGAATCATCACAGTCGTCTAAGTCTGGGGCTTTGTGTGCGTCAGCCTGGAAAGGTGATTAGCCAGACGGGGGGGGGGCAAACTAGTGCATGCGCAGTCGTTAGCGGCAGTGAGCGTCCGTGCCGACTGGGATCCCTACAATCTAACTCATCCATTGTTGTGATCAAAATATGGGTATGTATTTTAGCTTACCATCGGTCTTGTTATTTTGATTTGGTGATTGAATTCGACGCTCAGAACGCATAGGACCTCGCGCGAAGGCAGTTCTCGACAGGTCTTTGAGGTCAGACACGCAAAATGACGCTATCGGACGTGCGCACCGTGCCTCCCCTCTCCTGGCCTCAATCCACAGTAGCTTGACCTCGATCCGCCAAATGGAATGCCCGCGTTAGTAGACTAGCTTCCGTCTGGACGTGGACCTCAATGCGATGACGGCCGTTGGACATCACTTCGGATCCGACTGGATTAGGTAACGGAATTCACTCGTCTGAGAGTCAAATCTCCTCCTCCTCCTTCTGTATAGAATATACTGTTTCTACCACTCTGGCCTTCTGCATGATTTCTCTCCTAAGGAACTGGGCCTGGAAAATCGTAGTGACAACATTTAACCTTATTAACCGTGGATTAAGCAATAAAAATGAGTCATAAGCCGTCTTCCCCCAATTTTACAGGTGGCCTTAAGCTAAATTCCAGGGCAGGGGTACGTTGATGGTAATGTAACGTATTCCTTGCCTCAAATGTCCCTACACTTACACAGGTCACACTTACATCATGCTCAGCTTAGTTCAACGTATAAAATTCACCAATTTGGGTCCCAACAAGACCGCCGAAAGTTTTCACAAATTAAGCCAAATGAATTATTCAAGTCTGCCAACCCCCCGCCTCCCTTACTTAGTCTATTTAAATTTACATTAAACACACTTACAGCGATTTTCCATCCTCCTTTTTCGGAATTGGAAGCTTTTGTTCTTACAAAAAGTAGGTGGTGTTTCTAAACAAACCAATAGTACTTTCATGCCTGTTTCTTTTGAGTTTTACATTTTATTTTGGCTGAAATAAAACACCACCACCGCCGCCACCACCTCTACCAGGACCGTCAGTGAGTGCGAGCACGCAGGGGGGCGGCAATTAATCTTCCTATGCGTAGAGAGTGCAGGAGCTGTTAGCAACTCGGGTGACTCGAGTCGGCACTAGGCGCCAGCCTGGGGCATGCCGAGGCCTCGCACACACAAACGAGTGTGGCCTGGCACGTCTGCCATAGAGCGGTGCGTTTCGACGGCATCCTGCCCCCAGGGCAATCGATTAGACCGCGTCGTGACGCCGCAGAGAGCAGGTAAAACAGACCAGTAAACAACACCTGTAAAGTTATCTTAAAACACTAGCAGGTGGTTAAGGCACCGGAGTTGAACACTCCAGCCTCTTCTCTGCAATATTGCGAATAAAAAGATGGCAAAGAGCAGACTCTAAAGATAAATTGACGAGCAAATGTTTGCTTTCGATCGATTCACTTCAGGCCTGTACATTTATATCATTTATAATAGTAAAGGTATCAAGGCGGGACGGGACGGGCGTATCCAGTAAGGGATCAATGTACGCCTATCGCAGGGGGTTAAGTACGTTAAACCCAAGCAACTGCGATCTTCACAGCATGGTTCCTTAGTAAAGGAGAAGTCAGTGGAGGCCAGAATAGTAGGAATAGTGTATTTTGTACACAAAGGAACGAAGAATAGACGGAAAAGGTTTTGAGCTCGGAGCACACGTCATTCCACTGGAGCGCCGTGGTCCTAAGTGAAGTCTGGCGGTCGAGGGTGGAAAAAAAGGGACATGTTCGAGTGGTGCTTGGGCAGCCGCGAGAACCCAGACGTACGTGTGCGTGTGTCCGAGTAGATGTAGGTCAAGTCTCTGCAGGTCAGCGCGTCTGTAAGCGCTGACTGAGGTATTGGATGACCTTGGGGCAGCTGGTCGTGAACAATGGCGCCGGAGGGCGTGGGCCGGCAGCGACCACTACACGCCTATTTACCACTATATATTGCTTACATCATCCCCGGATGAGGAAGAAGAGGAGACGATTTCTGAGACCAAAGTATATTCAGGCTGACCTCTTGATGGACAAGGAGTCCTATGCACCACCGACTGCCGGCGAGTTCAAAAAGCTCATGAACAACATAAACAAAGTGTTTGACAAACTGAAGAAGTCGTGAGCTCTAACGAGAAGAGAGGCGCTGGCTGCAAAGGCCACCGACGCTGCAATGGCACGTTTCTACGGTCTACCAAAGGTGCACAAACCAGGAGTGCCCTTATGTCCCATCGTATCCTTACGAGGTACCCCAACTTTTGGGTTGTCAAAGTGGCTGTATCAGCGACTGTGCTTTCTTACCAAGGATTTGCAGTGGACAGTGAAGTCTGCTAAAGAGTTTTTGACCCGCATCCAATACCTGGAAGTGGAGGTAGACGAGGTGATGGTGTCGTTTGACGTGATCTCATGGTTCACATCTATTCCGCCCACTCTGGCTATCGAAACTATTGATGGTTCTCTCCAAGAAAAATACGACGAAACCGACCAAAAGCTCAAGCGAGAGCACATCGTTGAGCTCCTAGAATTATGTCTAAAAACGTTCTTTACGTTTAATGGCCAAGTTTGCGAACAAAAGAAGGGGACACCAATGGGCTCGCCTTTGTCTGGCCTTATTGCCGAAGCTGTTTTGCAGAGGCTCGAGCGGCTGGTCTTCAGCTCGTCTCCCTCGAAGTTCTGGGCCAGATACGTTGACGACACTTTCGTTATCATCAAAAGGAGAAAGTGCAGGCTTTCAAGGCACTGCTGAACTCCATCTTTCCTGACATCCAGTTCACCATGGAAGAGGAGGTCAACAATCAATTACCCTTCCTTGACGTTCAAGTAACGAAGCTGGAAGACGGCAAGATAAGGACAACGGTCTACCGCAAGGCAACCAATACCATGCGCATTCTCCACTTCAGAAGCAACCACCCCGTTGGTCACAAACGCAGTTGTGTTAAGAGCCTTTTCCAACGCGTTCAGACACACTGCAGTGACGAAACTGGGAAAAAGGAAGAGATTAAGTACTTGCATGCCCTATTTCACGCCAACGGTTATCCGAAGTCCTTTATACGCAAGTGTCTTAAGAAGCCCCACCATGAGCGGTCGAAAGGAGATGACCCTAAGTTCTGGCTCATAATCCCTTATGTGAAGAATGTATCAGAGGCGGCCGCAAGAATCCTGAAACCATTCAGGATTGATGTGGCTCACAGGCCGGAATCAACCATCAGACAGCAACTCATGAGGCCCAAAGACCCGCTACCTCTGACAGAACAATCAGGTGTGGTCTACAGCATACCATGCCAAGACTGCACTGCAAGGTATGTCGGTGAAACGGGCAGACGCCTTGGCACAAGGTTGCATGAGCATCAGCTCGCAATCAACCGCGAGGATAAGCTGTCTTTGGTCTATGACCACGTAAAGCAGAAGAAACACAAATTCGCCTTTGAAAAAGCAAGGGTAATAGGCCGGGCCAACGACAAGATGGCCAGACTGCTGCTAGAAAGTTGGTCCTCGACTGGCACACTAAACAGAGCCATGGACCTTCATCCCGCCTACCAAGCGCTCCGCGAAAGGCTAACATTGGCTCAAAACTGAGCAATAGGTTGGGCGGAGAGAGATAAACAGGGCCAACAGCCGGTAGCCGCGAGCAAAGAGGGTGGAAACTCTCACGAGTCACAAAAACGACTTGACATAGCTCACGACGGCGCGAGCAATTCAAACAGCCAAGAAAATCGATCGGCGTAATCGACTGACGCATGGGCGAATGGACGTTCACATCTATCTGACGCACACAGGAATGCAGACACCTTGCTCTGACGATGAAAGCGAGCGAGCTTTTGAAACGTCAGCCTGAATATACTTTGGTCTCAGAAATCGTCTCCTCTTCTCCCTCATCCGGGGATGATGTAAGGAATATTTTATCTGGACCTCGAATTTTCTCGCATACCACTATATATCATTTACATTTATATTTGTCATAATAAAATATGTGGGTTAACCTGACGACCACTGTCAAAGTTGTGAATAGCCTCTTGTAATAATTCGCCACGCCGTTGCTTACGTTCGAATATGCGCCAACAAAGCAGGTGTTCACTCCAACTTGACAATTACAAGATGCAGATAAAGCTTTAACAGGTCGACTGAATCAATTGCTGAAATAATGCGAGCGCTAAAGTGTCATCAATTGTCCGGAGGCGCTAGAGATCCACTAACAAAGCATTTCACTGCGGCCAATTGTTACCCCAAAAGCAGCTTCCCAGCCACTCTATTATTTGGCAGAGTCGATGTATCGCGTGTATGGGACACGTCAGGAAGTTACCAGTTATCACGCGGGCATTAAGGCTATTAAGATTTGACCCTGTTGGCTGCGATCTTCCAGGCCCGGTTCGTTAGGAAAGGAGAGACAGAAGTCTTGGGAAGGCAAGAGTAGTAGGAAGGATATATTCTTTACAGAATAATTTGGAAAATAGATAGGACGGAGTCTTGACTGCCGGAGTGCACGTCTAGCCGCGAGGTGGGCTAGGTCCGGAGTGATGTTTGGGGGCAGACATTTGAGCGGCCACCGTTGGCTGCAGCCTTGAAGGTCATTGCTTGGACTGCGTGAGGTACGCACCGGTTTGAGCGTGTTAGTAGGTCGCGCCAGACAGGGTGCGGGCAGTCAGCGTGACTGCAGCCTTGGCGTGATGAGTCAGCGATCACGGGTTCCCACAGTGGCACTTACACCCACTACAGATGTACTTGCAACGAAAATTTCGCCAAGGCGTTCCGCCTATCTCAATCCCTTAAAAATAATGGAGGCCAAAGTCATCGTCTCTTTCAATTTGATGCCTTTATTCACATCCACCTCACCCAATTTGACCCAGGAAGTCTTGTGCAAAAAAACTTGAGAAGGCAACAGGCAAGCCCCAGAGGCTGCTCACAAGTTCGATCTCTTTTTTCAACTAATTAACCTTACCTTTGTTGAAGAGCAGTTCAAGGGAACTCCAATGGGCTTATCAATTGCCGATTTTGTGACAAAACTGGTCCAGGGAGAGTTTCGCCAGACGGCCTTTACCCAACAGGAGCCGATCCTGTTGACGCCATAACACTGACGACACGTTTGTTATCCTAAGGATACCCATGCTGCGGAACATTTAGAATCTTCTAAACCCAGCCCTCCAGATATGTAAGTTACGAGAAGCAAAGGACAAGGAGCAGCGACCGCATTTCTCAGATTTGGTGGTCATGCGGTGGTTCAAACGGCGAAATAGAAATAATGTTTTACGGAAAGGCATAGGACATAAGGGAGGTTTTGGAGGGGAATGCCAGCAGAGTCATAGAGATGAAGGACTGATTGGAGTTATCGGAGCTGTTGAGTGTTGTATATGCCTACCCGACGATTAAAGCTCAGGGAGCATTAACGGAACTCAGTCGTCCTACTTTGCGTTGGGGCTCATCTCCGAGATCAGCCAGCAGCTGCACAACAGCTAGTAGTCTAGATAGGTAATGTATCGTATTCCTTGCCTCAAATGTGCCTACACTTACACATGTCACAATGAAAACATGCTCAGATTGAGCATCAACGAAAAAATCTGACTTTGCATGAGATGAAGTACATCACACCTGGCTGTCTAGTTGACCTTCCAGACTGGTCACAAGTTCGCTACAGTGTGTCCCAAAAATGTATGCACATTTTAAATGATTGTAAACCTCGTGTTTATATTGGTTTTATTAATTCAAAAATTCAGAAGACTAAGTGGCAAACATAGGTTTGCTTTCGATAATTCTCATCAGACCTTTACATTTATGCGGATTGGTGGAAAAAAGTACGGTTGTCAGGGGAGTGGAAGGGGGGAATCGGGGCAAAATCTGCTCAGCATTAGGGGGGGGGGGGAACTGGTAGTCGGCTGAGGTGTTAAGCTGCTGGCTGTTGGATTAGCAGCTGTTGAACATGGTAACTGCGGCGCTGCGACGAAGTTCTTTTGAGCGCAAAGGGCCGGTCGGCGTAGCCTGATGGCGGCCGCTTCTGCCGTAGCCAACAGACGCTGTCCAAGAAACTTTGAATAGCTTGAAGGTACCCTGTGGATCACTGGGAAGGCCTCTTTGGCCTCCACACGATGGGCTGAGTCTACCAGGTGCACTAGAATGGAACTGTTTATACCCTTTAGTTGGCCCTTTTCTAACCATGATGGAATGTGTCAAAAGCCGCTAATCCAACAACTAGCAGCGTATCACCTTGGTCGACTACCTGTCCCCCCTCCGTAACGCTGATCAGATTCTGACCCTGATTTTCCAGCCCCTTCTCCCTCCCCTGACAACTGTCCTACTTTTTCTACCAACCCGCATGGTTTATTTACTTAATTACCATATAAATGTAATGGCCTGATGAGAATTATCGAAAACAAACATATGTTCGCCAATTCATCTTCTAAAATTTTCAATCGGAATTTTTGCAAATTAAATTCAAAAATGTACAAATATTTACGAGTATCATTTTATTTCAGAGGATTAATTGCTGAATATACATTTGTTTTCGATAAATTCTCTTCAGTCCTTTACATTTATGTATCATTTTATTTTTTTCACTGCATTTTGACTGCATTTTAAATCATTTAAAATAGCCTAAATTACCGCTGATTGGTTGCTTAAACTTTTGCTAATTCTACCCCTTTATATTATTGTACACGCCTGCTGATGAATTAATCGAAAACGCACGTTCGCCTTCCTTGACTTCCTTAATAGCCAAAAATAAAACTGTTTCTGTTTAATTCTGCATATTCAATCCCTGAACATAATGATGACAGCCAGTCTAAACTCTGAAGAAATAAAATTTATTCTAAAATGGTACGGGAAGTGTGAAAATGCAGTTGAAGTGCAAATACAGTTTAAGAGGGAATTTAAACAAAAGAACCTCGAACGCGAGTTACCATCACTCGAATAAGGGATAAGTTTAAGGCTGATGGAACTGTTCAGAACGTTCACAAAAAGATTTCCGGAAGACGATTGTCATCAACAAGCCCTTCACAGGAAGAGTGAGTACAGGAAACTTTTCGGCAAAGTCCAAAAAAGTCTGTCATGAGGTTGGAATTTAAAAATTATCCGTCCATCGCATTATGAAACGTTGTCATTGGAAAAAAGTATACTCTAAAATTAATGCATGCTCTTGATAAAGATGATCTAAACCGAAGAGTGCAGTATTGCGAGTGGAATTTAGAACAATATATAGAAAATGCAGATTTTTCAATAAATATTGTGTGGAGTGATGAGGTCACATTCAACTTAAATGGTTCCATCAACCGCCACATGTGTACCTATTGTGGACCTGAGAATCCACATGCTATTGTCGACCGTCATGTGAGTTTACTGATAATTACAGTGTGGTGCGTTTTATCATCAAGAGGATTAATTGGACGGTTCTTTTTTAACGATACTCTAACAGGTCTCACTTAGTGGAACTTGCTGCAACAGACCGCTTTGCCAAGCATTAGAGAAGACTACGAAGATGAAGAATTGAATTTTACAGCAAGATGGGGCACCCCCCATTACTATCGCGATTTAGATCCTTTCTTGATGAGATCTTACCAAACAGGTGGAATTAACGAAAGGGTCATGCTGAATATCCTCCTTGTTCGCCACTAGATTTTTTATGGTAATGCCTAAAAGACGAGGCCTTCGCTATGAAATCTGCAACAGTCGCTGAATTGAAAGAAGCCATTGAACATGAATGCACCCAAATACCAAGGGAATGCTTTCATGGTGTGTGTGATTCCATTGCCTCGCGTTGTCAGCGCTGTCTGGATCAAAATGGACGTCAGTTGGAGAACATGCAGAGAAAAACAATATCAGGTTTCTTTGAAATATCTCTACAGTTTTTGAAATAATAAAATTATAATAAACACCAAGGTTAGAATTATTTAAAATGTCTATCTATTTTTTGGGGCATCCAGTATAATTGTCTACTTTCGAAGAAAAAAAAGCCTGAAATTGATTGAATTTAGGCCTTTGGATGAGAACTCGACCAATCGATGAACTGATCGGGTATCGACAGGCCGGGTTCCGCGCGGTCACTTCCTTACCTGCGTCAATGATCACGTCCTTCGTAATTGCCGTTTAGTTTGCTGCTGATTTTTACCTCTAGCAATGTACTCCTGCACAAAAGCTGAGATGTACAAAGGGTCTTCTTCGTCGTTTCTCATAAGCTAGTAACAAAGTTACGTGGGTAGTTGTCGGGTGTTCTTTGTAGTCACCTGTTGGGGCCAGTTGACAATTCTCTTCTCCGTGTGATGAATCACGCAGAATGGCGGCGAAACACGTGTCTGGGCCTCTTAGTAAGTACCTAGGCTGTTATTATGGTAAGTTACAACGTCAATTTATACTATTTAGGACTGCCTGATGGCAGCATGTGTACATTTCACAGGGGTTGACGGGTTTCAACACGAATATACACTAACAATTTCGGTCTACGCCTAAAGACCTTAAATATACTGATATATACTGCGATCAGAAATTAATTTCTCTGGAGATTAAAAAGCTGAACTTGAAACACCAGTATATCAACCAGAAAGCAGATAAGGAAAGCTGGGCGACCCACTGATGAGCTGGAGCCCTCACAGCTGTGTCAATCAGCAGCAGAATACCAGCGAAACACGTGTCTGGGCCTTTTAGCAAGTACCTAGGCTGTTAGTATGGTAAGTTAAAACATCACCGAACCTTGTGGTCCTATGCTACGCGGCCCTGTAGAGTCCTTCCTAATGGCTGTACATAACAGATTGCTTAGGATCGTGGTGGGGGCCTCTGTTTCGTCACCTGGTCGGCAGACGCAGTAACCAGCAAGGGCGTATGAGGGACGCATCTCCGACACTCGGTGACGTTCTCGTGACATCTGCGATCTTTTACTCTTGTGATCCTTAGGATATTGATAAAACCAACGATGGGCTCTTCCTGACATACTTCAAACACTCCTAGAAGCATGCGAAATACTCCCCTCCCCCACGGGCGACAGTTTTTTCTCCTTAAAATCCCTCAAATGGTATCCAAACTTGTAGAGTTTCCGGACAATGCCTAAGGAGTTTTTTCGGTCTGCTTTTTTTTACCTAGTTCCATTTACTGGCAACGCCACTCTTTTGAAATGTTCTGCTGAACCAATGCATTTCAGAGCTGATTTGTACCAATAGGGAGTTCAAAGACATTTACCTACATTTCCCTTAATAAACCTGACCTGATGTGACCTGATCAATATATACTAATGCAGTCTGCCTGTTGGCAGCATGTGCATATTACGCAGTGGTTTCAGGTTTCAGCATAAATATACACACACACAATTTCGATCATTGCCTTTAGACCACAAAGTCTGGGTACATAGAAGATAAATCAATACCTTAAGAACAAAACAATTTTATTGAATTATAATGTTAAGAAATTATATTTTCAACATGATTTCCATTATTTACAATGCATAATTCTATGCGCCTTGCTCAATTCTGGTGAACTCGATTGAATAAGTGTACATCACCGTCGATTTCAGCAAGGAGGCGTCTGTATTCACGGTCCAATGAGATAGGACGGAAAATCGATAATTATTGACGCGTTGTCAAGCCACAGCTTGGGACTTTGCGCTGCAGCTGCACTGAGAGCCTAAGCGTTGTTGACTAATAATGGGACTCTGCTGTCCCAACAAAAATATTGTAAGTAAATAAAATATTAAAATTCCTATGTACCCAGACTTTGTGGACACGCTGTATACCACGAACGAAAATTAATTTCTAAGGAAATTAAGAAGCTGGACTTTCGAAACCGAAACAGAAAGCCAATAGGGAAGGCAGGGGGACCCACTGGTGAGCCGGAACCCTCGCAGTTGTGTTAAGCAGCAGCAGATAACCGACGAAACCTGTGTCTGGGCCTTTAAGGTAGTACCTGGACTGTTAGTATAGTGTGTTACAACATCAATAAATATACAGATATATACCGCTAACGGAAATTAATTTCTAAGGAAAATAAAAAAGCTGAAATTCCTTTGAAGTTAGAAAAACCTGTGGCAAGGAAGTTCGTGCTCAACTGAAAATTGAATTCCATTAGGGTACGTAATATGCAGTCATCCACAAACAAGATGGCATTAAAAACTCCAGTGTAGACGGGCATACGTTGGATGCAATTTAATTCCTCGTCAGTTAGCAAATCGGATGTGACTTCCGCGACACCTCTAACGGTATGTTTCTGAGAGGATGGCCAGTGAGTAAACAATCCTGGAGGGGAGGGAGCAGAGTACACACAGTAGCCAATCGGGTAAGGAGGAAATATCGATTAAGGTCATAGTGTCGGAAATGCGAAGCGAGGGCTGTCAGACCTGCGTATTCGTTGCTTGACAAGCAACATAGGTCAGCGGCGTCACCGATAGTATTGCCGGCAAAGGCAAGGGAAACTAGAATGGCCATTTCTGACTCATTAGCCGTCGTCAGCCAGTTATGCCCCAGACTCAAGTAGTGTCCTATGCGAGCCTCAAACTCGCGGCTTTGTTTTTTGAGCAGAGTCAACAGCCACAAACATTGAGCCAACAGCCCATAACCTCGCCGGTTTAGGTCAGGGGATATTGACACTCATTGATGAACACTCACCTGCCCACTAACGAAACTCATCTCTCCCGCTTTGCTTGGGCCTCGACAGAGGCCTTGACAGCCGTTAT
This sequence comes from Ligula intestinalis, assembly GCA_036362985.1. Lineage (NCBI taxonomy): Eukaryota > Metazoa > Platyhelminthes > Cestoda > Diphyllobothriidea > Diphyllobothriidae > Ligula > Ligula intestinalis. The sequence continues at coordinate 6,537,409 of JAYGXS010000009.1, forward strand.
AGCTGGAAGTAGGCAGATATTATTGCCGGCAAAGACAAGGGACAAGACAACTAGTGTCTGAGATATACGTCAATTTATCACTGTGAAGGCTTCTGATCATCTGAGTCGAACAGTAGAATTTCAGCATTATTAAAAGAGTCTATCAATAAATTGAAGGCCTCATGCAGCCACCTAACAATAATGTAGACAACGGTGTTCGCGTCTTCTGAAGCATTTTCTCGCAGTCGGTAGACTTCAAACGTCGTGTTTGTGGAAATTGTTGAATCTGGTTATGACAGTCACCAGTTGAACGAACGCAGGTGAGTCAGCCGTGCTCGCATAGTACTGCCCTCGCTACTAAACACACCCATCCAGCTTAGTACACAGTCTCAGCTCATACATTACCACACCAAAGTGCTGACGTATGTAAAAGTTCAAACCGCCCCCCAAAAATCAGGCGACACCAAAGAAACCCCGGTTGCTAGGCGCCTGCCGCCTATAAAAGGTGGCGAAGCAGGTGGTTAAGTCACTGTCACTTTGAGAACAATGGCTGAAGAGGTCCAACCGCTCGTCGTCGACAACGGATCGGGTATGTGCAAGGCCGGCTTTGCCGGTGATGATTCTCCGCGGGCCGTCTTCCCCTCAATCGTCGGTCGACCTCGCCAACAGAGCATCATGGTCGGCATGGGTAACAAGGACAGCTACGTCGGTGATGAGGCACAATCGAAGAGAGGCATCCTCTCACTGAAATACCCCATCGAGCACGGCATCGTCACCAACTGGGACGACATGGAAAAGATTTGGCATCACACCTTCTACAATGAACTCCGTGTTGCACCAGAAGAACACCCAGTTCTACTGACTGAGGCCCCACTGAATCCAAAAGCCAACCGCGAGAAGATGACCTCCATCATGTTTGAGACCTTCAACTGCCCGGCTATGTATGTCGCTATTCAGGCCGTCCTTTCATTGTATGCCTCTGGCCGTACCACCGGCATCGTCCTAGACTCCGGTGATGGTGTCAGCCACACCGTTCCCATCTACGAGGGTTATGCCCTGCCCCATGCCATTCTCCGTCTTGATCTGGCTGGTCGTGATCTCACCGATTACCTCATGAAAATCTTGACAGAACGTGGCTACAGCTTTACCACAACCGCCGAACGAGAAATCGTCCGTGATATCAAGGAGAAGCTTTGCTACGTGGCCCTCGACTTCGAAAACGAAATGGCCACTGCCGCCTCAAGCTCTTCTCTCGAGAAGTCCTACGAACTCCCCGACGGTCAGGTGATCACTGTGGGCAACGAGCGATTCCGCTGCCCTGAAGCCCTCTTCCAACCAAGCTTCTTGGGTCTGGAGAGTGTTGGCGTTCACGAGACCTGCTACAACTCCATCATGAAGTGCGATCTCGACATCAGGAAGGACCTGTACTCAAACATAGTCCTCTCGGGTGGCTCAACCATGTACCCCGGCATTGCTGACAGAATGAACAAGGAGCTCACCTCACTTGCCCCATCATCAATGAAGATCAAAATCATTGCACCTCCTGAGCGCAAATACTCAGTTTGGATCGGTGGCTCAATCCTGGGATCCCTGTCCACCTTCCAGCAGATGTGGATCACCAAGCAGGAATACGACGAATCCGGCCCCTCCATTGTTCACCGCAAATGCTTCTAAATCATTCTGATTTTTCTAAGTTTACCTGTTAAACTCGAGTTTTTATTTGATAATTGCCTGCAATTTGTGAAAAATTGCAAATAAATTTTTTATAATTTATGCCGATTTATTATTTGTTTACTGTCAGTGACAACAGCAGAAGATTTGGATACAAGAAGTTTTTAGAGATTTGGTTTTTCATACATTAACTATCAGTAGTGGGATGACTCGGGGAGGAACACGGGAGTCCTAAAAATAGGCCATGTTTCATCTTAGTGGCGTCCAGCAGTACGTCTTGATCGGTAGCCTGAAATTAAAGATAAGCTCTTTGTCACAGGACTACGGGGCTGGAGAATGGCGTTGTCGAATTCATTTAAGGTGGCAGTCAGTAATCGTGGAGAGACTCCAATACAAGTATTGACGCTATAGGGACAGACTTTGAGCTTGGTTGCAGTCACGATGGACAAGAGCAGTTACTCTACACTGTTCTTTCCCACTTGATCTATGATTCTTGCCGCGATTATCGGTTGCTCCTCACCATAAAAAAGATAAGCCATCGTACTCCGTTTTACAACTACCACAGCTTATTCAATTTCTTGCCTAAATGACCTCTGCCTCAGCACGTGCGAATAGAAGCGAAGCCTGGTGGTCATATGTGTGACCTAGCTGGGTTTAAGGTCATATAAGTGTTCGATATAAATCTAGTTTGCTAGCCAGAGCAGCAGGCGTCAAGAGGGGGAAAACCGCTGTAGATGCGGGCTAATTAAAATGTGAAAGTCCTTTTTTATCATAAGTGAAGAACAAAAGCGACCCCATAGACAGCCCATAAGGTAGACTTCAATAACCTAAACTCACTTTACTGAAAAGCAATCTTAAATTAAAATAAAAATGATGAAACAAAATAGTGAACTGAAAAGTCAGCTAAAAACAAAACTAAACTATAAATGCGTTGGCTAAAAAAATCAGCCAAACCAAGGTAAAGTAAAATTGCAGAGATTTTAACTCGAATAGCAACCGCATTTGACCAATAAATGTAAAACTTAACTAAACAGTCAAGTAAAACCTAACTAAACTCAAGGCAATCTAGAATAATCTAAACTAGGTAAATTTAAAAGAAATATAAATCTGTATAAGGAAAAAAATTCAACGAAAAATTGAAAACAAAACGAAAACTGAACACAAAAATAAAAAAAATGAAAAGCACTTAAGAAAAAAATAATAAGTCAATTTCTCCGTTTATATATGGCGTGCTTTTTGTTGCGAAAACATCAGATTATTTAAACAAGTTCTGGAAGTATTTTATTTCACCATCGGTTTCTGTTACGTCTAAAACTAGTCTAAAATTACTGAATCCACACTTCCTACGCTTATTATGAACTAAAAGCGCATCGGCACTAAGCAAAACGACGCAGAATAAGGTCAGATAACTTCGGAGATTTGAAACTTGCTTATCGTACAACCGGTCACGCCCTAAGAGCCAACTGAATTTTCCAACCAATCTCCGTGCGGGATCAAGCTGCGTGCAAAAGAGTAGAGTGTTTTGTAAGTCCCGAACAGACCTCGAGTAGACACAGAGCACAATTTCAGTCGAAGTGGTGGAGAGGGAACTCAGATTGTGCCATGGCTGTGTATCCCGCCGATGTACTCACCGTGGGAACCCTACGCGACATGCTCCTCTACTACTTCCTCTACAAGCATCTCTGTTGTTGTCGATGCAAATCTAACAACTGCTGCGGTTGCGGTATTGGTGGTGGCGGCGGCGGTGGTGGCGGAGGTGGTGGTGGTAGTGGGTGCTTCTAGTTCTTCCTGTGCTTTCGACCTACAGTGACCATTTTTGTGATTCAGTTTCTGTTTCCTGAATAAATACGCGCCCTGTGGACCCCGTTACTTGAGCTCTCTTCGCTACGCCTTTTGTTTTCACGTCACACCGGCAAGGTTTCGTTCAATAGCTGTCAAGTGTTATGACCGAGAAGCAGAGTCATTGGGTGGGATGAGGAGGATAGAGGGAGGGAATTGCCTTTTCCTGAAGGTAAATACTCAACATTTTCAGCAAAAAATGGCTCCATTCACGGGAAGCAGGGGAAAAGGAAAGGTTAAGAGTCATAAAATACTCAAGGTCTGAAGGTTTGTATGATGTCCATGCCTGTTATGGAGACAGATCGGATTTCAACTCCTGAATTTCCATGAGGTAGCGTTCTAGGAATGGTGGTACCAGGTACTGATATAACGCTGTGTGGCAAGATAGATGACGGAAGCTTCGATGCATAGTACGGGAAGACTTCGCAGCCATAAGTCCAGAGTGGAGAGAATGAGCAACCTAACTAAGATTGTGATCAGTCAATTGCTTGACCGTTTTAAAGTGACGCTGTGTTATAATATCAGCTAAAAAAACATAGAAAATACCAGCAATTGAAGACAAAATTTGAAGGCAATGTTTAAAAATGACCAAGTCTGTAAGGTGGGAAAAATAACTGGGAAGGGGAGAATGCGGGCGTCTCTAAATTGCGGTGTGCAATATGAACGCAAACGGCGGACATGATATTAAGTTTACGGATTTTCCTAAAGAGGCCTTTATTATGAAGAGTGAATGAGAGGTAAGATGCCAGAGTAACAACGGGAGCGGATAAGCGTCTAGATGAATGGGCAGTTGCACTGAAATACAGCTGCGTGACGTGATCATTCCAACTGGATCACAGACGGCATACACTTCATCTTCTTAGAATCCGGTTAGAATTAGCTGCCAAAACCTTTAATAGCTTTTCTTCTCTCGTTGATAAACGTTCACCGACCGCTAACAGAACTCTCACTTGCCTTGGGACTCATTTCAAGGGCCCTGACAATAGCTGCACAGTGACTGGTAGTCTAGACCGATAATGTTGCCAGCAAAGACAAGGGAGACTGGAGTGGCAGTTTCTGGCTTATTAGCCATTATCAGCCAGACACACCGAAACTCAAGTGGTGCACCACCCGAGGCTCGAACTCGCGACCTTGAGATAAGAGCACAACGTTCTGACCACCGAGCTCACTGTCTTGCAGACTTAGGTCGGGGGCTATTGACTCGCCTTGATGAACGTTTTCTATCTGCTTAGACTACTACATGTTGCGTGGCTGCTATCAGAGTCCGAGAAATGCGACACAGGCGTATTTTTAGACATGGCTGGTATCGGATAACACAGAGTTTCAGGCCGTTTTTTAAAGACCGGTGACTGCAGAAAGATTTTCTGTCATTTAAAGTAGGTCGTTAATCTGTAGATTCTGGTTCATATCTTCAATAAAAACCTCCAAAAGCAGATATTTCTCACATGCACTCAGCGAGAACTGGATACTTCTTTTAATGAAGATGGCCGTTTGGGACAGTTGTAGAATCAAGCAGATCTGAAAATTCATTGCCTTAAAAAAGTAAACGCACCCCACAAGAGTCCAACGCCTAAGAGCAGTTTTAAAACTTTCTAGAGTAAGATACTTCTTTGCAAAACACTTTAAGTAGATTTTAGATGAAAGAACATACGTCAGTCGCCTTAAAGACAAGGTCAAAATGAAAAATACGGGCGTTTGACTAGATTTTGAACTTCCTAAAAAGTGGAGAGACGATTCCGGCTGGACATTGGAACGTCTTCACAATGTTTGATCATTTTTAGACCCTGTTCTAAAATTTAGAAACATCAAAGTGCGGCCGATTTTTTGCACACTGGTAGGCGTCCGTCATTCCCTTTTCTAAATCACGCATTGGCAAAGCATATACGGTCCAAGACGTATCCTGTGCCACATGCTTCAACGTTATAGATATCCAATTTTTACGAAAAAAAGGTACACAGTTTTGTTTATCGTTCCGAGTTCTTGGTGTGGTAAATCAAAATACGGCCAGGAGTTGGCAAAAATAATTTTTTCCTTGTTTCTGGAAAACACTGCGACTCCCTACGCCTGGATACACTGGAGTTTTACTAACTTAAGATAAAACTCTTCGATTCCGGGAATGATCTATTTGATAAAGTTCTTTTACAGTAAAACACATACAATATTTGGCTGTGGCAACAACCTCTAATTTTGCCAAATTCATGCCTTATTTTCTTTGATATATAAGACTAAACAGGTAGGTTCCTTCACGGAAAGGCTTCTTAGGCATCAAATCCACTCAGCAAATGAAGAAAACATGCAAAAACAAATGTACGGAAAACTACCAAATACCCCAATTTCAATCAAGACCCTGCAGGAGTCAAGTCACCAAGTGAACTTAGTCACATGGTAGACCCTTCACTTGGGGGCGAGTATGCGTAGCTGCGCAAAGTTGGGTGGGTTCACCCATACTCTGAGCATGACTTTCGAGGGTTCTTTTGAAATGTAATTGGTGAGTAATGTTGCATGCACACCAAGATAAAAACAGCATCATCGATGAGTCTGCGCGCGCCCCAACCCCTCCACCAAAACGCACCGAAGAGTGTTCGTGCATCCGTGCCTGAAAGGCGTTTGGTACAGTAACTGTAAGCCTTTCTGCAGTTTGCTTTCCCTACTTTCCAGAAGCTGCCAGTAAGCTTAGATCTTCGATTGAAAAACTCTGCTTAGTCGTTACCATCACAATGCATTGCACAACCCCGTTCTCATTAAAGTTTAATTAAAGCAGTACTGATTAAATTTGGCCGCACATCCGCCAGTGAGCGTCTGAAACTGCCAACATCTATGTCGAACACTAAGGGAGTTCTGAATCCGTGTATCAATACATATCTCAGCGAGCAGATCCATGACTTAAAACACTATGATCGATAGGTCGATGAAATTTTCGCCACCGCTCCGGCAGAACCCGATGCAAATGTGTTTCTAAATACTGTTAAGTTCACCTTGGAGGTGGAGACAGCAGGTTCGCTTCCTTTCTTGGATGTCCTTATAAGTGGAAGACTTGACCGTAACCTCCGAAGAAGCGTTTATCGAAAGAAAACGTGGTCCGGACTGTACACAAGCTTCAACAGTCTCAACAGTCTAAACAGCGAAAGTGCGAAGAAATGTCAGAATTAATTTTTCGATTATTTTAGTCAGATTGTGAAAGTTGCTCTCGAGTGTTCGTAGCCATTTGTTATACGTCGCTGGGTAAACTCACCAATTCGATCATCCGAGATCATTTATGCATTTTAAAATTGCATAAACGCAAGTGATTAATGCCAACACTGTTGACTGCGATTGATATATGAAGTTCGCAGTGCTTGTTTAATAGTCATGTCAACTCAAGTCAAATTTATTGAAGGAAATATAGGCAAACACCTTTGAACTCCCTCTTGGTACATAGGATTTCAGAAATGCATCGGCATAGTCAAACATTTAAAAGAAGTCGTTGACACAATTTCAAACGACTACTCGCTTGTTTCAAGTAGTAAACTCACACGCAGTTTACACGAGCCAGCAGTGTAACTGAGGAAGAAGAGCAGACAGTGAAAAAACTCCTAAGGCTGGCTCATAATTCAAAATGAAATGTCTTTTGTGGTTTTTAGGCGAAAACTGTCGCTCGTGGGGGAAGTACGTGAATCATAGGGGCATGATGCTTCTTTGAATGTTGTCGGCAGCCATGGCGTCCATGACGAGTACTATCTACATCCGAAGGATCATACGAGGAGGAGACCTCGGAGTCACGAGAACGTCCTGAAAAACTGGAGATGCGACCATGATACGCCTTTGCTGTGCCAAGAGCCGAGGGACCCACCACGTCGTCAGCAGTCGGTCGATACGAGAAAGGGTGTGACAGGGCCGCGTAGCCTAGGACCATAGGTGCGGTAGATGCGACCTCAGATGCGATCAGCAAAGTTCACATAGAGAGCAGAGACGTCGGAGCTAGGCAATGTCTTAACGCATTTGGTTAAATACTAATAATAATACTACTTAAAAATTAATATTAGTATATATTTATAGCATTTCTAGCATTTCAGTGTTCGGATTTAGAGTGCTTCAATTTCTGGATTCGGACCACTTCAGTGATTGGAGTTGGAGTACTTAATCGCGACGATACTCAGTAAATCGGTCTAGGTTTGCCTTAAAAACATCCACGGAAGGGGACATGACAATATCCGCAGGAAGAGCATTCCATGCCTGGATTATCGTTTTAGAGAAAAAGAATTTTCTTGGGTCAAGTCTTGCCCCAGTCGCACGTAATTTGAGGGGGTGTCCTCGCAGCCTAGAGGTGGTGGCCCGCTCAAAGAAGTCATTTGTTTGGAGGCAACAATCCTGAGCACGCAACATGCGGAATGCTTGGATTAGGTCCCCACGTTGCTGCCTGTAATCTAGAGGAAACAAGTCAAGATTTACCAATCGGGTCTCATAAGGGAGGTTTCGTTGGCCTCGTACTAATTTTCTTGCGCGTCTTTGTACCCTTTCGAGGTTTTTTGTCTTTGGCTGTCCAAGGTTGCCAGGCTTGGATGGAAAATTCCAGTTGAGGTCGCACGAACGTGCCGAATACCTTGCCAAATACAACTTTGCCAAACTTAGCAAAGGCGCGCTTGATTAGATACAAGCTCGACACTGCGAATTTAGCCACTTTCAGGACGTGGAGTGATGGCTTCAGTGAAGGCGTGAACCACACCCGCCGGTCTTTGTGAGCCTCTACCTCTGGTAGCGGCATGCGATTCAGGTAATGCACCCTCCGAGGCGTAGTGCTGGTTTTACCAAAGCGCATTTGGTTGCATTTGGCCACATTGAATGGCATGAGCCAAAGAATCGACCATTGCTCCTGTCTGTGCAAATTTGCCTGGAGGTTTAATTCATCGTCTTGGTTGCGAATGACCTTCCAATGTTTTATGTCATCAGCAAACATTGCGATTTCGCAGTCTAGTCCGCTTATGCAGTCATTAATATATAAGGATGAGAATAGGGCTAAGAACAGATCCCTGTGGAACCCCGCTCTCAACTGCTACCTCCGCCGACCGCTGTTCGCCAATACATACGGTCTCCGTACGACCAGTCAAGAAGTTTGCGATCCACTGCAAAAGGTTTTCCCTAACCCCTATGCAGCTGAGCTTGTATAAGAGACGTTGATGAGGCACCATGTCAAACGCCTTTTTTAAGTTGACGAAGACTGTGTACACCGTATTCCCTTCATCGATCGCTCGGGTCCATTGCTCTAGACAATAGAGCAGATTGGTCAAGCAGGACCTTCCCCTGCGGAATCCGTGCTGCTTATCAGAAAGAAGTTGATGTTGCCCCAAAAAGTGCATCAGCTCGCATTTGACTATGCGTTCCATAAGCTTGCAGGATATTGAGGTGAGGCTGACCGGTCTATAGTTATTTGCGGTCGCCCGACTGCCACTTTTGTGGATGGGTGAGATCCACGCTGCCTTCCAATCGGGTGGCACTTTTCCAGTATTAAGAGAAGCTCGGAAGATTAGGTACAGGGGTACCGGCAACTCTATGGCTAGCTCTTTTAATAGCTTTGCAGGTATCTCATCCGGACCTGACGACTTCGTTTCTTTGAGCTGTAGAAGTTCTCGCAGAACGGTAGCTTCCGTGAGTGCAACCGAGTCTATGGTCTGGATCACACCCACACTGCAGTTAATAGCGGTGAACTCAGCCTCTCTCGTAAAGACCGACTGGAAGAAGCAGGATAGATGTTCTGCCTTTTCGTTAATCTCGGAAATTTCTACACCGTCGTCTGTTTTTATCAGAGGAATAGGGTCTCTTTTTCGAGTACATTGCCTAACGTAGCAGTAGAAAGGCTTTGGGTTTCCTACCGCACGGTTTATTATATTAATCTTGAAGTTTTGGCGGCTAATTCGTATCAGGCTCTTAACCTTGTTTCTCTGCGCCTTATACCTATTGTACGATTCAGATGTCCTCTCTCTGCGATAGATTTTGAACATTCCACCTTTGCGGTTTACTTCCCTCTTTAGCGTCGGCGGTAGCCAACGAGGTCTATTTGTTACTTTCCTTACCATGATAGGACAGAAATCGGTAATTAGTCCGTGTAATATGGCTTTGAATGCCGACCAATCATCGAGAACGCACCCGGTGAATAGTTCGTTCCAGTCTATCTCGCTCACTGTGGTTTTCATTTGTGCAAAGTGCCCTCTCCAGATGTTGCGTCTGGATACCGCACTACGATCGGGCACAGAGAAGAGTGAATATTCCTTGTGTAGCACTACCTGATCACTTTTTCCGAGAGGTGGTAAACAATTAACAATGTCCACGCTATCAGGTGCTTTGGTAAGTACTAGGTCGAAGAAATTAGCTTGTTGCCCTTCGCGTAGTCTGGACGTGTTGCGTTAGGAAAATGCCTGTACTGTGCGCAGGAGTCGTCGATCGAAATTTACTTCTGAGCCGGGCGCAGAACTCACATTCAAGTCGATAAGGGGGGCGTTAAAGTCTCCCATGACCATGACATCGGATCTCCTAGCAATTTCTTCAACTTCTTCTATCAGACTATTGTCTGACTGTTGGTTGGTCGATGGTGGACGGTAGGCCATCATGATGTCAAGGGTCTGTGACCCCGGTGTTCTAAAGGTGAGCCATATTGCCTCTTTATTGCCCGAAAGGTTTTCGGATTTGTCGTTCACGAGCAGGCCGTGTCTGACATAGATTAGCACAGCCCCAACTTGACGCCCGACTCTATCTTTTCGGAAAACTTGAAACCCGGGGAGAGCAATTTCCTGGTCGCCTAGCTTCGTGGTCAACCATGTTTCTGTTATGCAGACGACGTCTGGTTCTATTTGGCAAATAATTATCTTAAACTCATCTAATTTGGAGAGCAGGCTTTGTGCATTAGTGTACATGCACCGTCGTCTGTTTTTATCAGAGGAATAGGGTCTCTATTTCGAGTACATTGCCTAACGTAGCAGTAGAAAAGCTTTGGGTTTCCTACTGCACGGTTTATTATATTAATCTTGAAGTTTTGGCGGCTAATTCGCATCAGGCTCTTAACCTTGTTTCTCTGCACCTTATACCTATTGTACGATTCGGATGTCCTCTCTCTGCGATAGATTTTGAACATTCTTCCTTTGCGGTTTACTTCCCTCTTTAGCGTCGGCGGTAGCCATCGAGGCCTATTTGTTACTTTCCTTACCATGATAGGACAGAAATCGGTAATTAGTCCGTGTAATATGGCTTTGAATGCCAACCAATCATCGAGAACGCACCCGGTGAATAGTTCGTTCCAGCGTGACCCGGCTCCTCTGGACACAAACAGCAGGATCCCCACAACCAGGTGATTAGAAGGAACCGTCACCGTCTGATTCCCAGTTCACTCATCAGCCACCAGACAAATAACACATACTGGGCTGATGGGGTGGAAGCTGGTAGACCATGACAGGCTCAGGCTAACTTCATACATGTAGCTACATGCATAAGTAGCTGAGAGGCAGACTTAGAGTTTTACCTTACTGAGCTTGCGTATTTACTTGCATGCTTACAGGCATGTCTAAGTTAATTGTGGAAACGTCAGCGGCCTATGCCGTCAGATGCACCT